>CM071151.1:9857500-10230000 GCA_036417725.1 Clanis bilineata | reverse complement strand
AAAGAAAAACAAAATGGCGGCCACTTTTGACAGCTTTGACACCAAATTTGTTGTTTGTAACTAAGGCGAAACCCAGATATCGATTTTGAAGTCAATCGGCCCATAAACAAAGAAAAACAAAATGGCGGCCACTTTTGACAGCTTTGACACCAAATTTGTTGTTTGTAACTAAGGCGAAACCCAGATATCGATTTTGAAGTCAATCGGCCCATAAACAAAGAAAAACAAAATGGCGCCCACTTTTGACAGATTTGACACCAAATTTGTTGTTCGTAACTAAGGCGAAACCCAGATATCGATTTTGAAGTCAATCGGTCCATAAACAAAGAAAAACAAAATGGCGCTTACTTTTGACAGATTTGACACCAAATTTGTTGTTCGTAACTAAGGCGCAACTCAGACATCGATTTTGAAGTCAATCGGCGCATAAACAAAGCAAAACAAAATGGCGGCCACTTTTGACAGATTTGACACCAAATTTGTTGTTCGTAACTAAGGCGCAACCCAGATATCGATTTTGAAGTCAATCGGCTCATAAACAAAGAAAAACAAAATGGCGGCCACTTTTGACAGATTTGACACCAAATTTGTTGTTCGTAACTAAGGCGCAACCCAGATATCGATTTTGAAGCCAATCGGCTCATAAACAAAGAAAAACAAAATGGCGGCCACTTTTGACAGATTTGACACCAAATTTGTTGTTTGTAACTAAGGCGAAACCCAGATATCGATTTTGAAGTCAATCGGCCCATAAACAAAGAAAAACAAAATGGCGGCCACTTTTGACAGATTTGACACCAAATTTGTTGTTCGTAACTAAGGCGCAACCCAGATATCGATTTTGAAGTCAATCGGCTCATAAACAAAGAAAAACAAAATGGCGGCCACTTTTGACAGATTTGACACCAAATTTGTTGTTCGTAACTAAGGCGCAACCCAGATATCGATTTTGAAGTCAATCGGCTCATAAACAAAGAAAAACAAAATGGCGGCCACTTTTGACAGATTTGACACCAAATTTGTTGTTTGTAACTAAGGCGAAACCCAGATATCAATTTTGAAGTCAATCGGCCCATAAACAAAGAAAAACAAAATGGCGCCCACTTTTGACAGATTTGACACCAAATTTGTTGTTCGTAACTAAGGCGAAACCCAGATATCGATTTTGAAGTCAATCGGTCCATAAACAAAGAAAAACAAAATGGCGCTTACTTTTGACAGATTTGACACCAAATTTGTTGTTCGTAACTAAGGCGAAACCCAGATATCAATTTTGAAGTCAATCGGCCCATAAACAAAGAAAAACAAAATGGCGGCCACTTTTGACAGATTTGACATCAAATTTGTTGTTCGTAACTAAGGCGCAACCCAGATATCGATTTTGAAGTCAATCGGCTCATAAACAAAGAAAAACAAAATGGCGGCCACTTTTGACAGCTTTGACACCAAATTTGTTGTTTGTAACTAAGGCGAAACCCAGATATCGATTTTGAAGTCAATCGGCCCATAAACAAAGAAAAACAAAATGGCGGCCACTTTTGACAGCTTTGACACCAAATTTGTTGTTTGTAACTAAGGCGAAACCCAGATATCGATTTTGAAGTCAATCGGCCCATAAACAAAGAAAAACAAAATGGCGCCCACTTTTGACAGATTTGACACCAAATTTGTTGTTCGTAACTAAGGCGAAACCCAGATATCGATTTTGAAGTCAATCGGTCCATAAACAAAGAAAAACAAAATGGCGCTTACTTTTGACAGATTTGACACCAAATTTGTTGTTCGTAACTAAGGCGCAACTCAGACATCGATTTTGAAGTCAATCGGCGCATAAACAAAGCAAAACAAAATGGCGGCCACTTTTGACAGATTTGACACCAAATTTGTTGTTCGTAACTAAGGCGCAACCCAGATATCGATTTTGAAGTCAATCGGCTCATAAACAAAGAAAAACAAAATGGCGGCCACTTTTGACAGATTTGACACCAAATTTGTTGTTCGTAACTAAGGCGCAACCCAGATATCGATTTTGAAGCCAATCGGCTCATAAACAAAGAAAAACAAAATGGCGGCCACTTTTGACAGATTTGACACCAAATTTGTTGTTTGTAACTAAGGCGAAACCCAGATATCGATTTTGAAGTCAATCGGCCCATAAACAAAGAAAAACAAAATGGCGGCCACTTTTGACAGATTTGACACCAAATTTGTTGTTCGTAACTAAGGCGCAACCCAGATATCGATTTTGAAGTCAATCGGCTCATAAACAAAGAAAAACAAAATGGCGGCCACTTTTGACAGATTTGACACCAAATTTGTTGTTCGTAACTAAGGCGCAACCCAGATATCGATTTTGAAGTCAATCGGCTCATAAACAAAGAAAAACAAAATGGCGGCCACTTTTGACAGATTTGACACCAAATTTGTTGTTTGTAACTAAGGCGAAACCCAGATATCAATTTTGAAGTCAATCGGCCCATAAACAAAGAAAAACAAAATGGCGGCCACTTTTGACAGATTTGACATCAAATTTGTTGTTCGTAACTAAGGCGCAACCCAGATATCGATTTTGAAGTCAATCGGCCCATAAACAAAGAAAAACAAAATGGCGCCCACTTTTGACAGCTTTGACACCAAATTTGTTGTTTGTAACTAAGGCGAAACCCAGATATCGATTTTGAAGTCAATCGGCCCATAAACAAAGAAAAACAAAATGGCGGCCACTTTTGACAGCTTTGACACCAAATTTGTTGTTTGTAACTAAGGCGAAACCCAGATATCGATTTTGAAGTCAATCGGCCCATAAACAAAGAAAAACAAAATGGCGCCCACTTTTGACAGATTTGACACCAAATTTGTTGTTCGTAACTAAGGCGAAACCCAGATATCGATTTTGAAGTCAATCGGTCCATAAACAAAGAAAAACAAAATGGCGCTTACTTTTGACAGATTTGACACCAAATTTGTTGTTCGTAACTAAGGCGCAACCCAGATATCGATTTTGAAGTCAATCGGCTCATAAACAAAGAAAAACAAAATGGCGGCCACTTTTGACAGATTTGACACCAAATTTGTTGTTTGTAACTAAGGCGAAACCCAGATATCAATTTTGAAGTCAATCGGCCCATAAACAAAGAAAAACAAAATGGCGGCCACTTTTGACAGATTTGACACCAAATTTGTTGTTCGTAACTAAGGCGCAACCCAGATATCGATTTTGAAGTCAATCGGCTCATAAACAAAGAAAAACAAAATGGCGGCCACTTTTGACAGATTTGACACCAAATTTGTTGTTTGTAACTAAGGCGAAACCCAGATATCAATTTTGAAGTCAATCGGCCCATAAACAAAGAAAAACAAAATGGCGGCCACTTTTGACAGATTTGACATCAAATTTGTTGTTCGTAACTAAGGCGCAACCCAGATATCGATTTTGAAGTCAATCGGCCCATAAACAAAGAAAAACAAAATGGCGCCCACTTTTGACAGCTTTGACACCAAATTTGTTGTTTGTAACTAAGGCGAAACCCAGATATCGATTTTGAAGTCAATCGGCCCATAAACAAAGAAAAACAAAATGGCGGCCACTTTTGACAGCTTTGACACCAAATTTGTTGTTTGTAACTAAGGCGAAACCCAGATATCGATTTTGAAGTCAATCGGCCCATAAACAAAGAAAAACAAAATGGCGCCCACTTTTGACAGATTTGACACCAAATTTGTTGTTCGTAACTAAGGCGAAACCCAGATATCGATTTTGAAGTCAATCGGTCCATAAACAAAGAAAAACAAAATGGCGCTTACTTTTGACAGATTTGACACCAAATTTGTTGTTCGTAACTAAGGCGCAACCCAGATATCGATTTTGAAGTCAATCGGCTCATAAACAAAGAAAAACAAAATGGCGGCCACTTTTGACAGATTTGACACCAAATTTGTTGTTTGTAACTAAGGCGAAACCCAGATATCAATTTTGAAGTCAATCGGCCCATAAACAAAGAAAAACAAAATGGCGGCCACTTTTGACAGATTTGACACCAAATTTGTTGTTCGTAACTAAGGCGCAACCCAGATATCGATTTTGAAGTCAATCGGCCCATAAACAAAGAAAAACAAAATGGCTGCCACTTTTGACAGATTTGACACCAAATTTGTTGTTCGTAACTAAGGCGCAACCCAGATATCGATTTTGAAGTCAATCGGCTCATAAACAAAGAAAAACAAAATGGCGGCCACTTTTGACAGATTTGACACCAAATTTGTTGTTTGTAACTAAGGCGAAACCCAGATATCAATTTTGAAGTCAATCGGCCCATAAACAAAGAAAAACAAAATGGCGGCCACTTTTGACAGATTTGACACCAAATTTGTTGTTCGTAACTAAGGCGCAACCCAGATATCGATTTTGAAGTCAATCGGCTCATAAACAAAGAAAAACAAAATGGCGGCCACTTTTGACAGATTTGACACCAAATTTGTTGTTTGTAACTAAGGCGAAACCCAGATATCAATTTTGAAGTCAATCGGCCCATAAACAAAGAAAAACAAAATGGCGGCCACTTTTGACAGATTTGACATCAAATTTGTTGTTCGTAACTAAGGCGCAACCCAGATATCGATTTTGAAGTCAATCGGCCCATAAACAAAGAAAAACAAAATGGCGCCCACTTTTGACAGCTTTGACACCAAATTTGTTGTTTGTAACTAAGGCGAAACCCAGATATCGATTTTGAAGTCAATCGGCCCATAAACAAAGAAAAACAAAATGGCGGCCACTTTTGACAGCTTTGACACCAAATTTGTTGTTTGTAACTAAGGCGACACCCAGATATCGATTTTGAAGTCAATCGGCCCATAAACAAAGAAAAACAAAATGGCGCCCACTTTTGACAGATTTGACACCAAATTTGTTGTTCGTAACTAAGGCGAAACCCAGATATCGATTTTGAAGTCAATCGGTCCATAAACAAAGAAAAACAAAATGGCGCTTACTTTTGACAGATTTGACACCAAATTTGTTGTTCGTAACTAAGGCGCAACTCAGACATCGATTTTGAAGTTAATCGGCGCATAAACAAAGCAAAACAAAATGGCGGCCACTTTTGACAGATTTGACACCAAATTTGTTGTTCGTAACTAAGGCGCAACCCAGATATCGATTTTGAAGTCAATCGGCTCATAAACAAAGAAAAACAAAATGGCGGCCACTTTTGACAGATTTGACACCAAATTTGTTGTTCGTAACTAAGGCGCAACCCAGATATCGATTTTGAAGTCAATCGGCTCATAAACAAAGAAAAACAAAATGGCGGCCACTTTTGACAGATTTGACACCAAATTTGTTGTTTGTAACTAAGGCGAAACCCAGATATCGATTTTGAAGTCAATCGGCCCATAAACAAAGAAAAACAAAATAGCGGCCACTTTTGACAGATTTGACACCAAATTTGTTGTTCGTAACTAAGGCGAAACCCAGATATCGATTTTGAAGTCAATCGGCCCATAAACAAAGAAAAACAAAATGGCTGCCACTTTTGACAGATTTGACACCAAATTTGTTGTTTGTAACTAAGACGAAACCCAGATATCGATTTTGAAGTCAATCGGCCCATAAACAAAGAAAAACAAAATGGCGGCCACTTTTGACAGATTTGACATCAAATTTGTTGTTCGTAACTAAGGCGCAACCCAGATATCGATTTTGAAGTCAATCGGCCCAGAAACAAAGAAAAACAAAATGGCGCCCACTTTTGACAGATTTGACACCAAATTTGTTGTTCGTAACTAAGGCGCAACCCAGATATCGATTTTGAAGTCAATCGGCCCATAAACAAAGAAAAACAAAATTGCGTTAAAAATATATCGCACCCCATTTTATTTCTGTCATACCAAATTTGATCAAAATCCATTAAGCAGATCCAGAACTCCCATACAAATTTTCATCCCCTATTTCATTCCTTTTAGGGGTTGATTTAAAAAAATAAAGTACCCTATGTCGGTCCTTGGGGTTAAAGGTACCCACATACCAAATTTCATCAAAATCGGTTCAGGGTCAAGCTAAAGGTTAAACGCAATGTATGTGCGCATGAACCAACAGGCATGGCTTTCGACAACGCCACGCAACGCCGCGCCGCAACTATTGGTTGCTCAGTACTCACGAATCACGATCGTTGCCGAGTACTCATGATCGTTGCCGCGTTGCCGAGTACTCATGATCGTTGCCGCCGTTGTCGTGATTCAGGGTCGTTGCCGCGTTGCCGTGATCACTACCGTTGCCGGCGTTGTCGTGATCGCGATCGTTGCCGCGTTGACGGTTGACGGCTATTATAGCCGCGCGGTCGTTATTAGCTGTTAGCTCGTTGGGTTGAATTCCAACAACTAGCTACAAGTGATTCAGCCGTTAGCCGTTGCGTCAACTAGTTGCGTTGCGCAACGACCACTTCTATTGATTACTGCCTGCCTTTGATTACTGCCAACAAAGAGTACATTTTAGCTGTTAGTATAATAATTTCTAGGTTTTCGCATTTAACATTAGTACATGTGACCATAAGTCGGATGTCATCAATCAGTTAATACATAGATTATATTATAAGTAATTCCATCCAGGGTTCCCAACTCTAATTCCATTCCACTGTTAAACCATTGCAGTGATTTTCACTGTATTTAACTTCAGTGAAACAAGGTATTGAACTAAACAAAAACTAAGTACTGTAAGTAGAAAAAAAAATTATTTTTTTCATGAGGATAATATTTTAGAAGGACCAAAGAATACTTCTATCAATAAAGTAAATACATATATGTAATAGTGTAGCGGTACTATTACATATATTTACTTTATTACCGCTAGCGAGCCGTAAGTTATTCAGTACTCCTACATATTTATTAAAGAACATCATTAAGAAGGTGTACCTACATTTTTAGTTGGTTGTTGTATTGCCTTTAGTTTCGTGTATACACCTACATTGAAGTTGTACTAGGTACTTGTGGTTTGTACTGCAGTTGCTACTCTCAGCATATTATGCAGGTTGTAGGTGGTAATAATATGGCGACTGCTATTAAGCTACTACATTTTTAGCTGTATCACCATCACAATATGTATGGCTTTTGCTTTATTCAGATACAAATAATGGAAGACGGGTAATAATACATATATCTAAACTAAAGAATTAATGACACCATCAAATACATTAGTCTTTTTATGATCTTCATAGATTTCCACAATTCAATTATGACATAAAGCAGCCCCATTGAGATAAGACTATCTTAAATAGAGTTATTTAAACCATATGGGAGGCATGTCAAAAATAAAATGTTTGTGATTTTTTTAAATATTCATCATCCCTTTTTAGGAATTATAGGGCATAAATTGTGTAAGCAACTATATTTAACAGTTAGCCTTACCCTATTGCATCATCATGTTTGGGATGGATTACAACCAGGATGGCTTTGATATGGATGAAGATTTTGGTTGGGAAGGGTCTTCCTTATCAAAATTTGATAGGTAATACATTATTATTTACTAGTTTTTGAACATTCTGTTTGTTACAAAGTTGTTTGTAGTAGTTAACTGTTTATTGTTCAATTATGTTTTTTAAAATAATACTTTTCGCTTTGTATTTTTGATATCATGCTGTTTACTTTTATTTGTAAACCCTTAATTTCTAGAAATGACCGTTATGGTAATGCATATGGTAATTATCGTGGAGGATATCCCCCAAGCGGTATGCCAGGACCCCCGCACGGTTTTCCGGGACAATTTGGACCCCCTCGACCGCTTATGGATTCAATACCCCCATTAGGTTGGGGTGGTGGTCAGTTTTTCCAACGGCCCCCGATGCTAAGACCAACAATGGAGGATAAAGTAGCCAGATATTTGATGCGTGAGTATTATTTTCAATGATCTTCTTGTTCTAGTGACAGTCTATTTAAAATGAAAACTGAGTTTTTTGGTTCAAACTTTGGCCTTGCGCTGTCACGATTCAATACAGTTATTAATTATAGTGACTATGACTTCAATAATTACAAACAATTGATAATTAAAGTCACAGAGTCACTTGCAATTGCAGGTTATTTCTGGTCTATAGTAGAATTGCTAATTAAATGGTCACAAGCGGCTCAGCCTCCGATGGCCCATACACTTATGTAACATATATATGTGCCACCTCTGATGGGTTAAACAGAGTAAACTGACATTTTGAATGTTGCCACTTTTTTATGAAATTTAAATAGCGCTGCGGTAAAAAGATCAGGATTATTTAAACATTACAATTCAGTGAACCATTTCATTCTTTCATGTTATAAAGTCCAACTCAAAGTCGTAATTCCTGCCTAATGTGTGATTAGTGCTGCATCTCTATTGAATTATAGTCCTAGTAAATTACTGCATGCTAAGTTACAGCATTCAAATTCCAGTAGACATTTTGGAATGTTAGTCATGGTTCCAATATAAACAAAACTTATGAAAGTTATGAATGTGCCAAACGTAATTTTTCTCAAATAATAAAAGTTTTTGTAATTTTCATTTTTATCATTTCGCATATCTGTTGTGATTATTTACATTTGGTTGAAGGGTTAAGTTGAAATTTCTAAAAATACGCAATCCTTTTTTTTTTGCAAGCTAGTGCTGAGTTATTCTTTCTTTGAATTATAAAAATTGAACTAGGTCAATCACTATGTTTTGAAAGTAGGCAACATTATTTTGAAAGGATATTTCGATCTCTCAGTTTACTCCGTTTAATCAGCAATTAGACTATAGTAATAGGCTCGATTTATTGTATGGGATGAAAATAGTCTCTGTAAACTGTGGATGTACTAATTGAGTCTTTGTGATTCCTGTTGCGATTATGGATATTTTTTTTTGCTTTAGAAACTTTTTTTTGTCTATCTGCGATCAGCCATTATGGATGATCATGAAGTTATGTATTGTTTCCATAAATTCTTTATTGATCATGTAGGTATATAAAAAGTAGTGTCTGACCGAAGGTCAATTTCTGTCTGAAGCCAATTAATCGGCTTTTGACACTAGGTTCAATAACCCTGAGACACTTAGTTGAAATTGACTAGAAGTCAATGAGATTGAGATATTTCTTAAAAATTACTATGGCAACACTATGACTCACAATTATTGTATTTTTTTACGGTTGAACCGGTAAAACCAGTAATGGGGTTTATTTTTTTTAACTCATGCAGCACCAACTTTAGATATTGAAACTTGACAATTTTCACAGCCCTTTCTCCTCTACAGATTATTTACTTGGTCTTCATTACATTTTGTTTTAAACATAATTTGTGTCAAAAAATGATTATTTTTAAGCTGTTTAGATATTCTAATAATAACAAGTTTAGAAACTTAACCAACTTAAAAACTCATTCGATCGTGACCAAATTTATATGGGACCACCCTTGAAATAAGCTCTATTGAACACAAAAATAATCTTGAAAATCAGTCCACATTTTGCGGATATATGGCTTATGTAACATCCAAAAAAAACAAAATACAGACGAATTGAGGACCTCCTCATATAATATAATTTGGTGGTTTGATCCTTGTTTGTTTTATTGCTATTACATATACAATCAAACATCCATCAAGTCAAGTATTGTCATAATAGTTGAATATTTCTTCCATTTTCTTATCAAAATTTTTTGTATAATGTTTCTTTATAAGTGTATATATTATATAGGCCATATCTTTGGGGGAGGCCAAATCTTTATTATTATCTATATCCAGCTGGATGTCCTGTACCTGATGATGATGATGATCATATTATATGTACAATAGTTTATATTATGTAGAGATGTGTATGTAGAACACTATATAATGCTGCATTCTGCTTACCATCAGGTGTTCTGTACTCACTGTGTTGTGCTCAGATATGAAGTGTTTTCTTTTAATTATGTATGCTAATATAAATTGATCCTTTAATAATCATAATCACTCTGTTAGGTTGTGGTGTATCCAAAGAGAGCATTAAAAACCTTCCAAGACAATTGCTTCAAATGATAGAACCTGAGTATTGTGGTTTGTGTTCGCAGCAATTTGAATCATTTCCTGATTGTAAGTATAAATTCTTTGAATAGCTATTGTTATTTAATTAATATTTTATATTTTATTATGTTATCATATCTGTTTACAGCTCGTATGCATTATGTTTCGAAAATTCACATGAAGAATCAAAGAAAATGGCTATCAAAACATTCAGATGGTGGCCATCGTCCCAAAGAGGTAAATAGATGATTTGGCAATGTAATGTTTCAGTAGGTATTTTGTCGACACATTCAACAAGTTCACATAATCTCTTTACAAAAATTATGCATGTATTTATTAATTTAAAGCATCTGGTCGTGAAACAAAAAGCCGCGAGTATCGTATAGGTACCCACGGAGCTATGACACAGGACTTGTATATTACTTTAGGATCAGGGCTATGTGTTTAACATTATGTTTTGACGATGATGTGTCATTGCTTAATGACCATTATAGTGTAAACATGCGAGTGCGATAGAATATAGTTCTATTATGCATGTCATTTTGTTCATAGCAAATTATTAAGGGCCTTGTTCTATTATGTTTTCATAGTAGAGTGTCTTTATTCTGTTATGTATACACAAATTCAAACAGGCAACGACCCTTGCAGTAAACATTTGGTTAAGCACTCAATTATTAAATTACGGAAAAAATACTCTTATTTTTTGTAAATCTTGATACAATATCACTTGTGCGGCTGTCCACGTGATAGAATTTGTTATATACATGTTGACAGTCTATATCAAGTGAAGATTATGTGAATTAAGTCGTCAAGATAGAAGCATACATTGTAACAAATTGTCTACCTTCACGTCGAAAGAGACGTGCAGTGTACTTTATTATATATGATGAAAAATATGAAATCTTTTATATACCATATACATGTGCCATTGACAACAGTAATAGTGATAAATATAATTTAGTAATCATTAATAATTGAATTAATTTAAAGATTATTGGGCATGTGCAAAAAAGCCTTGCCATCGACGATTTAATATTATTCAAAGCTCCAGTACGTGAGTCTGATTAGCACTCTGCCGGATCTTTAAAATTGATTCTATGCATTAATTTTGCAAGTTCATATCTGCCGTTCAAAAGGTTACGATTGAGGCAATTTTTTTTGGCATAGAGCGGCGGGGCTAGTAATAATATTCCCAACGACGGTTTTAGTTTTAACAAAATTGAAATATTGTGTAATATTAACATTTTTATATTATTAGCAGGACAGGAACCTATGATCTTTATTTTTGATGAGACATTTTGACTTTCAGATACCACTTAAATCTCGTGATTTGTATTGCGAGCTTTGCGACATTCACATAACATCGAAGCAACATGCCGACTCGCATTATGACGGAAAAGCGCATCGCGCGTAAGTTTATTAAGCAATAAGTTATATAAAATTTATTTCCTTTCTATATATTTGTCATGCATTACCCTTCCATGTCGCATGGGACGACACCTGTAGGACCTGGGGCGTTACTACCACCTCTTATAGCAGTATTATTATAATCTTACTTGTACCGATTCCCGTACAAATAAATCGAAGTAAGATGATAATAATACTGCTAGAGGTGGTGGCAGCCAACCTGAGGACATTGTGTGGATGTTACACTGACTTTTTTTATATTTGCTATTTCGTGTTTTTGAAATATTAGTGGATTCGATTCCCAGGTCAGGGGTGATTTTTGTAAAACTGTTTTCCCGGCATTGAATCTCTAGGGGGTTGACGTCGGCCAGGCAGCAGGTAATAAAGGCTAAGGGGCATCTTTTCTGCAACATGTTTGAAAAAGTGTGCTGCGTCTATTCTATATTGAGTTGGGATAGTGGCAGGTGGAAGTAAACATTATTTCTTTACATAAAAATATTAAATTATTTATTGCTGATGTAAAAATAAAATACGCATATTCCAAACCGGAAACTAGGGTTACTAGTGTTCTTGATGGTAAGCTGAGACAATACCGAACAAAAAGAAGATATATTATTATTTTTGCAAAACAGTATGAATTTACTAATTGATCGGGTCGCTAAAGAAATAATAATTTATATTGTTATCGTTCTAGAATTGTGGAAGGTCGAAGGGAACCGAGAAATAAATCTTTGACGCTCCGGAACATGCAGCCCAGGCTGTGAGTATTTTTATATACTTTTTTTATTTAGGACATATTTTTCAATAGACAGATAACTTTATACGTACGTCTTGTAACGGGTTTTTATTTTTTATATTGGATTTTTTTATTCAGTCTCAGCCTGAAGTGTGCAATTTGTGCCCGATATGGCGATAGGCTCGCCCCCTATCACATCTGGGACGGAAATAAGCTTGGTGAAATGCGAGTGTTCTAGTTCGCTAGTGCGCCTTTGCCTTCCTTTTCCGGGACGCAGGCGTGAGCGTATGTGTGTTATGTAATTGATTTAAAAAAAAATATGCAGGCAACAATTACTTCGACGCGAAAGAAAGTTCGTCAAACCGTTGGAAGAACATCAGAAAGCTGTGTGTGCTAAACCTAAAGAATCTAAAGACGTTCCGCCGGAACTATACTGCAATATATGCAAGGTATGTGTGGATTTTTTTCTATTTAATTTTTTTAATAACGTAGTTTTTCTATTTTTTTTAGTAAATAAATTACGAAATGCATTTTAGTGCATATATAAATCGACTTCTCCCGCTTTTGGTCGCGGCTCCGCCCACGTGATAGGTTTTTCTGGAATCACACTAATATACACTTTAGCTGATTTGCGTATTTTAAATGCGATGCGATTTTTAAAGTCCAGATAATACATGATATATAAAATCACAGTTTAAAATGTCAACTTATTTCTAAATACAATAATATAAAGACGTAACAGACAGTTACTGTCTTATTTATGATATAGACAGATTCTCGTCCCATGTGCGAGGCCCAGGACTTAGCCCACCGGTAGTTAGGGTACAACAGTTATGAACATTCTCGGAAAGTTTGAATTCTCGTGTGATAGTTATTAAAACTCAACCTTACAAGTTATTTGAAGTTAGCACTGGGTTATCAACCGAATAGCCAGTTACCCAAACAGCTACTCTTTTTTGAATGAAGAATGACAATAGATGAAGCATGGCACTATTACCATGTTTCTTAGTTTTTGGTATGCCTTTTTACGTTTGTCTTACTAAATTCGTCTATTACGGTACTACTTTTAAATAAACATACATAGTTTATACAACAAAATAAATACGCGACGTATGTGGCACTACTTCGCGTGCCGAATTTGATCAAAAGGCGCAGTGATGTCAGTGAACACAATATTTGTTTCCCTTGCCATACTTTGCTAATAATGTTTTTTTTGTTCAGACTGCGGTGACATGCTCGGAGCAAATGACAATGCATTTGAATGGCAAGAGACATTTGGCTAAAGAGAAAAGCCACATTCTAAGAATGATGAAAGGCGAAGTGGCTGACAGTGGTGAGTAGATACGATTAAAACAGACTGCCTAAATAAGAGATAATCAGGCTCTCAACAGCTTAATTTTTATAAATAAGCCGGGACAAACCAAGGGTAATACATGAATTATTTAGATTTTTACTATTATGTTTTTTAGTTGTTGTTTGTCCCTACCTGCAACTTTATTTACAATAATCAAATTATTGAGAGCTTGTTTCTTTATTTTATTTAATATATATTTTTTCGGTTTTATTTATTGTCTAGCTTTCATAATGTTCATTGTTATGATTGTTATAATAGGAGTACTATTTTTTGTTTATTTTCTCTCCCCCATTTAATATGCACACGCAACAACTAGACATATAACCTAGATGTCACTTCCAAAAAGACAAATCACATTAAAATCCGTTAAGCCGTTTAGGCTACAGAGCGTGCCAAAAAAATAAACATATGTACATATACTAGACAAACATTACCCTCTTCCTGGGCAGTGGGTTAAAAAAAACTTAGACTATAGTATGTTCATATCCGCCCGGATAGCGAGCACCGTACACATCGTATTAAAACCTGCCATAGTTACGTGCACACATTGTGTGGATTGTATTCCAGGATAAACTAGTGCATATCCGATTTTCCCGAGGGGCATATGGTATTGGTATGGTGGTACATGCTTGTGTCCCTGCGCCTGCATCGGTCATCCTTTTATCCTTTCGCCGGTCGATTTACGTCCTCCCTCTTTGGAGTGTGAAGATGCATTTATACAAGTCGGCATGATTCTGATGATCAATTTTGTCACTAGTTTTTTTGGTCTGTATCACAATCTGTTGATGACTGACCAATTGCCTAACATCTGTTAGTGTAGTAGACATTTTGCCGTGCTCGGATAATAAAAATTATATTAATTGATGTGCGTTTGTTAGTTTTACTTACCGGCGTTAGTAAGACTTATGTAAATACATAGTTCATGTGTAACTTTACTACTGCGCCAATTTTTTACCTACTACGTTTTGCCCTCTGCTTCGTTCAAGTAAATGTTAATATTTAGAATTAATGTAAAGACGATGACCTTAATGAATTCAGAATGCAAAAGAAACAAAATATAACGATTAATGACAACAATAACATATTTAAAAGAAAGAAAGATGGAAAGAAAAGAATTTATTATCACAAAAAAATGTGACAATTAGGTGGCCAACTCGGCTTAATGCCGTGCCCCACAACATAGCACTGGTTTTCAGTGGCCACTTAAATAACGCCATGAACATTAATCAGTCCAAAGAAAGACACGGCAACTCGTAACGAACTCATATATTGCTATATGAGCAGCTTGCTTATAAAACAATTCTACATCGATGGTCCAAACACACATTGAACAAAAATACACGAATTTAAATCAGTTTAATCTCTTAGGATTCAAGGTAAAAATAATAATGTATAATCATATTGTAGCATTCTTGAAATAAATAAATAAATACACCCAACAGTCACACACATAGTCCTGACCCCACACTAAGATCTAGTCTTGTATCGTGGGTACTACGAGAGACTCTCGGTCTCACAACACCCAGACCCGAAACTAATATCTGTGGGCCATACAGATATTTGTCTCGGTGCGGGAATCGAACCCGCGACCTCACGTTTCACAACCGGCTCATCGCCCGCTGCGCCACGGCCGTATGCATTTTGTGTCGGTATAAGTTGTCGACGGTGAGAATATTAGTGTCAACTGTCTACAAGAAACATTTCGCACAGTGTTTTGCTGGTGCCATTTTATTTGCATTACATAGTTACCCGTCTTCCTATCTAATTTTTATGTTTTAGTTTTTTTTCGTTTTAAATATTGTTACAACCTGCAGAACCATAATCTTTAGAAATAATGACGGTTTTGTTTTTAGGCAAAAAAGGTGATGTAGAATCTACTGCCGAAGGTAATAATTATGATATTAATTATGATGTAGATTGATTGTAGACAATGGTTGTAGTCTGTAGATATCCTATACTTACATACGATGTATCTACTTATTGAGATGAACTGTCACAGTGTGATTATACAGAATGAGGCCAACCCGGTGTAGAGCCAAAAAGTCGGGCTTGTTCTACCTACTCAATTTTGATCACCAAAAACGAAACAACATAAACTTTTTATTTTATTTATTTATTTATTAATGATTCGCCAGTGACTGTTACACAAATCTTAAAATTAATTAATATTAAACTTAAATGTAATGCTAAGTGTACAATCGTTTAAGGCAAATACAACATGCGTATTGTTTTTTAAGTAGGGTAATTAGTCAGTTAAGTACATTAGCAAAAAAAAAATTATTTGACTTTAAAGATACATTTCTTCGACAATATTCATCAAAATAATTATTTAAAGGAAAAGAAAAAAAGGCAAAGTAAGCTATTTTCCATTTGTTCTAGAAAAAAAAAAAACAACAAAGAAAATAAATAAATGTTTATTATTAAAGAAACATCAACGTAGATTACAATATTATCCTTATAGCTAATCATTTTCGGTACATTATTCTTATTGCATCCTTAATAAGAGATGGTTACAGAATGATCAAAATTAGACACAAATCAATTCTACCTACTGATAAAAAATAATAAGAAATGTGTCAAAAATCGCAATACAATCTCAATGAATACTTAATTAATAAGGTGCTTTTTTTTAATATAGCAAAACTTTTCAAAATTCACGCATTGGACTTATCTTGCATGGTCACGATACACATAGACGTTGGCAAATTAATTGATTAAAATCTTTGATTAAAATGGACACAATCCAATGTGTGACAATGACAAACTCGCAAAGTTTGATATTTAAAGGGTGGGTGTGGGGTGTGTGACAGTGTCACCTAGTTCTGTGTCATTTTCCATTGTCGTATCATTTTCCATCAGGCAAGCTGCTTGCAATAAAAACGTATAAATGTCAAAGATTTGATGAAAAAAAACATTCCTTTGAGGAATCCGACTTCCAAGCACCAATCAGCATTTATGGTTGGCCTCGTGGCCGTCGCGTCGTCGATACTGAGAGCTTGTTTCATCTCGGATCTCGGACGTTTTTCATCTCTTGCTCTTGTTATACTCGAAAGCCCAGCAATCCCGTCATATCCGTCTCGCTTTCTAGTAGGTACGTGTTCCGGTTCTCTCGAGGAGTTTGCGGCATGACTTGATGGTTGGTTGGGACGGATATGGGGGTATCACTGGATCTGCATCGGTCATCCGCCTGTCTTATTGCAAATCCCTCGATTGGCTTCTTCCTTCTTCGGATTGGGAGTATGAAGAAGCATGAATAGACCGGCATGATTCTGGCGACCACTGATAAACCCATTGTTTGTCAGTGGTCGCTAGTTTTTTTTAACTGCACTACGCTTAAATATAAGTAAATCAATTTTCCAAGCAAAAACGAAAAATAAAGAAAAATGCGAGACCATACCAACACCGTCCCAGTGTGTGCTCGTGCGTAGTGATTCGCGATATCACGCAATGTGTAAAGCTAGCTTTAGAAAGATGTTGGATCTGATGTTTACCTCTATTTTTTAGGTGAAAAGAATGCAGAATCTGCCGCTGAAACCGTCGAAGGTAATTTATAATTTAAGTTTATTATATTCCATTTTTTATTATCCTATATCCATTATTATCTGCTATATACATAAGTTGTATGATAAGTGAAGTCCCCCATCTGAGTTCTGAGTATTGCTCTGAAAGTAGTGCTATACCGCTTGCATCGAAATGGAACTCAAAATTTTAAATCTGAACGATCTATGAGCATCAACGAGGCAAAAAAATGTAGCTACTAACTAACTTTCTTTCTACCTGCGCTTATCCCACCTTTATGTGGGGTCGACGCAACACACTTTTTCATGCATATTGCAGAGAGGATTTGGCATAGTTTTTACGACTGGCCGCCTGCCTGACGTCAACCCACTATGAAGAGTCCAGTCCAACTCAGAACCTCCCGGTCCACCGACCATACATGCTGCCACTAGACCAAGGAGGCTACTAACTAGCAATTAATAAACTTCAAATAATGTTATTAATATTCGGATTATTTTTAGGTAAAAATGACGATGCAGAGCCCACCGCCGAGAATGAGGAAGGTAATAATATTCTCAATTTACCTTTTTTGCAAATGTTTCCCATGAAAAAATATCGCGCGCATTCGAAATTCTGTACTGTGTACCGACAACAAATAAAAGTATTGCATTTGTCTGCAGTACATATTAAGTAGTACAGTATCTACAACATGTTAGGTAGTGCATAATACAAATCATTGGGATTTGCAGTAACTTGTCTTCTCTATAATTAAATAACTACGCCTTCATACATAATCTCACGCCTGTTTCCCGCTGGGGTACGCAGAGGCTATGGAGTACCAAGCACTTGGGTTCAAGGACACCTTTTCATACACTCGTCGATAACGATAATTTCTTATTAGGCCCTTTTTTAATAGGTCGCCAATTTGGTCCATAAAAGTATGTTTAGGACGTCCCATAAGTTGTATAGAAAACAAGAGTTAATCATTAAAGTGTTAATTTGTACATCATAGGGAATACTATGGAGGTTAATAAAGATGGCGAGGAAAGCGGCAACAAAGACAAAGATGACTTTGATTGGGGCAAAGACAGCGAGAGCTGGGACGAAACTCCAACAAAGGAAGGTAATATGAGATGCTGCATCAGGTAGATTCTTTTCAGAGCTAAATATTTGTACAAAATATTTAAGCGCTGCTTATCTTTATACCATAGGTTGTCCCTTTCATATTTAAACAATGTAACGCAAGGAAAAAAGTGACAGGTTATTCTTAACCATTTGCTCAGCTAAAAATGCTGTTTTAAGTAAGGCCCATAGTGTATTGCTCATTATGTATTT
This sequence comes from Clanis bilineata, assembly GCA_036417725.1. Taxonomy (NCBI): domain Eukaryota; kingdom Metazoa; phylum Arthropoda; class Insecta; order Lepidoptera; family Sphingidae; genus Clanis; species Clanis bilineata. Next base: position 10,211,682 of record CM071151.1, on the reverse strand, counting down.
TGTATATTATAATAATATACAAAACGCATAATGAACAATACACCATAATGAGTAACATACGTATAAACGTATGGTAATCATTTTGCGTTTTGTAAATTTTTCTCTGAAGTGAGACAATTTTTGTAGAGTTTTGTCACATTCCTTGGAAGCCTATTGGACTTTGAAGTTCAACCAGAGTAAACAAGCAAAATATTACTACAGTAAATACGTTCATGGTTTGTAGAAATTGTCATTGAAAAAAAATTTGTTTCTACAATTTTTATTAGTAAGTTAATATTGTTCAATACATGATTTCAGATTAGGAGAGTTCACACAACGGCAACACTTTCGGCGCGGTTCTTCCCAGTGAGTGCTGCCATCATATTTCATTCTATAAACATTATAAAGTGTTATTCACATTTCTTTTTTTGTATCAATAAGTAAATTTGTGTATGTCCATGTTGTGTTTTATTTTAATCATTGCATCTATAACATTATTTACTGTACGAGGGTGAATCAAAAAGTTCTTAGAAGTGCATACAAATATAATTTATTGTGGATAATTTTATATTTATTTAAAATAGTGTTAATCCATCGATATATTAATTACCTAGATGCACAGTTGACGCTCGGAAAATGGGACAGCAAAGGAGTGCTTAAGCACTCGTTTTGCATACAGTCCGACGCCGATGTAATTCTAAATTTAAGAACGCTTGCTCATTTCGTTTAAAAAGCTACTTCATTACACGTGCATAGGGTTATAATTGTGTAGATTTAATTAGAACTTGTGATCTTTTTCTTTGTTTTATTCCTGAGACCACTTTTTAGGAGGATATTTGCAAAGAACTGTGGATCTAGGGTATATTATATTGATGTGTCAATCGCATAATGTTTATGTAGAATTTCACTTGATTTGATTGAATTTCCCAAGTTATAAATTATTTAGTGCAAAAAGTTGTCAAAATATTAAAATATGGAAAAAATCTAGTTACGTGTAGTGATACAATAGTGACACCTGTGTCAAAAAAATGTCGTGAGATTTTTGGATATTCAGCAAACATTAGGGGATAATGTTTTACCCTATCGTTGCTTACTGGATTGCTGAATTTAAAGATTTGATAACGCTCCCGCCATCGTTCGGAAGTTGCGCTCGAAGCAATCCGCAATGCTGGGTTCGATATTTTTAACCACCCACCATACTCACCGGACATAGCCCCTAGAGATATCCACTTATTTCCAAAATTAAAGGACCATATCCGTGGAACTAAATTTAACGACGATGACGCGGTTATGGCTGCTGTAGATGAGTTTTTTTGAGAGTCGAGGGGATATTTTTTTTCGGAAGGAATAAGAAAGTTAGAAAAGCGGTATTCTAAATGTATTGAGATAGGAGATTATGTGGAAAAAGAAAATATTTTTGTTTAAATTTTCTTAATTTTTATAGTGATTCCAAGAACTTTTTGATTCACTTCGTATGTATGTGCCAAATTGCAAATATAACATGAAACGTCAATTTTAAACCAGAATACACTCCTCTACTGTTGGCAATAGCTACCTGGCAATGCATATCCTTGAGCTTTGTCTAAATACTTACGTGTTGGTCTCAAAATAATCATACGTTTGTTCCAGAAAAGTAAAAATAGACATGTATTGGTGCATAGCTCCAGGAGAACTACAATCATAACTTAGAAAATTATCAAAAGTACCTGTCTAGTATGTTATATTCATAACATAAACATAAGCTCACGCCATGTATTTCCAGAGGCGCACCAGCGAACTAGAACACCCAGACCTGGGGATCGAACCCGAGACCTCGGTCGTACCGGAATACAACCACGTCACCGAGGCAGTATATTATATTCAGGGTTACATTTACTTAAGGGTTGAAGTGTCAAAAGAAATTTTTCGATTATTCTAAAGGTTTTTTATCCAGTACCTAATTAATAGACAAACAGGAGCTATAACCAACCCATGAATATAATTATTATTATGTATATAACCATACTAACACTTGGACAATGACGTTGTTCGTTTTAATCTATTCTAGGCAGCGTAGTCCTGGTTTGTCCATCTTAAAATCCGGTATTATCGACATGAACTACAGAAAGAAAATAAAATAATGACACCTTCATGAAACTTAAAGTGGTAGAGTCACGCTGTAGACGGTAACGTCTACAGCACGATTGGACCGGTTCGATACCACTGTCTCACAGAAAACCGACGTAAAGTGGCAGCTTGCTGTCGCGTTTTGTTCGGTGAGTGAGATTTCCGGTGGCCCATTTCCCCCCTTTCCTTTCCCAATTCCTTTTTCCCTCCCCTTCCATTTCCTCCTTTTAGGTTGGCAACGCACCCATGATACCTTTGTCTCGGGTGTCCATGGGCGGTGGAGATCACTTACAATCAGGTGACCCATCTGCTCGTGTGCCAGTCTCTGCTAATAAAAAAAAAATTATCATAATAATTATTTTAAGTAAATCTTTAAAAAGAGTGGCACTGGTGAAGGATTGTGATCGACATCATACACAAATTTTTACTTCTGTATGAGTTAAACACAACGATACGACACGGTATGAAACACTATAAAATTCTGCTCGTGCCTATACGTGGCATTCTCAATAGATAAATAATGTTGATGACCCTTACTGGCAACAAGATCTTCTGCGACGACTTCGACGGAAGCAACCACGAGTGAAGCCAAACCATAACGCTAAAATCAGTACCGCTAGAAGACCCACAAGCAACACTCCTTGGATCTTAGGATCAGAGATGTTAAGAGACTCTGATTTTATTTTCTTTGTTGCCTTGGTTGAAGCTGAGGATGCCTTTTTAACGGGTGCAGCACTTTTGGCCATTTTCGACGTTGATTTGACTTCCTCTAATTGGCCCATTTTTGTACTTATCGATTACATTTGTTATTTTGCCATAATTCCACTGGAATTAGGTTCTTGTGGATTTGTTACAAAAATTTTGAATCACATCATTGAATTTAATAGCTGTTTAATAGGTTCGTCAAATACGATGTCAAATACGACTTACATGTGACAGAATCCGGTATAGACAATGAGTGAAAGATGCAGATAAAAGACAAGCAATATTTCTCGCAAGATATCCTGAGTTTCAAGAAAACTATTTGGCTGGATTACAGATTAGATTATAATGTCGCTGCTGAGAACGATATTTTTATATTTGATTTTATATGGAAAGACCGAATACCGTCTCCTGCACGAAAAACATACATATTGCTTAGATTTATTTTTCTATAGCATCTATATACCAAATAGGTAATATTAAATTATTTTGTTCAACATTCTCTGTTACAATAATTCTATTATTAAAAGAAACATCAAACTGTAGTGTTATAGGATTAGATGTGTCTTGTATAGAATGGGTCTTGATGTACTCCTTGAAAGATTTCTTCACATATGTTAAGAAGTAATCTAAGTAATTTAAAGCTGTCTGAGGATCCCATCCAAGCTGAAATGAACACTGTTATTATAGATGTCTAATATAAAGGAATTAATAATTGATCTTATAAAAATGTTATTTGTCATCTCCTTGGTTCTAGTGGCAGCATATATGGGCTGTGGACCGGAGTCCAGTACTGTGTTCGATTCCCAGGTCAGGCAGAGCGATTTTTATAATTTGATTTACCAGAGACTGGTTCCCCCAGAGTAGGGTTGACGTCAAGCAGACAATCTGTCGTAAAACTAAGCGAAATCCCTTTTGCAACATGCTTAAAAAAGTGCGTTGCACCGACCCCACATTAAGGTGGGATAAGGGCAGGTAGAAAGAAAGATCGCCTCGGTGGCGTAGTCGTATTTCGGTACGACTAACGTCCTGAGGCCGCGGGTTCGATCCCCGGGTTGGGAAAAGTGATATTGGATTTTTTTCAATATCAGCACAGTCTGCAATTATTATTTGTGCCCGATATGGCGATATGGTCGCAGGAAGTCGCTGAATGCAACCAACTTGGCCGCTTCCAACAGGTCGATCTGGAAATCTTTGGGGGAGGCCTATGTTCAGCAGTGGGCGTACTATGGCTGATGATGATGGCGATAGGCTCGCCCCCTGGCAAATGTGGGGCGGAACCAAGCTCGGCGAAATGTGGGTATATACTAGTTCGCTAGTGCGCCTCTGCCTACCCCTTCAGAGTATCACAGGTGTGAGCTTATGTTATGTACATTATGTTCTATGAGAAAGAAAGAAGTTATAAAAATGTGATAATACCTTGAAATTATTTACTAATTCTTCAGTAGCAAACCATTGTACTTGCTTGATTATGCCTGCATCATTTCGGAATCCAACAAGTAAACCTTTGAGTCCAGCTAAATAACATTGACACCAACATCTCAACAGTTTGAATTTTCTAAAAAGAGTGAAAAATCGATAATTGTATGTTCCTTTTAATATTATGGTGAATGTGAAATAGTAACGGCAGTTGCCTTTTTATGAAATGTATCACAAGTACCTAATTTATTATTATGGTCATCAAATAATTAAGTGGCAATTTAAGCAAATCATTCTGCAATTTGCTTTAAAAAGATGACCCCATTCTGGAGAGGAATAAGAGAAGATAGAAAGAAAATGATATTTCAATAATCTTATTTGCCAGTTTTTAGGCATCCAAAGCCATATATGTAATTTTTATTGCTATGTCTGTTCATCTGTCTGTCTGACCACAGTTTGGCTCAGAGATTAACTTTAGCTAACCGGTTCATTTTAAATGTTTAAAACGTCATAGTATATTTAAAAAATAATGTTCACTTCCATACAACATTTCACCATTCATATCTTTTTACAAATTATGTTTAAAAATATATAGTGTGTTAAATTAATTACTCATGCTAATATAAGCCACACTGTAAATTTTTATTTGGTTATCAGGAGTGTAATGTAAGGTTCTCATTTCTGTATTAAATCTTACCTAAAATTATTTTCTTGTCTTTTATTATATATCTCCCTGTTTGTTTTTAATTCCAAAAAATCATTATTTCTTAAATAATTTAAGTCTGTCTGAAGGTCATTTGTGTTAGGTGGTCCTGAGATGTTCTTATTTGCTGTTAGCATTCCATCTATTTGTGCACAATAAAGTATATTGTGGTTTCCTATCTGTGAGTGATAGTATATAGAGAATTCTTCATTTTCAATAACGGGCTTGTGCAAGTTAGGAAACGTATTAGGATAGTCTGTAAAAGAAATGATATCAAAAATAAATTATTTCATATGATATCACCAATGTTAAAACACTCTAATTACATACAGTAGAATCCCAATTATCAGGACTCCGATTATCTAGGCATCCGATTGTTTGGACTCATGATACAGGCTCGCAAAAAATATTCTTTGGCATTGTTGTGTACTCCTCCCAGTAACATTTATGTGAACTGTGAAAGTGTTTAATTTATTAGATGAATAACATTCAACTAATAGGTTGTCATATGTTACACATATTTGTGAAATACACTTTCATTTCTGAAGTTAAAAATCTACTAAATCCAAGGGAAAAGAGCAGTTTTATCGCATAAAGGCTACGAAAACAGTATTTAATATGGCTATAAAATAGTAGAAACTTATGAAGAAGACCCTTGTACAATAAAAAATACATTAAAAGAATACTGATTCAATTATAATGTAAGTAATTGGATGTCCATCTGCAAGATGGACAGACAACCTGATAATGGTGGAACTTGCTGGATGCAGGGCGCTTCCAACAGATTGATCTGGGAAGGCCAATGGTCAGTAGTTGATGTACAGTGGCCGATGATGATGGGAGATATCATGCGGCCAGTCCATGTCTCTCTATTATGCAAAAAAACATTGCATTTTAATCAAAAGCTCCAGAATGATCCTTTTAAATCCAGCTATTTGGTTGGCAAGATTAAAATAGATGTGGAAATCGAGAACTGGGAATTAAAGGACATAACAGTCTGTTAACGCTAAATTTCTGCTGACTCTAATAAAGGAATCAAAGCATATCCAGATAAAAGCCCTTAAATTATTTCAAAATGTTGGAAATTCTCTTAACTCATACATTTCAACTAACAAAAGGGTGGATGAATAGATAATTTACTAACTTTGTAAAAAAAAAACCTTTATTTTCAAAGTCATTATGCCAATTACATAAAACACTGACCAAATACCTATAATAAAAGCATGTATCTATGATTAAATATAAAAATTTCTTTGATTTCACCACATTACTGATTATCCAGATTTTTTATTTTCTGGACTAACTGGTTTTAATTGATTTGGATAACTGAGATTCTACTGTACATGCAAGACAACTTATACCTTCTTTGTTATTTTAAGAAATAAAGTCAATCATTGCATTGTGTGTGAACTGTGACTTTACATTTAATTCAGATCGTACTGATTCAAAATTTTGGCAATATCTGTTTTTACTGTGTTGTAGCACTGTAGCAGTAGAGTTTACTACTGCTACTACCTACTACCTCAAAACATTGTAATAACTTATTATCACAAACCTGACAACATGTATTGTTCAAACTTGTAACCCCATGCACAGTACTTTTTTTCTTGTTCACTCCTGGATTTTCTACGGACAATATCATGTGGAGTTTCAATGGAACAGAGATAAATACATTTGTTGTAAAGACAAGCCACTATACGTATAGGTGACGAGCACTCAAACGCATTGCACATCACGCTAATCAACGTTCTTCTGTATGTTATAAATGATAAATCACACTTTGTAAACATAGTGGAAAATTGATTCTTATGATCTAAGAGATATTTCAATAAAAGGTCTATTTTTTCATCGTTGTCATCAGTAGTACGTTTCACAGCTTTGTCTATATTGTGATTTAGATCTAGATGTAATCTACCTTTGGGAATATTTGTAATGAATTTTAATTGCGTGAAGTCATTGTGATACTGGCGAGATCCGTCGACACTCATGTAACCTATTATATTTGGTTGTAACACCGGGTGTATGTTAGCTCTTGTGGCCATGTTATATTAAAATGTAATTGTTTATTATTTACTATTTTATGCAATAATTTTATGTTTAATAATTAATATTTATTGTATTCTTTATTGGTCGATGACACAGGGGGCCCCTTTGATTAAAGAGAGAGAGGAGATCGGTTCCATCTCCGTGACCTTGGCACTAGACTGACAGCTGAAGATGGCGGAAAGTTTAGTGCGTCTAATATAGTCGATAAACATCAGTAAACATAAATGTTCAAATGTGTATATTTTTGTACGTTTATTATTCATTACTTTTTTTATTTTACTTATTTATGATTTTCAAACATTATTAAAATATTAGACTATTATTGGCACAATTAGTTTCAATAATATAATCATCAGCAACATAATGTACACTTTAAACATTAACTCAATGACGACATCAATCATAAGAACAACTCAAAAAATCGTTATCTAAAAGCACGAGCTTTTCTAATCATACGAATTAGAAAATTATAGTCTCTACCTCCTCTTATGGTATACAGGTGTGACAATATGTATGTAATGCAAAAGAATATACCGTGAAATAACTAAATAAAACATTTTATCGTTATCGATACCATACGTAATGAATCACGCCCCTCGTCACTAGACCACCATTTCACCTGCCGTATTATTATTTTGTTCCGGGGGCGTGGCTTATTGACGGATGCGGGCATATTCCTATATGCCCGCAGGAACAAACACTTGTATATTGATCCTTCTTTACCTGACCTGACATCCATTAGTAAAAAAGAGATAGCTTTATTTTTCATGATTTATGCAAACATATGCTATGTTTGCATAAATCACAAAACATTATGGTACTCTTTAATAATGTATATGTGTAATGTATAGTTTATTAAAGTGTTAGATAAAAAACATGAGTACCCCTTAATGGTATATGAATTATCAAATTGGTTATTTTATATAATTTTATTAAATAATTAGAAACATACAATTTCATCAGATCTTAAAACAAATAAAGTCTGTTAATAAGTTGTGTAAACAAATATAAATGACACATACCTATATATATTATAAATAAAATTTGTTAAATGAGAACATGATACAGACTTATTTGGGTATGTCTTGGAATTAAGGAAATAATGGAAAATATAGTAGATGCATCCAGCAACTTCCTGCGACCTTTATCAGGTCACCAGTCCACCTTGCAGGTGGACATCCTACGCTGCACTTCCAACAGGTTGATCTGGAAATCTTTGGGGGAGGCCTATGATCATCAGTAGACATCCTATGGCTGATGATGATGATGATAGTAGATGCAACCAATACCTATTCAACTTACCATTGGTAGTTGAATGGATATATAACTTAAAATTATTTTTTATAAAAGCTACCAGTACATCATAACTTGTACAAAAGCACAAAATATATTGTTCATAATTACATTTTAAAACTAGCAGATTTATTTTTTTGGCTATTTGCTTCTGATTCAGAGTAATTGTTTATTCTATATCAGGAAGATCTTCCTCCTCAGCAGAGCTAGACTCATCTTTCTCATTTTGGTTTCCATCATAGTCACCTGAGAAAATATCATCAAAGTCATCAAGAGCCTCTTCTTCATCGTCATCTTGCCATCGATTGAAGTCAACTTTGAGCCAGTGGTGTTTCTTTTTATCATTAGTTAACGAGGGCCAGAAAGGTTGATCAGTTTTCTCTTTACTTAAAACAACTTCAACTAATCTTCCTTTATTTATAAATTTGCTTTTTTCTGGATCCACTTCCGCATACAATGGTATAACAACTTCATGTAATTTTTTCTCCGGTTCACACACTCCTCTAAAGGAAATAGTTTGTTTCTCAATTTTAATGTCGGGTTTTTTACATTCTACGTTAAAAGTCAGAAACACGCGAGCACTTCTCTGGGCCCAAGACACCGACGGTGGAGTAACAATTACTTGCGAAGTCATGTTAACTGAAACTCGAAAAAGTTTTATTAGTGCTGACTCCAATCACTATTCTGTTATGCGTGTACAACGGAATGGTTATATTTTCACTGTGTATCAACAACAGGACTTTTTGATTGATGAATTTAATTATATTAGCTGGTACTCACGGAGTGTAATATCTGAAAACTTGATTATGCTTTTTTAATACTGCTGCTCAATCTCTCCTTAATTAGACATATATATATATATTATATGGACTAGTACCAATTTAAGGTATTAAAATACTGCAATTATTATTATTAACAACACACTAAAATAAACCAAGTTGTAAGCACATAGTACACACCGCTGACCGCAACCACTCGATCACAATTCACACTCGATTCGAGGCTGAAAATGTCACTTTATTTTTTTTTTATTGTTCATATCCATGGATTCTAAGTCCTTCAGCCGACCACTTTATTTATTTAGTTAAAAATTATAATAAATTGCAAACACAAACATTAATTATATAAAGGGCTAACACGTTAGAAGTGGACCTTCGCCATATTACGGATACATCATTAAGGCTCAATTGCACCACTATTATTAACCTAGAGTTAGTCGTAACCGCAAGTTAAGTTACATGTCATTCATACATTTTCTGTCAATTTAGCTTGCGGTTAGGACTAACTCTAGGTTAATAATAGTGGTGAAATTGACCCTTATGTGTAATTTGTTTTAAACATTAACTTTAAAAATGAAAACTGACAGTTGAGTTGTACGGTTCACTTGTCACTTCAAGTTTTGCGGTTTGTGGTACTGTGGTACCATATTGTGGTACACTTAGATTATCCTAGTGGTACAGAATAATTATGTTGGGATTTTGACGGGAAATCTGACAGGGTGGGTGTTGCTTATTAAATTTATTTTATACTAGCTTTTGCCCGCGGCTCCTCACGCGTATTTTGTAGGGCCAACGGAAAAAACTTTTGATTTGTCGATCTGCCCTGTCGTTTCAGCCTAAATATCGGCGACCCAGATATCGATTTTGAAGTCAATCGGCTCAGAAACAAAGAAAAATAAAAGGGCGGCCACTTTTGACAGGTCTAACAGCGGTTCTATCGTTTGGAACCACGGGGCGACCCAGATGTCGATTTTGAAGTAAATCGGCCCAAAAACAAAGAAAAACGAAATGGCGGCCACTTTTGACTGTCAGACCTGTCAAAAGTAACTGCCTGATAACATTTCTGTCGTTCGGAACCACGGGGCGACCCAAATAACCATTTTGAAGTCAATTGGCCCAGAAACAAAGAAAAACGAAACGGCGGCCACTTTTGACTGTCAGACCTGTCAAAAGTAACTGCCTGACAGCAGTTTTGTTGTTCGGAACCACGGGGCGATCCAAATATCGATTTTGAAGTCAATTGGCCCAAAAACAAAGAAACAAATTTTCAACCCCTATTTCATCCCTTTGTAGGATAAAAATGTATCGCTCCCCATTTCTGTCCTTAGGGCTAAGCTAAAACTATCCTCATACCAACTTTCTTAAAAATCCGTTCAGCGGTTTCTGTATTCCCATAAAAACTTTCATCCCCTATGTCATGCCTTTAGAGGTTGATTTTAAAAAAGTAGCCCAATTGTGTCTTTAAACTCAAAGGTATCCACTATCCCATACCAAATTTCATAAAAATTCATTAAGTGGACCTAAAATCCCCATACAAACTTTCATCCCCTATTTCAGCCCATTAGGGGTTGATTTAAAAAAAGTACCCCATTTGTGTGTTTAATTAAACTCAAATGTATCCATTATCTCATAACAAATTTCACAAAAATCCATTAAGTGGACCTAAAATCCGCATACAAACTTTCAACCCTTATTTCATTCCTTTAGGGGTTGATAAAAAAATGAAGTACCCCATTTGTATCCTTAGGGTCAAATCCTCGTACAAAATTTCATATCAAATCATAATCCATTAAGCGGTTCCAAACTTCCCATTCAAACTTTCATGCCCTATTTCATCCCTTTAGGGGTTGATTTCAAAAAAATAAAGTACCCTATGTCCGTCCTTGGGGTTAAGGTACCCACATACCAAACATCAAAATCGGTTCAGCGGTTGAGACGTGAAAACGCCACAGACAGACAAAAAGACAGAGTTACTTTCGCTTTTATTATTTAGTAAGGATTATTGTCTGGAGTTGTGTTTGTTGTTTAATGTGATATAGTTTTGTGCACCAAAATTCAGCGAAGAAGGTCATTATTATGTGGAAACTTGTTAATCGGTGATTTTTGATGCGTTTTGCTTGGTGCCTTGGTTGGCACTGTCCCAAAGAATCACTGTCCGGTCGATTCGCTGAGTGAACGTCATCTGCGGGGCACCGCGCTGGAAGGAATTGCCGCAATAATCCCAGCAGGGCCTTGAGATCATCCACATCTGGTTTTTATGGTCATTGTGAAAACTTGATAATTGCTATAGGTATTATATAATACCTTGACATTGGTTAAATTATTGTAAATTCATGGAAGCCATTATTTTTAAATAAGAAGCAGAATCATTATGTTTCTTTCTTTATTTCTTCGATTTCGAGAGTAAAATATATCTCCATTCTGGAAGGATTCCAATTTGCAAATAGCGGAAATTTTATTAAAGTGAACTACTTGATATATTTATACACGAAATCGGAGTACCTACATGCACGAACATGACTGTTATTTGAAACACGTAGTGCGAAAGCCACTTTCTCAGTTAAAATGTTTTTATAAGTAAAGCCCATTATGTTTATAATTGAGTCAACTCTGAGTCCATATATACGTGACGTACGTAGGCGTTTAAATTCTTTGCGTACGTAACTATATTTTTCAGGCTGGTACAAAACAATGTTTGAGATCCTTCGTTGGCGTGTCCTTGTCATAGTTAACCCTACTTCTGCTATTAGAGAAGTGTTAACGTGAAGGTTTATTAGGTATTTAACTAAAGAAAGTGTTAAGAAAACCACTTTTGCTTCTTCTTCGTCGGTTTCTCAATAAGATCGCGACCACGTACAATCTGTCACCAAGCTGAGCGGTCATTGGACATCTGTACTGCTCGATAGATGCAACCTCCAGCAGCCTTTTTTATGGCACCTGACCATCTCGAGGGTGCTCTTCCCTGGGGCCATTTCCCTTTAACTCGTCCCAGTATAATAAGTTTCTCCAAACTATGCCTAGCAGATCGCACAATGTGTTCAAAGAAACTAAGGGTTCTTTCCTGGGAAATTGCAGACAGTATAATAAAACCACATTAAGTAGTAAATGCGTTTTTTCATTTTATTCGAGGTGAACCTCTATGGCATTCGTAATGATCGACTATCTTAACTAAATTATAACATTTATATCCTAATTATTGATTGTAAGAACCTACGGAATCTAAATTAGCGGCTCTCAATCGTGCATTTTTTTTAAGTCCGAGACGGTGGATATAATATAAAATTAAAACCTTAAATTGTTGCTGGGTGTTTATTCATTGTATAAATAAATTATGACAAAAACTACTCTGAACCTCTAGCAAAAACTTAGCTGCCCTGCAATCGTGGCGAGGGCAGTTACAATTTGCTTAAAAACCACTCCGTGGGTTCTTTACGTTAGTTTTTAGGGCAAAGTGAATTTACATATACATAAAATCATGGTTATTTACAAGCGATGGTGGATTATGATTCTTAATTAATGTTTAATTTAGAGGGTTGCTTTAATGGATAATAATAATTTCAATGCGTAATACACTGCAGCTAACAAATTGTATAGCTTTTATAAAGGAATTGAGGAAACTGATCACACTGAACTCTATTTATATACCTAAATAGAATTGGCTTATTTATCTAGTTTCGGAAATGGATGATAATATAATACAGGACTATACAAAAATAAATAACACTGTACTTAATATTACAGGCTAATTATCAGGTTTAAAAATAACGATATTAATTATAATGTATTTATTAAGATCTAAATAGTTTTACTACTTACCTACCAGTTAAATTTATTTACTAATACTTACATCGAGCCATTTGTGTTGGCCATTAAAGTCTTGATACTTACAAAATACTTGTCTATAAAACTGTACTATTATAGATAGGTAATATAAGACGTATAGGCACAAAATTGTAAAATTGTGAAAATGACTACTCTACGATGCCGCCGTTATTTATGTATGTATTCTTTGCTATCTGGTACAATTGTGCTGACATTTTGTCACTGGTTTCTTTAACCATTTTGGTGAAGTGTCCGTCGGGTTTGTTGAGCAGTTTGTATGGTTGGTCGAACTCTACAAGCCGCCCCGAGTCCATCACCATCACTCTGTCGGAGTCCATGATGGTGTTGAGCCGATGTGCGACCGTCAACACCGTGCAATCAGCGAACTGTGTTCTGATCGTTCTTTGGATGAATTCGTCTGTCCTGAAATTAAAAATGCATAATATCATCATATGAAAATATTTATTGAGTTCATAAAATGTAGATTCCGTCTTTGTCCACTTCCGCCATGTGAGTTCAGAAAGCTGCTTCCAGTAGTTGGTTTTAATAATAATGAGTAACCACCTTTGGCGAGGTTTCTTTGTAATACTAATAAAGTAAGTATTATAAAATTTGGGGTATTTTAAAACTCAAACTCGATATAAAAATGGCAAACTAATAAAGTTGAAATAAACAAATAACAACAGTCAGAGCTCTTGTTCAACTAAAACTCCCTTTTTGGGGTTGATAAAAAAAACAAAAGTAAAATATTATAATTTCTTACTCTCTTTGGAGTCCGTGACTTTTCTCTTATTCGAAGTTATCGGTGAGTATCTTCGAAATTGAACTTACTAATACATACAGACGAATTGAGAAGCTTCTTGTGGAAGCATTTTTTTTAAAAGAATAAGAGAAGCTTCTCTTTTTGAAGTCTGTTAAAAAGCATATAGTTACTTAGGATCGACGTTAGCGGTGGCCTCGTCGAGTACGAGTATCTTGTTGCCGCGCAGGATGGCGCGAGCAAGACACACCAGCTGCCGCTGACCTAGCGAGAAGTTAGAACCACCCTCAGACACTTTGAAGTCTAACGCGGGGACTGCTGCCTTTAAATCCACCTGAAAAATAACAAGCTTTAAAACTTACAAAAAACCTCATGTTCAAAGAAGCTGCCAAGTGCACGAATGGGCCGACTCGACCGGTTTGATACCACTGTACTGGAAATCGACATAAAGTGTCAGCTCTCTCGTGCATTTCGTTCAATAAATAAGATTTCCGGTAATCAGTCTTTGCTATAAAAAAGTAGTCTCACATTTTTTTTACAATGGCTGGGGAATGGTGATTGTACTGTTGTCTCGAATAAAATGTAAAGTGACTAGGATAGTAAGATTTCCGAACACACAAAGCGTCGTCACCCTGTTTTTACTTTTTTCATTAAAATTTCAGATTCATATTTAATATTTATTCGATAAATAGGCCACTCGGGGCACGGTAACCACCACCTCTTATAGCCGTATTATTATAATCTTACTTGTACTGATTCCCGTATAAATAACCAAAGCAATATTATAATAATACTGCTGTATGAGGTTGTGGTGGTTATGGTCAGAGAAGAAGCCCCAAGAAACTCAGCCGTAGGTCTTAGCTAAGATCACATATTACTTCAAGATCGATATGTATTCAAGATCTGGTGTAGTAAGTGGTGATGCGTGGTGGTGAGTTAGTATCAGGTGACCCATGGGTAGTATTCATAACAGTATTTACTAGAGTTGAGTTACGGCAACGCAACCAGTTGAAGTCTTATGTTACTTTTAATATTGACGCTAACTAGTAAGATAAGTAGGTACTCTGTTACTATAGTGGACGAAATGCGGGGTTCGAAACTATAATTTGTTCTACCAAAGTGCACTCATGAATAATACCAAAAGGAAATCACATTATTTTGTTGAGAGAATGCAATATATATACTAGCTTTTGCCCGCGGCTTCGCACGCGTATTTTGTAGGGCCAACGGTAAAAACATTTGATTTGACGATCCACCCTGTCGTTTTAGTCTAAATATTCTACAACGGCGCGACTCAGATATCGATTTTGAAGTAAATCGGCCCAAAAACAAAGAAAAACAAAATGGCGGCCACTTTTGACAGTTTTGACAGCGGTTCCGACATTTGGAACTACGGGGTGACTCAGATATCGATTTTGAAGTCAATCCGCCCAAAAACAAATGAAACAAAATGGCGGCTACTTTGACAGTTTTGACATCGGTTCCGTTGGTTGGAACCACGGGGCCACTCAGATATCGATTTTGAAGTCAAAAGGCTCAAAAACAAATAAAAACAAAATGGCGGTCACTTTGACAATTCTGACACCGGTTCCGACGTTTGGAACCACGGGACGACCCAGATATCGATTATGAAGTTAATCGGACCAGAAACAAAGAAAAACAAAATGGCGGTCACTTTTGACAATTTTGACATCGGTTCCGTCATTTGGAACCACGGGGCGACCCAGATATCGATTTTGAAGTAAATCGGTCCAAAAACAAAATGGCGGCCACTTTTGACAGTTTTGACATCGGTTCCGCCGGTTGAAACCACGAGGCAACCCAGATATGGATTTTGAAGTAAATCGGTCTAAAAACAAATAAAAACAAAACGGCGGCCGCTTTTACAGTTTTGGCATCGGTTTCAACGTTTGGAACTACGGGGC
Organism: Clanis bilineata; assembly: GCA_036417725.1. Taxonomy (NCBI): domain Eukaryota; kingdom Metazoa; phylum Arthropoda; class Insecta; order Lepidoptera; family Sphingidae; genus Clanis; species Clanis bilineata. Next base: position 10,196,148 of record CM071151.1, on the reverse strand, counting down.
AACTCTGATATCGATTTTGAAGTCAATCGGCCCAAAAATAAAGAAAAACAAAATGGCGGCTACTTTTAACAGTTTTGTTGTGTAACATCGGTTCCGTCGGTTGGAATCACGGGGCCACCCAGATATCGATTTTCCATTCAATCGGCCCAGAAACAAAGCAAAACAAAATGGCGGTCACTTTTTAGATTTCAACCCTGGATCAATAAACGACTTTAAAATGGTATATAATTGGTAAAAAATTCAATTTGTCTCAGAAAATATGGTAACGCCATCTATTGATAAATTTGAAAATCACTTTCAGGATTCATCGAACTTCCAACAATCGCGCACATAATACAAAAATGTCCGTTTCTTTTGATAGAGTTGACCGATTTGAATAAAACAAAGCCTAAATGTTATTTCAAGATGTGGTCTACGATTTCCTATCCAGTTCCGTAAAATTACTATGGTGGTTTTCAATTGATACGTGGTCAAACATATAGACAGACAGACAGACAAAAATTCTAAAAATGATAAAAATGTGTTCTATTACTATTTGTAAACCCCCCCAATTATTTTTTTTTGGAAATCTAAGCATTGTACAGACCCGCGATATTTACATTCTTATTATATGTATTGATGATGATTGATGATATATATAAAATATGAATTAAACATAAGTTACTTACTGCTTTTATGGCTTTCCACAGTTCCTCATCAGAGTAGTTGTCAAATGGATCCAAGTTATATCTTACTGTTGCGGAAAATAGTACTGGCTCTTGAGGTATTATTGATATCTTCGACCGCAATTCCTATAAACACCACAATGTAAGGTTATACTCGGCGTACTCATTTGTGAAATGACCGTCCGTTCGTAAAAAAATCTTACATCGTTCCCTTTCGTGAAATAACCGTTTCGTTTTATAAAAACAACGTTACATAGAGGCACGGAAAGAGCGTCCCTTCTCGTGAAAAAGTCCATTTCGAGCCATACTGTGTATAGCAAAATTGAATGTTATATGTAAAGACTTTACAGTAAAGTATGTTGTACCTGTAGAGCCAAGTATCCAGTGTCGATGTCGTCAATAAGCACTTCTCCTTCTACAATAGCAAGTCGGAACAGAGAAGAGATAAGTGACGATTTACCAGCACCGGTCCTGCCTACTATGCCGACCTGTCAAAAAGAGTTTTCATTTATAATTTTAAGACTCAGACACCTCATATGAACGTACTTAATTGCTAGACTGCCTAGGTGACGTAGTTATTGCGTTCGCAGTACGACTATAGTCCTCAGGTCTTAGGTTCGATTCTCCGGTCGCGTAATATAATATTGGGTTTTCCCACGTGCGTAGCCAGGGAGGGGGGTTTTGGGGGTTCACCCCCCCCCCGAAATATCCAAAATATTTGTATAACTTTTTTAATATTATTTTTTACATATTGAATATAATATTCACATTCCGGATATTAATGTTATCTGATACTGGCGAGATGTGGGTTTAGTTCGTTAATTCCCTTTTTCTATCGCTTTGGGGATACAGGCGGGGTTTTGTTGTCGTGATTTACCATGTACCATTTACCATTTATGGCGATATAAAGTCAATTTTCAGAAATCTTCAGAATGTTCACTTTTCGGATGAATTTCGTTATTCATAGAGTTTTAAGAAAATTTTATTGAAATTTACCTTCCATCCACTTTCAATTATTAGGTTTAGATTTTTAAGCACGGGTACATCTTCAGGAGAATATTTCATGAAGCAATTTCGGAATTCGATGCGTCCATTCCAAGGCCAGTTCTTTGGAGTTTCCCTCGCTGAAATAAAGTACATATTGTTGAAATTAGGTCTAATTTTTGCATTAGGTACAGTGGCGTGCATAGGCATTTAGATTAGGGTAGACAAAATCTTGCATAAATATTTTCTTAAATTTATTCTTGCTTTACTTTGACCATCATGACCAATCTCACTTCAATTTCAAATAATACGAGGAACGCTGTTTGAAAAACTCTTTTTGATGATCATTTTTTTCACTCATTATTTAATTTTACCAAATTGTCAGGGTAGACATTGTCTCTTTGTCTTTATGAAATGCACGCCACTGATTAGGTACATATAGTAGGTATTTTAAGTTGATAATAAGTAAGGTTGACAATGAATATTGTATAACATATTTATTTGTTTTGTTGCTTTCGACTTTGTGAGATGAATGTGTCGATTCTTCTTGTAGGCTAGTCTATGTCGACTAACATAACGTAACAACATAAGCTCACGCCTGTATCCCTGAAGGGGTAGGCAGAGGTGCACTAGTGAACTAGAACACCCACATTTCGCCGAGCTTAGTTCCGTCCCAGATGTTGACTAGTGTTTTATTAAGTGTAATATTTCTATATTATTTTGTAATATTATCTAAATATAATGTAGAGATATATTTGTATGATATAGAGGTAGATGTGTAACATTCTTTCTACTTGTCCTTATCCCACCTTAATGTGGGGTGGACGCAACACTTTTTCAAGCATGTTGCGAAAGGATTTGGCTTAGTTCTTACGACCGTCTGCGTGCCTGACGTCAACACCCATCTGGGGAAAATCGTGTTAAAAAAACATCACGCCTGACCTGGAAATCGAACCCAGGACTTTCCTGTTCACAGCCTATTTACACTGCAACTAGACCAAAGAGGCGACTATATAGATATCTAAGAATTGGATACAAAATATATACGATGTATTTTGTTACGGACCTCCTTTATCCCATTGCGGTTCTCGTTCAATGTGGGTGTACTGCAGAATACGTTCCACGCTCGTCATTTGAGAAATCACTTCAGCCGTTTGACGGACTCCAAATTGAAGCATTCCAGTGAGAATCAAAGTTTGCGATATAGCGAGACCGACGTTACCCGAAAATATTGTTTCTGTGAAAATAATTACAAACGTTAAATATATTATGGCAATTCTATATACCTTCATACATACTTACGCCTACATCCTAATATACAATTGTTATAATTCACTGAACTCTGAAGCTCATATTATAAGAGTTTATGAAATTATGCTAAAATCTTGTAGCTCCTTGAAAAGCTTAGTCACATGACGTTCCAAGTAATAACATTTTATATATAATGATTTATTAACCTAGAGTGCTTCTAAATGTAATGCTGCGTAAAAGTGTAAACTGTCAATACTTACTGCTGTCGATGACTAAGAAAGCAACGATGACGATTGCCAAATACAACACGCATATGAAATCCAACCAGAAACCGAGAGTGACTCCACTTGCTAAATAGCTGCTCCATGTTGACGTGTGGATATCCTATAATATTCGATAATAATAAATATCTTAATCTTACATTTTTAATCTTCTCTATTCTTAATATTTAATGAATTTGTATTATAATTAGTAACTATGTTATTGTAATTCGTCAACCCTCTAATATTTTTATCGTATTGATTATTAAAGCACATACATTCAAATAACTTGCAATCTTTTGTTATAGATATGCTATAATTATGGCTAAAAGATATAAACTGCCTCGGTGGCGTGGTTGTATTTCGGTACGACTACCGTCCTCAGGTGTCGGGTTCGTTCCCCGGGTCGGGCAAAGTGACATTGGATTTTTCCATATCAGCCCAGAGTCTGGAAATTGTGCCCGATATGGCGATAGGCTCGCTCCCTATCACATCTGGGACGGAATTAAGCTCGGCGAAATGTGGGTGTTCTAGTTTCCTAGTGCGTCTCTGCCTACCCCTTCAGGGATACAGCCGTGAGCTTATGTATGTAAAAGTAATAAAATCTTACCTGGAATCTATCAAATTCTTGAATCAACCTTTGTTGTGCACCAGATGATCGGATTGTACTGATTCCATTGAGAGTTGCCGTCATGTGTGAGAACACAGGACTACGGGCTAAAATAAACATTTTATTTATTTTTGCGTACATTACCAGTACCTAACAGTATTTCAATGGAATTCAAAATGATCTGTTTTGATGTACGCTATTCAATTCATTTTATACTCACTGGTGCCTTCAAGTCGCTTTATAGACTGCGCCGATTTGAGATATATTTGCAAGATGATATAGAAGAGTAGTAGTATGATAGTGGTGGGTAGAAGAGTCCATATCAAAGCTGCTGCGTTTAGAGCGAGGATGCTGAACATGACCAGATATATCTGAATACATTCTAGAAGAAAACGTGGTAGTAGTTCGTCGAGAGCACCGATGTCCTTAGAGAATCGGTTTAGTATACGCCCTGAAACAACAGATTGTGTTTGTAGTTTTTCGACCGACTTCCAAAAAGAGGAGGAGGTCCTCAATTCGTCTGTATTTTTTATGTATGTTACGCGATATCTGCGCCAAATATGGACCGATTTCCGACCGAATTCTAAAGAGGAGAAGGTCCTTAATTCGTCTGTATTTTTTTATGTATGTTACGCGATATCTCCGCCAAATATGGACCGATTTCCGACCGAATTCTAAAGAGGAGAAGGTCCTTAATTCGTCTGTATTTTTTTATGTATGTTACGCGATATCTCCGCCAAATATGGACCGATTTCCGACCGAATTCTAAAGAGGAGAAGGTCCTTAATTCGTCTGTATTTTTTTATGTATGTTACGCGATATCTCCGCCAAATATGGACCGATTTCCGACCGAATTCTAAAGAGGAGAAGGTCCTTAATTCGTCTGTATTTTTTTATGTATGTTACGCGATATCTCCGCCGAATGTGGACCGATCTTCAAAGTTCTTTTTGTGTTCGATAGAGCTTCTTTCAAGGGTGGTCCCATATAAATTTGGTCACGATCGGACTTGAAGTCGGTCCGTTAAGTTTTTAAACTTGTGATTATTTATTGACCAAATGTTTATCTTTCGATAGGTGCAGGCAGTAAGTATCTCAAGTACGAGTATACACACATGGAACTAAGCCATCGAGGCAGTCTATTTTAAATATAACGGTTTGAGAGAAAACATTAAATACCTGATGAGTTATTGTCGAAGAACCTCATGACTCCCCTGAGCATGGAGTGGAACATGTCATTGTGCAGGTTGCGGGAGACGGTCATGCACACCTTGAAGAACATGAACGCGCGCGCCGTGATGAAGAATATGCAGCACACGATCAGCGCCGAGTACACGTACAAGTACTGCGACGTGTCCAGCGGACCGATGTACGCGTGGATGTCTAGGTCTGCAAAGTTTATCAATATACATATATAATAATAATAAAAGACAAAATGACTAAATACCTGGCACGTGAGGTTACTCGCATGTGGAATGTGGATTCAACAATCATTGTTCCGATAGTCATTTCTGCCCATGGTTTGATACCAATGAGCCTCGACCAATACCTCAAGAGGCTCTCGGTTGGTGTTTGGGACAAAGGCTAAATGCAGAAGGCAGTGTTACTGGATACAGCACAAATTGTGAGGAGGTTCCTCATTCTGGGGGCCTAACCGCCGGTGGCTTGGGTCCCGAGCCTCGCCATCGGAGGGAAATAGTGCTAAATCTCTTTGATATTTTTAAATGTATTTTTGTTTTTGTATATTTAAAAATGTAAAATACCTTATATAATAAAGAGTACTTGACATAATAATATTACCCCTGTAATATTACTGTCCCTCTGTTGGGCACGGGTCAATAAATACACCCAAGTACCCAACAGTCACACACCTAGTCTTGACCCCACACTATCGTATCGTCGGTATCAGAAATTATGAGAGACTTTCGATCTTACAACACCCAATTCTTTATATCTATCTTTCGACCTGCGCTTATTCCACCTCAATGTGTAGTCGGCGTTACGCACTTTTTCAAGTATGTTGCAGAAAGGATTCGGCTTAGTTTTTGTGACCAGCTGTTTGTCTGATGTCAATTCCCTTTTGGGGAATCTAATCCCAGACAAGTCGTGATACCAAAACACCCCGCTGGACCTGGGAATTGAATCCAGAACCTTCCGGTCTAAAGTCCATGGACGCTGCCACCAAGGAGGCGACTACGAGTGAGTACTACCTATACTATTATTATGAAGCTGAAAAGTTTGGCTGTTTGGTCAATTTTGAAAATATACCTATTTAATAACAATATTTTCACTATTAGAAATCCGGGGCTTCCTACAAAGTACTTTTTATTCGGAAGTGTGTAGGTGCAGTGAGTAGGTTTTATATAAACAAAACTAGAAATAATACGAAGGGGGTATAGAGGTATATTGTTAAAATCACCTGGTTCTAGATGTACTCCAGAGAAGTAGTGCGAAATATTGAAGGTGCTATTCTTTGGCGATATGACGTGATCGTAATCTTTGGTAGTGCCGTTAGCTTCCTTTTCTTTTAGTCTTGTGACTTCATTTGTCCTGCAAAATGAAAAGTTGTAATTATGTATTGTAATAATCCAAGATTGTAATGTTGTATTAAAATATGACTAGCTCTAAAAGCAGTTTATTTTATGACAAAAACATTTTTAAATCGATTAGTAGGGACGAAAAGGAATGTGCAGTCTGTATCGGGGGGGGGGGGGGGGTTACGTGTCCCGGGCGGCAGGATTAGGGAGGCGGCAAAATCTGGAGGGCGCCCTAATTTGGGGGCGGTAAAATCGTGCAAATCGGCAGCAAATTATTGCCGTTCATTGCTGGATGTAGGTAAGCATCCCGAAGTGAGTGCCAGCTATTCCGGTTTTGCTTAACCCGTATTCATTTCTGCATCATTTTCGATCGACTTCAAACAAAGGAGGAGGTCCTCAATTCCACTCTGTTTTTTCGACCGACTTCAAAAAGCAGAAGGTTCTTAGTTCGTCTGTATATTTTTTTAAGTATGTTACTCGATATCTCCGCCAAATATCTACCCATTTTGAAGATTCTTTTGTGTTTTAGCTTATTTCAGTGGTGGTCCCATATTTTGGTCACGATCGGATACACAGTTAGTCTGTTAGGTTGTAACTTGTGATTTTCTTTATTTATCATCGAATATCGCTCAATATAGTCATTCCACATAAACGTAAGATGAATAAGATTTACCAGAAAGTGACCCAGTAGTCGCAGAGCGTGGCGGACAGCTGCCCTATAAGTAGCAGGAACACCATGAAGAGCAGGCGCGGCGTCCTCCCCCCCGCCCGCAGGTACGCGCGGTACACGTGCCACCCCATCGAGCCCGACTCGCGCTCCTCCTCCTCCATCTCCTGCGCGGGACCCTCGCACCCCGTCGTCGATTCCGTCAGCGACGGACGACGCGTCGTTGATAACTAAATGAGTAATGTGGTCTACATTACTAAATAATTCATCACTCTGTTGCCAGGTCCAGATTAACCGAATGAAAGCGAACGAGTGAGTGTATTCATACTCATTACCATCGCATCACCGAAGGTGAGCTAGCGTGCGGTCTCCATTGCCAAAACCCAGTCGTTTTCGTTCGTTCGGTTGTCCTGTGCCCTGCATCCGATGTACATATGGATAGGTCCATAGAACAGTCTAACTAATTTGTGGTACCACCCATAGAACAGTTGAACTAATTGGTAGTACCACCACTATGTATATTTCCAGTACCGGCAATAGTATTTGTTTGAGTTGTGTTGCGTTTCGGTTTGTCTATTCGACGGGTGGGACTAACGTGAAACTAACACAAGAAACTAACATGAAGTGAAAACTCGCTGTTGCGTTTGGTTCTGTGAGTGAGATTTCCGGTGGCTTCTACTTTCTATTCTGTTCCTTTAAAGTCATACCATGATTCTTTTGGTATTCTGAATGTCTATGATATTGTGTATTAACAGGAACCTGCAGGCTCATTTGCTAGTCTCAGTTATAAAAAGTGAAATAATTGCTTAATTTATTATTGTATGTACAATGTACATATTGCGCAAAACCTTATTATGGTGAAATAGTATTAAGTGCACTAGAGAGTAAAGTCCTATTTATAGAGAAGGTATCACTGCACATAGCAAACTCTCCCAAACTCATCATCTAAATGGGGTTATTGATATGTAATTGTAGCGTCTGTACTTACTCTTGCTGAAGTTCTTCTGGACATTGGAGGCGGTTTCTCATTGTCGGCTTTTTCCTGATTCTCGTCTTGTGAGGAAGATAATAATTTAGCGAAGTCTTTGCCCGAGGTTAATAACTCTTCATAGGTTCCGCTAGCGTCGACTGTGCCCTGAACAAGTATTCATTCTATTGGAGTGCTATTTCTCCTTCCAGTGCTGCGGCCTGAGCAGGAAAATTTCTGACAACCGTAAATGTATTTCAGCTCGATGCGCGTTTATGAAATATTAACCAAACGTCATCAGTGCGCAGCGAACTCGAATACATTTACATTTACATTAGTTTTTCGTGCTCGGGCTACAGATCCCGTTTCAATGTCGGGCTGGTACAATATATTTTTCAAGCATGTTATAGAAAGGATTCGGTTTTATTCGAATTTACGACCGGCAGCATCCTAACGTCAGCTTCTTTCCTGTATCTAATCCCGGGCAAATCGTGTTAATAAAACCGCTTTGCCCAACCTGTGTCTCGAACCCAGGTCTACAGCTCATAGATATGCTACCACTACTACAACTACCAGAGTTTATCTCACCACAGACGAGACTATAACCAATTATCAGATCTCGTCTATTTGGTACGCCTACAGTTATACCTCGGTACGTCTTACGAGCAATTCTCTCCGCTTACATTTAGCATTACATTGAGAGAGTTCGCGTGTTCGATTCCCACAACGCGACATATTTTTATGTGGTCCACAGATATTTGTTTCGCGTCTGTGTTGTGAGACTGAAACCGTCTAAAAACTGAATACTCATGACACAAGGCTCGTATCTTAGTATGGTGTCGGTACTTTGCGTGTGACTGTTAGGTGTTATTAATTTACGTTGTTCATGATGATGATATAGTCGGCAGCTTTGAGGTAGTGTAGTTGGTGAGTGACGAGCACGCGCGTGGTGTGGCGCAGATACCCGTTGATGCACTCGTCGAACAGCTGCCGGCCGACGTGCGCGTCCACCGCCGACAACGGGTCGTCCAGCAGGTAGATGTCTGCCTGAAATTAAGGCGGTTATTGATATAAATTAAAATGTATTATCACCTCCTGCATCAAGTGGCTGCGTATATGGGCTGTGGACCGGGAGATTCTGGGCTTGACTCCCAAGTTGGGAAAAGCGATTTTTTCGATCTGATTTGCCCGGAACAGGCACCCACAATGGGGTTTGATGATAGGCAGGCAGCCGGTCCGGTCGTAACAATTAGACCGACAACGTGCTTAAGCAAGACATTCCGTTTCGCCGATCTCACAATGTTGGATCAGGGTAGGTTTAAAGAAAGAATCATAGAATTCATATTGCAGTAGCCATCGGCGTCACGATTATTATTTGATATTTCCAACTCTAGATTTTTGTGACCCAGATATATTAAATAGTAGTTTAGTATGTGTGACCTTTTCGAGTTGAAAACTTGAAACTGAGATTTGAACCTAGAGATCATCTATGTAGATATCTCATCTTAAGTTCCAGTGAACATATTGGCAGTGCAGTGGAGCAATGAGCGGACTAGTTATAGTTTTATAACTTCATTCATTAATAGTGTCCGACCGAAGGTAAATATCTGGCCGAAGCCGAAGCCGATTAATCGGCTTATGTCACAACCTTCGACTTTGGCCGAAGCCTTCTTAAAAATTACGGTGGCGACGCTAGGAATCATAATAATGATAATTTGTTTACCGGTAAACCGGTAAAACCAGTAAAACCGGTAAAACCAGTAATGGGGTTTATTCTTTTTAACTCGTGCAGTAGCAACTTTAGGTACTTACTTAACAATTTTCTCTATTTGGATACTATCTGAGTCGGTACTCCTACCGATTATTTAGGTACTCGGTTTTCGGTACATTTTGTTTTAAACCAATGACGTTGGAATCGCTCCGTTAATTATTTAAACATAATTCGTGAATAATTTCGGCACGTTTCGGCCAAAAGTGATTTTTTTACCGGAAATGGCTGAAGCCAAAGGTTCGGTCCGACACTACAATAATAACGAGGTAGGTACTACTGGTATAGTTTACATAGATAATTCTGCACGGAACGATACAGTGGAAAATAAAAGAATGTACATAAAATAATACAATATTTTTGTGTGAGTTTACTAAATTTTCAAGTTAATAATAAGAGTTATCACCTGTTTAAATATTAAATGAACCGAATAAATAATTTTGTAATAATTATACAATAGTCTTCAAGTCACATCGTCTATAGATGTTACAACATTACATAATGCGTAGATATATGTATATACTGCTAGGCAACATCGTCTTCTATGCATATGTAGGTACAGGATAGACCTTAGTGCACCTTGCGGGTCTGATGTGATTTCATCTTAGAGAAAGAATATATAGAGTAGCCATGTGCGTATACCCGTAAGGGACAGAATATAACACACAGGGATACCGTGTTGGAAAAATGTACCCATAATTTATTTGAAATGTAGTTCATATTAACATTTTTTTTTTCATTTTGTTTGGTAATAAACATTTAAAAGCGTTATTACAGCAATAACTAACGAGTTTATATTTGGTTAATAATCCCTCAGAAGTCGCCTTCTTGGTCTAGTGGCAACATGTATGGGCTGTGAACCGGGAGGTCCTGGGTTCGATTCCCAGGTTGGACGATTCTTATTTAATTTGCTCGAGACTGGATCCCTCATAGTGAGTTGACGTCAGGCAGGCGGCCGGACTTAAAAACTAAGCCAAATCCTATCTGCAACATGTTTGAGAAAGTGTGTAGCGCCGACCTCACATTAAGGTGGGATAAAAGAAAAAGAAAGAAATAAAAATGGGTGCGTGTACTTATGTACGCGCGTGAGAAGTTATACTTCTTTGTTTAATAAATGATATTTAGTGTTAATTATATTAAAAAACTAAAAACATACGCAAAACAACCATTTTAGCTGCCACCTGCTCGTAGAACAATGGCCCATGGTATAAGATGCATGTTTTGTTCGTTTAGGCGCAGAATGTCCAATTCCCACATGGTCCAATTCTCAAAATGTCCAATTCGCACAATGTCCAATTCTCAAAATGTCCAATTCTCATAATGTCCAATTCGCGAAATGTCCAATTCGCGAAATGTCCGTTTCGCAAAATGTCCAATTCCCAAAATGTCCAAATCTCAAAATGTCCAATTCGCGAAATGTCGAGTACTCAAAATGTCCAAATCTCAAAATGTCCAATTCGCACAATGTCCAATTCACACAATGTCTAATTCGCGAAATGTCCAATTCTCAAAATGTCCAATTCGCGAAATGTCCAATTCCCAAATGTCCCATTCGCGAAATGTCCGTTTCGCAAAATGTCCAATTCGCGAAATGTCGAGTCCTCAAAATGTCCAATTCTCAAAATGTCCAATTCGCGAAATGTCCGTTTCGCAAAATGTCCAATTCCCAAAATGTCCAAATCTCAAAATGTCCAATTCGCGAAATGTCGAGTCCTCAAAATGTCCAAATCTCAAAATGTCCAATTCGCACAATGTCCAATTCACACAATGTCTAATTCGCGAAATGTCCAATTCTCAAAATGTCCAATTCGCGAAATGTCCAATTCCCAAATGTCCCATTCGCGAAATGTCCGTATCGCAAAATGTCCAATTCGCGAAATGTCGAGTCCTCAAAATGTCCAATTCTCAAAATGTCCAATTCGCGAAATGTCCGTTTCGCAAAATGTCCAATTCCCAAAATGTCCAAATCTCAAAATGTCCAATTCCTAAAATGTCCAATTCGCGAAATGTCCGTTTCGCAAAATGTCCAATTCCCAAAATGTCCAAATCTCAAAATGTCCAATTCTCAAAATGTCCAATTCTCAAAATGTCCAATTCGCGAAATGTCCAATTCGCACAATGTCCAATTCGCACAATGTCTAATTCGCGAAATGTCCAATTCTCAAAATGACCAAATCTCAAAATGTCCAATTCTCAAAATGTCCAATTCGCGAAATGTCTAATTTGCACAATGTTCAATTCGCTAAATGTCCAAAACGCGAAATGTCCGTTTCGCGAAATGTCCAATTCTCAAAATGTCCAATTCCCAAAATGTCGAAATCTCAAAATGTCCAATTCGCGAAATATCCAATTCCCAAAATGTCTAATTCGCGAAATGTCCAATTCTCAAAATGACCAAATCTCAAAATGTCCAATTCTCAAAATGTCCAATTCGCGAAATGTCTAATTTGCACAATGTTCAATTCGCTAAATGTCCAAAACGCGAAATGTCCGTTTCGCGAAATGTCCAATTCTCAAAATGTCCAATTCGCGAAATGTCCGTTTCGCAAAATGTCCAATTCCCAAAATGTCCAAATCTCAAAATGTCCAATTCCTAAAATGTCCAATTCGCGAAATGTCCGTTTCGCAAAATGTCCAATTCCCAAAATGTCCAAATCTCAAAATGTCCAATTCTCGAAATGTCCAATTCTCAAAATGTCCAATTCGCGAAATGTCCAATTCGCACAATGTCCAATTCGCACAATGTCTAATTCGCGAAATGTCCAATTCTCAAAATGACCAAATCTCAAAATGTCCAATTCTCAAAATGTCCAATTCGCGAAATGTCTAATTTGCACAATGTTCAATTCGCTAAATGTCCAAAACGCGAAATGTCCGTTTCGCGAAATGTCCAATTCTCAAAATGTCCAATTCCCAAAATGTCGAAATCTCAAAATGTCCAATTCGCGAAATATCCAATTCCCAAAATGTCCAATTCGCGAAATGTCCGTTTCGCAAAATGTCCAATTCCCAAAATGTCCAAATCTCAAAATGTCCAATTCGCGAAATGTCGAGTCCTCAAAATGTCCAAATCTCAAAATGTCCAATTCGCACAATGTCCAATTCGCACAATGTCTAATTCGCGAAATGTCCAATTCTCAAAATGACCAAATCTCAAAATGTCCAATTTTCAAAATGTCCAATTCGCGAAATGTCGAGTCCTCAAAATGTCCAATTCTCAAAATGTCCAATTCTCAAAATGTCCAATCCTCAAAATGTCCAATTCGCGAAATGTCCAATTCGCACAATGTCCAATTCGCACAATGTCTAATTCGCGAAATGTCCAAAACGCGAAATGTCCAATTCGCAAAATGTCCAATTCGCAAAATGTCCAATTCGTAAAATATCCAATTCGCAAAACGTCCAATTCGCAGAACGTCCAATCCTTACATTAGTCACAAGTAAAGTATATTAATTAATTATTATTATATATTTAATATTATCAAAGAATTTAAACAATATTAAATTGCAATCGAAGTCAAATGGGTGCGTGTACGTGTACGCGGTTAAGCAGACAACTTCATACTGTTAATTTTGTCTCACAGATGCGCGCGCATCTGAAAATTTCACTCTCATCATTTTTTCATAACGCGCCTAAAGAAGTATAACTTCAAAAATAGAAAGAAATAAAAAACTCAAAAATATATAGAACCCAAGTTGTACATTAAGCCGCATCTCCTGCACTAAAACATTACACAACACATGTACACAAAACATAAGGAGCTGGGGGGCACATGGTTTCTTCTTCCGGCCTTAATCCCATTTCTATGTGGGGTCGGCACTCCTAATCGTGTGTCTCCAGAGGTGTCTATTCTGGACAGTCGTCGGGTCTATATTATTATATTCTAGGTTTTTATTAACTACAGCTGAGCAAGTGCTGTGTTTCAGCAATTTTCTGGTCATGTGGTCCTTCGGTCTTCTCATGACGTGGCCGTACTATCGTAGTCGCGACTCCGTAAGCTTGTCCTGAATAGGCGTTACTTTAAAAGTTCCCCGGATATAGCGAAGCGTAGCGGACACATGGTATTTCTATTTTTTTTGTCTATGATCCATTGTTACATGAGCAGGAGACAATGAAAAACCTTGTTTTATGTAGGTGTTTTTCGTGTTTTGTTTCGAAAAATATTAATAATAATACTTGATATAAAACACAAAAACACATACGCAAAACAATTAATTTCGCTGTCTCTTCCTCAAAGAACAATGGACCATAGATAAAAATGTGTAGCGAAACCATGTCTTGCTTAGGTGTTTTGTGTTATGTTTTAGTGCAGGTGACGCGACATAATGTAAACTTCCCGTTATTTGGGAAATTAAGTTTTTGTTTTCCTGGTAACACTTAATTCCATTAATGACACCAAATCCGAGTTATAGTCGGGCATTAAAAACGTATACGCAGAACGAGATAAAAAAAAAATTCGTCTGTCTCTATCACTCACACTCCAAATTACATTTATCTATCTCACTTATGCTTGATTTTACTACTTAGACGCCCGATCTATATCATTCTTTATCTAAGGGTTTCATAGGCTTCACATACCTACAAAATTCGAAATAGAAAAAGCAGCAATGGATGAGTTTGTCATAATATCGACTACCGCTGCGACTGGCGAGCCAATATTTTGTAATTCAAAAAACACGCACTATTCATTTTTCTAAAGTCTGTGTTTATTGTGAATATCACTTATTTTAATGACAGAAAACAGTGCGATATAAAAAAAACAAACGATATCCGAATTTACATCGTTGGAAATATGTTGCGAAAACGTGACCGTAGGTTGCATTCATTAATCTAAGACAAAAACGTAATTAAATAAAAAAGCGTGTTCACAAAACTATCTTTCCTTTTATTTTTATTAGCATATACTCACTTGTCTGTATACTGCTCTGGCAAGATTGATGCGAGCTCTTTGCCCTCCAGACAAGGAGGCTCCTCGCTCGCCCACCAAAGTTTGATCGCCGTGAGGGAATTGTTGGAAGTCTTTTTGTAGCGCACATACTCTTACGACCTAATTGAAAATTAATTATTTAATATCAAAGTTTGCACTTATGCTTAATAATGATAAAATGAAATGTTAACGACAGGATAGGCGGACGTACAGCAAATCCAGTTCAATGAATACAATGTGCAAATTGTGTTATATTACTTAAAAATTAACGCACATCCTGAATAGAGATTATCGCATAGATCCGCCTCCAGACTCATATCCGAAGCCGAGCCTTTTTGAAAGCAAAGCTATGTTTATCCCGTACTGAAATTAATCAATCAGAAGACAGAGAAGAGTTGGGAATATTAGGTTTCCACTAGTCTTCTAGCAAAGCGGGAAATAACTAAAGAAGTCTCAATCTCATGTACAAATATTTACAATTGGAGAAGGCATATCAAAACATCACGTGGGTGACGTAGTAATTATAGCGAACACTAAGCTTGTGTATTAAATTACCTCTTTGTATTTTCGGGAATTGTAAGGTAATCCAAACAATATGTTTTGTCGTACTGTAGCGACGAATAGCCATGGTTCCTGGCAAGCGTAAGCCAACGGCCCGGAGAGATAAATGCGACCGCTAGTTGCTCGCAGCTCGTTTAGAAGCAGTTGTAGGATTGAACTCTGAAAGATAAATAGATTTTCAACTACTGAAAAACCTAGTTAAACATTTGAAAGAGTACCAGCTTTAGGTGTAATCGCATTTATCGATGCGAAATCTGCTCAAACCAGTCAGAGAAACCTTTATGATAACACAATAAGAGGCGTAAAGATGTTATCATTTCGTTTCGGACGACATTTAATGCATATCATTTTATTTTAGGTTTAATTACGCTAAATTCTAGGTACTTTTCTATTAGGTATCCCTTTTTTAATAAACTCCTTCATAACGTTGTCCGGTAGTGATTACTTTTAGCGTTAAGACCACGTATTTTATTACATATTTGAGTGTCTTAATAAAATGGTGTTCAATAAAGTGTTATAAATATATTTTTTTACCTTTCCAGACCCAACGGACCCGATGATAGCACAGAGTTTTCCTTTGGGTACAGTTATGTGGATATTGTGCAAAGTCGCTGGACCGTCTTCAGTCCAGTTTGCCGACACGTTTTGTATTACAATGCCTGTGTCTGGATTCATTGGCAATGGACATAACTGTTGAGTTATCAATCCTTTCTCGGTGCAGTCAAACCCTGGAATGTTGTCGGAAATTGAACAAAAAATTAAGGAGTTCTTGGTCAAATTGTGCCATATTATAACGCCTATTTTTTACAGTATAATAATTATTTTATTAAGTTCAATATCTTATATATTTCTATCCTAGTATAGCGCTGATATGAACCTGGGACTCAGATTAATTAATAGTTACTACGTAATCATGGCATTGATTAATATTATGATCTTTCCGCGGTATATACCTCGGTGGCGTAGTTGTATTTCGGTACGACTACCGTCCTGAGGTCTCGGGTTCGATCCCGGGTCGGGCAAAGTGATGTTGGATTTTTCCATATCAGCCCGGAGTCTGGAATTTGTGCCCGATATGGCGATAGGCTCGCCCCCTATCACATCTGGGACGGAACTAAGCTCGGCGAAATGTGGGTATTCTAGTTCGCTAGTTTACCTCTGCCTACCCCTTCGGGGATACAGGCGTGAGCTTATGTTATGTTTTTTAGTTATTTTTATAATTATTATTATGTATAATTATTATTTACCAGGGTTATATATTCCTTCAACATCAATTTTCTTAAAAGTACTGGGACGCAAATCGACTTCACTTAAATTTTTCATTGTATGCTTCTCCACGCTTTGTACCAATTTAGCAATGTCCACGTCTGGAACACCTCGGAGGTCTTCTCTTTCGTCTGTTAGAAGATTTAAATTATTTAATAAAATAGTTTTATTACTTTTTTGTTAATATATGTATGCCTTTATGTTAACATTTTAAAAAATATATTCTGTATTATACTGTTTAATGTCTTTGGATATTCCACTAGCTCTATCTCATTACTGAGGTGATTTACGATATAACTTGTTTGCCTGCAATGTGTATTGTATAAGTAGAATTATTTTTTTTTATTATTATGCTATATCATTTTGTTGACAAATATCAAATGTAAAATTACGACAAGATTTAAGTTAGGTTTAGTATTAGTAAATAATCACGGGAGGCTCGGCCTCCGGTGGCCCATACGCTTATGGAACATATTTATGTGACGCCTCCGACGCGTTAATGAAAAGAACAGCGCTAGCTCGGTAGGGAATGGTACGGACAGCCGAGACAAGTGTCAGACAAGTGTTCGAGACCAACCCTCAAAAAGACTCTGATTTCTGTATGTGTGTGTTTTTGCTGTGAATTATCGCTTGCTTCAACGGTGAAGACAAACATTCTCAGGAAACCTGCATACCTGAGAAAAATTTTCACAAGAATTTCGACCAACCCGCATTAGGCCAGCGTGGTATACTAAGGTCTAACCCCTCTCATTGGTAGAAGAGGCCCGTACCCAGCAGTAGGACAGTAATATTACAGGGCTAATATGTTCAGTATTCTTTATTTTTTAAAGTTTTTTCTACATTTTTAAATATATCATATAAAAATAAATACATTTCAAAATATAAAAATATTCCCCTCCGATGGCGAGGTTCGGGACCCAAGCCACCGGCGGTTCGGACCCCAGAGTGAGGAACCTCCTCACAATTCGTGCCGTATCCAGTAATACTGCCTTCTGCATTTGGCTCTTGACCCAAACACCAACCGAGAGCCTCTTGAGGTGTTGGTCGAGGCTCAGTGGTATTAAACCATGGGCAGAAATGACTATCGGAACAATGATTGTTGAATCCACATCCCACATGCGAGTAACCTCATAAGTAACCTCTAACCTAGTTATTATTAGTATTATTAGCACGTTTGCAGAAAAATAATTTGTAAGTGAAGAGTTCGCCACCGCTTGTTAGTAAGTGTTAATTCCGCATTTAGTTAACTACCTGTAATAACACGAAGACAGACATCGTAGGCCAATGTTAGCACAAATGTTCAGTCAGGTGATGTCAAATGATATGTCCACAAACATGACGCACTTACTCCATCTTGTATGTATGTAATACATGAGGCTCACACTTTTTATAGATTAATTAAAATCGTACCCGAAAGTAAAATTCTCTCAATACGGCAAATAGAAGTATAGGACTCCATTGTCATGGAAAGGGTCGCCGGCATTGTGTAAGCTAAAGTCAATTGAAGCAAGTTGAACATTTGTGCCATCGGGAACGCCTGTGAAAATTGTTACGATACTTGAGAATATTTCATTCTCTGAGTTGAGTGTCCTCTTATATTTTGTCCTTTGTCCAGAACACAAAACAAGTTTAACATTTTTATCAAAGACGGCGATGTTTCTGTCAAGTAATGTTTATTTAGTTTATTTTATAGATAAATATCAACGATTAAAATAATCATATTTTTTACTTAATTTAACCACCTAAATATTAGCGTAACCGAAAACGGGTTGATGAACTCATCAACTTAATTAAGTTATTGAAGTAATATTTAAGAATGATTTAATTCTTTTTAGTAGATTGAAAATTTGCTCATTAAGTTTTAACCCGTCAGAGGCGGCACATATATATGTTCCATAAGCGTATGGGCCACCGGAGGCCGAGCCGCCCGTGACTATTTAAGCGGTTATAACGAGAATAGTAGAGTTATTTACAGAATCGAGTCTTAGTTATACATCGGACTCGTTGAAGATATAGTGGGAAGAAAGAACAGCGCAAGTTCAGAGTCGCAAGCATAAAGCTTGTGTCATTACGACCTCGATTGGTCTCACGTACCAAACAGCATGAACGCCTCGAGGCGTTGCACTGAGATCAATGCCTCTGCCAAAAACGACACGGCGTTCGACATGATTATTGACAGTGTTCCTTGTAATGTGTTGAAGAATTGCGCCAATGGGAAAACCTGTAAATTTTACGTTTATAACACTTTTCCTAATAATAAATACACACATAGTTTGAACATCAGTAAATACATAATATAGTGAGAGTTTAAACTTCAACTTACAATATCGGCAGTGACTTGAAAACCGAATAGGGAGTAGGACAGAAGCGTGATGTAGAGAGTCAACCGCTCAGTGAACACCATGAAGCTAAGGTACACTCCGCGCAAATAAGACGCTGATGTTATGCATGTGATCTCGTTCTTCCTAGCCAAGGCTACAACCTGTTCGAAAGGCTTTTCCCACGCATACATTTTGATAACCTGGAAAAGTAAATAAATAAATAAAATAAATCTATAAATCGATACAAGGAACATCAAATCGGCAATTACCTTTTATTACATCACTAGCACTAATTAACATACCTGCATTCCGTTAATAATTTCATCCATAATCCGCACGCGCTCGTCTGTTTTGCAAGCGGTTCTCATTCGAAGCCTTGCAGCTAATTTACTCATGTAAGCTGCAACATCATAACTACATTTTGGTTGAAGGTCTTTTAGTCTAAGCATAAAAATATGCTTATAATTAATTTTTATGATGCCGCACATTTTGATATTATGTTTCAATAAACTCTGTGTAAAAGTTATATTTATAATTTACCCGTAGGTATTGTATTGTATAGGTACATGCCTATAGAATTTTAAGTTTGAAATCACAGTGAAAGGAGGATTGAAGACCTAGATTGGTGACCTCTAGTATCCTCTTAAATGTGTCTGTATGTACTTTCATTCATCGTTAGCTTTGACGAACATTGCTAAGTACA
Organism: Clanis bilineata; assembly: GCA_036417725.1. Lineage (NCBI taxonomy): Eukaryota > Metazoa > Arthropoda > Insecta > Lepidoptera > Sphingidae > Clanis > Clanis bilineata. The sequence goes on along the minus strand of CM071151.1, from coordinate 10,176,663 downwards.
ATTATGAATATTCCAATCACGCAACTGACATATATATTTAAATAACTAGGATTCACATTTGAATACATACACTGCACGGGTATAGTTTGCAATACAATTCCGATGACTCCAACTATAGCGGCATATCCAATTTTAATGTAGATGAGATAGCAGACGAGGATGACTTGGAGCGGCAGCAGCCAAATGAAGTGTGTGTAGATGAAAGCGTAATCAAATCGGTTCACATCGTTTGACAACAGGTTTACTACTTGACCGGCTGTTGTTTGGGCCAAAGCACCGGAGCTCATACGCATTACCTAATAAGAAAAGATATACTTATGTTTTTATTTATAACAGGAGACTGGCAAACGACCAGATGGGTCACCTGGTGGTAAGTGATCTCCACCGCCCATAGACACCCAACACACAAAAATAATCATGAGCGCGTTGGCAACCTAAAAGGAGGGAAAGGGGGGGAAAGGGGGGGGGGGATTGGTCCACCAGAAATCTACTCACCGTACGAAACGCGACAGCAAGCTGCCACTTTGCGTCGGTTTTGTATGAGACAGTGGTATCAAACCGGTCGAATCAGCCCATTGGTGCTATAGACATAACAGTCTACAGCGTGACTCTACCACTCATATAATCTGAAATCAAATCTAAACAACGATCATCAAACATTTTAGGGTGATTGCAGATCTTAGATAAATCTCGATTTATCTTATATCTAGTTTTATATATACGAATTACAAATAGGTTAAATTGAGTTTAGGATTGACTATAGATTAGTAATAGTACTACGAGTGGTGCTTAAAGTTTAAACTAACCTTTCTATAAATGAGAGAGCAGGCGGCGATACGGACTTTCATTCCAAACTGCTGCGTCGAGTAAGTCCCGTGGTGGTTGAGGAAGGCGATTAGCAACGACATGACGATGACGGCAGTTGCGCAGTACACAGCTTGCTCATACGACATGTCAGAGCCAGGTTCCCAGTATGAGAGCATCATACTTAATGCCACTGGTTGAAAGGGTCTGAATGAAAATAAATCAATAAAATTCTAAAATGTTTATCAGTGGACATCCTGTGATTTGGCTGATGATGTCGATGATGAATGGTATAATTTACTTTTATCAATAATAATTAGCAAGAAATTATTATTTATTATATTATAATTACAAAGACGTGGTGGTATTTCGGTAAGACTACCGTCCTAAGGTCTCGGGTTCGATCCTCAGGCCGGACAAAGTGATATTGGATTATTCCATATCAGCTCGGAGTCTGGAATTTATCCCCTATCACATCTGGGCCCGAATTAAGCTCGGCGAAATGTGGGTGTTCTAGTTCGCTAGAGCACCTCTGCTTACCCGTTTGGGGATACAAGCGTGAACTTATGTATGTAATTAGAAATTAGAATTGCTAGCGGAAAGTTTTCCGGCTTAGACCCTCGATTAAATATTGTCCATTGTATGCAGTAAAAAACTTGTAGCGGTTAGATCCGGTAAGTCTTGCTTCGCGGTCATAGGGTATAGTGTAATCAAATATTATTAATTAATAACAACATTTAAATCGTTTTAAATTCTTCAATATTATATTTGCCTTATTTACATAAAAGTGTAATGCCTATGTTCAATGTCCATATAGGTTTGTGTATATGTACATAATATTACTCTTTTAAATCTAAGTCATAATAATTAATATTAGTAGGTTTGACACCAAAAGACTGCTGACAAACAGCTAGTTTTATAGAGTAGACTTCTTAGTCTTGGGATAGTGAACAAACATGAGATGATGAGAATTAATTGTTATACAAGTTGCATAAGTCTGTCTTGTTGCAATATACAACGACCTCCATCTCATCGAATACAATAACTATTATAATTCACCTCTATTGGTAATAACTATGTAAAATTATGTTTAATGTAATTTTAATTGATCTGCAAGTTCTATTCTCTGTATCATAGAGGTTATTCTGAGCAAAAGTGGAAAAAATCCCAATTTCCCTCCATTTAGGTTGACAACGCACCCTTGATTATTCTTGTGTCTTGGGTGTCTATTGACGATGGAGATCACTTACCATCAGGTGACCCACCTGTACGTTTCCCAGTCACTAGTATAAAAACATCAGGATTCTGAGTCTCTGCTCGGAGTTATCCGGGATACATTTCTAGCCTATATAGGCTAAAGGCAGGGAAATGAGAGTCACAAGAGTAAATAATTAATTTATTAGTGCTAAGTATAACGCGTATCATTATTTTATTTATTATCCTAATAGCACGAGAAGCGAATTTAAGGTTTGACGAGGTCATTTTGTTAAACTCAATATTTTAAATACAATGAATTTTTCACATGTAAGGCCTAGTATTATAATTATTTATCTAAATAAAATGGTTGATAAATGAATAAATGAGATTGCTTACTTGAGAACAAGGGCTTGTATGAGGAACATAATACCAGAAGGAGCATAACTCATCCAGAACGCCTTAGTCATTGCACGTAACAGAGACGGTTTCCGACCTTTCTTGTTTGCTAAAGCTATTTCCTCCAACCATTTTCTGTAACAAAAACATGAACTTATGTAAGACTTACACATACAACATAACATAACTTTAAGATACTACAATTATAAAATTATTGTAATTTTAAATTATGTGTGAATCGACTGGATTGTTTTTCTGGCTTATTGTTTTTATGTTTTCCGAAAAGCAGAGTCTATCCTACTATTGCCATTGAGTTGTCCCATCGTAGGACAACTCAGAATCAATGTTGTTATTGCAAATTTTACGAAATGTTAATAAGTTTTAAAATACCGAAAAAAACTGTTGAGTTTGTATTAGTATGAAGAGTCATTTTTTCAATATAACAGCAGCTATAGAGGTTTGTCTTTGTGAATATCGGTCACCCGTCTGTTTCGTCGCAAGCCTCTCATTTTGCCTCTTCCCTCATCGGAGTGTAAAGAAGTATTATTAAACCGATATGATTCTAGTGAGCATCGATGACCCATTCTTTGCCGCATTTAGACTGCACAGCGCTTACCATCAGGTGTAGAGGTATAGTTTAGTCGTTAGCTGTTGCGTTCGGATTAAAAAAATCTTTCTGTATCACTTTTTTTATAACAGAGACCGGCAAACGAGCAGATTATCTGGTGGCAAGTGGTCTCCAACACCCATAGACATCCAAGACACAAAAAGAATCATGCGTTGCTAAGCTAAAAAGATGGAAATTAGGATATCGCGACATTTATATTGATAGCATATTGTTATTACACTGACAGCCTCCGTGGCGCATCGGGCTAGCAGCCGGCTATGAAGTGAAAGGCCGCGGGTTCGATCCGCGCACCGAGATAAATATTTGTGCGGCCCGCAGATATTTGTTTCGGGTTTGGGTATTGAGACCGAAAGTATCTCATAGTTCCTGATTCCCACTACACAAGATTCGATCTTAGTGTGGGGTCAGGACTATGTGTGTGACTGTTGGGTGTTATTTATTTATTATTTATTTATATATCATTGTATTTAACGTGTAAAGTACCGTAAAAGTGAAGACATGCATCTCTCGAAGTTAGGTTGCTTTCTACAGTTTGAATACTAACATGTTTTACATTTGCATCAAAATCGGTAAAATTGAATAAAACTGACTCTTTATGGGTACCACTGTCTCGATTTGTATCGAGTGAAGTTGTAACACCTTGACATGGTAGTCGTGTCAAGTTTTTCAAGTTAGTGAAAAGTGTTGATAAATTATGCGTCACTATAAAGCGTGCGTGTGTCTCCACTCTCCGAGCGAATCCGTAGGCTTCACCCGTCAGCGTCACCCGACGCACACTAAATAGTAAATAAGAAACACGTTGTTCGTGATCGTGTTTATAAAATACGCGAACTTACTGATCGTGAGAGATCATTCTGCGCTTGTCATAATTAACAACCGATACCGATCGCATTAAAGTAATATTATTTGTATATTTAATTTTTAAAAATCCACACAGGTTTTATTACATAATTTGGATATTATTGGTGGAGGGTTATGTTCAGCAAAGATAAATAAACAAGTGAACACATCAATTTAGTTACCAAACTTTAGCCTCACTGGTATATTTGGGATATTTCGATGAGGGTGTCTATGGTTATAATAATAAATTGAAAATAAATAATAAACAACGAACGACACAATGTTATCAATGACTAGTTGTTCATAAAGTGATACACACGTACGTACACATACGTTGGAAGTTAGAAGTGTACGCAAATTCACTCATTGATAGGTGCCATGTCACCACAAGTATGTATGAACATGAACTGTAGTAATTATTGAACCGTTTAAATAATAATTTTAAAAATTACTCCCACAGACAAATAATTTATTCCTGCAAGAATGCTGAACTAAAACACTTCTTATTCCGGTAAAAGATTTCAACGGGAGCGCGTCAGGAACTGAAATAAGTAACGAACAAGATTTGGAATTCCTACCTTCTACCAACCTTCGATCTAAATGGTAACTTGAACATAAATAGTATAAGGTAAAACAATAACTTTTTAAAACAAGTACAAATCTAAAACGAATTAAAGTTTTTACAACGTATATTTTGTTAGGTATTTTTACAACTATCGCGCTGTACTAGTGGTACCTATTCAATAATGAAAGAAAGAAAGAAAGAAATGTTTATTGCTACTGGTATAACATGCAACATTAACTAAGATAAGATTATACATTAAATTAAACTAAAACTAAATAACAAATAAATACAAGTACTAATACAACTAAAACTAAATACAAGTGTTGCATGTCCATACCGTAACAACTAGATGAATGTAATGAGGAATATCAATTAAGTATAATAAAACAGGATAATTATGACTAATAGTGTAAACAATGTTGAATAACGGAAAATTGGTTATTCCAAAAAAATACGTCAAAAAACTAAGATTTGACAAAGCCAATGGAGCGTAAATATTCTTAATCCCTCGAAAAGCAAATACTTAAAACGATTCACTTCACAAAAAGTGTTTACTCAAAGGTGTTTACGTATAATAATGTAAAACTTTAATATGGATATTATGTAAATATTTTAAAGTAACTGCCCTTTTTGGGTAAATGAAGGGGTAATGAAGCATTAATTCATACAACATGACGTGTTAAACAGTTATACATAAAATGATGAATTTTACAAATATTCAAATGCACTTTTGGACGTTGTTAATTGTATTAGTCTGCAAGGCAGTTGTATGGGCTGACGACAGACGTCAGCGGGTTCGATTACAGACCCCAAGACTCACAGGCTGCTCTGGATTGTTCTTAGTAAACAGGTTCCAAAAATGTATATAAAATTGAAACTCAATTATAATTTGTATGATAAGCGTTAATTAACCACGTAATCGCTAGAAGGGTTTGGATGTTTATCATATAAATATGTATGTGTGTGCACGAAGTCGCCAGCGAGAAATATAAAAAAAATCTCATGGTTGAGCTACTGAGCATAAGATATAAGGGCAACTTGCAGCGCAACTTTAATCTAGAGTTAACCTTATCTCGATTTATCCTATAGCTCACTCCTATATTTAAATCAAGATTCGGGGGGATTTAAACAGAGATTTACCGTGGAGCTGCAAGTGGCCCTAAGAATGACATTGTCTCAAAACAACATTTTAGTAGAGCGTAGAGTCGACACGACAGAATGCATAAACAATAAACACAAGCCAAGCCTATAGGTCTGACGGGGTCTATAACATAATATTAGTGGAATTAACGACTTGTACACACGCAGTTTTGATAATTTAGAATTTTTAATAAAACTTATTTAATTATTTCTTTTCACCTGCCTTTATCACACCTTAATCTGAGATCAATGCAACATACTTTTTCAAGTATGTTAAGTTGATCCCAGATAATGCTTTTTCAGCCGAAGCTTTCGTCTTAGATTTTACGACGGCTGCTGGGCTGACGTCAATAGTCAACTCGCCATTATAATTAAATTAATCAACTTTAACATAAAATCACTGACGTAAGGAAAAAGGACACCATCTCCTATAGCCAAACCGACGCCACAGAGAAGCCACGCACACAAACGCGCCTGTACAAAAGTGCCGTACGCACACACGCGCCATTATGTGAAGATACATAGATTGAAGGGGCCGAATACCCTGCTTCACCTTCAATGTTCCCAGCGCTCCATCCATCTTTTTTTTTACGTCCGTGCAAAAAATATAACCGAAAGTGTCAGTTTTATGATTTTACATACGAAGTTATGCACGATTGTTTTATTACTCGCTTAATTATGTCGGCGCTTAACTTCGATGTTTCGATTTATTTATATTAACGATAGTTAATATCAGCGGTCAGCGTTGCGTCGCCTTGTCCTTATTTTGGTCTACAGTTGCTTTGCACAATCTTTATAATTATGGGTTATTATGGTCTCGTGACTAGGACACATCACTTCATTGACACCTTTCGTGTTATGTACTCTTTTAATGTTTTGATCATAAAATCTGACGAAACTATTTAGATAGAACATTTAATGACAGAGAATATCTCGTATATATAGGCTTATGCACGCAGTTGAGCGGACAAGACGGCCAACTTGGTGGTAAGTGGTAATCATTTTCATTGCCTACAGACATTCATACTTTTTTAAGCATGTTGCGTTGATCTCAAATAAAGCTTTACCAGACAAAGCATGCCTATCAACAGTGTCAGAGACACTGCTTAGTCGACAAGTTGTAACAGAAATCTGTTAATGATATCGTGTTATTTTCATTTAAAAAAACCTTGAAAATTATTGAGCATATTTATGTTAAACCCTTGGAGTAAGCTCTATCAAACAAAAAATAATCATGAAATTCGGTATACATTTGTCGGAGATATCGAGTAACATAAAAACATACCGACGAAAAACTCTTTTTGAAATAGGTTAAAAACAAGAGACGACATAACCTTGTAACTAACAATTTCATGTTATATTATCGCTTATGCCGTGCAACAAAAATTCTCCATTTATATGGGGTTTTAATCATCCCGTATCCACGAGCGTGAACTTAAGCAATGCATTTACATATCGCGCTCTAACGGTGAAGGTAAACAGCGTGAGAACACACGTGCATACGTCATTAAACTGGAATCCGTAATATATGCGTCACGGAATCATTGCTGCAAACTCTTTCAAGAAATGTACATTACATACGTACCTAAGCTCACACCTGCATGTCCATAGGAGTAGGCAGAGTCGAACTAGAGAACTACAACACCCAAATTTCGCGAAGCTTTATTTCAATGCAGATGTGATAGGCAACCTATCACCATATCGAGCACAAAATCTAGACTCCGGGCTATTACTGAGCAAAATAACCCAATATCATGATACCCGACCCGGAGATCGACCCCAGGAACCTCAGGACTCAGAATACCACCATGCCACTGAGTAATGTAGTTTATTTTAAAATTAGCCATAGGACGTCCACTGCTGAACATAACCCCCCCCCCCCAAATATTTCCAGATCGACCTGTTGGAAGCAGCCCGCTCCAGTGACTATCTGCGACCTTTATCAGGTCGTCGGTCCACCTTGCAGGACGTCCTAGAGGTACACTGCGCTTGCCGGTACGTGGTTTGAGAATTCTAAAAAGGTGGTAATTCTATTCTATGCATTGCATGTATTTAATCTTAATGATTTAATCCTAATCATTTGTGACACTACCTCTAGAATATTATGTTGTCGTGAGTTGTGCGTAGTCCCAGGTTCAATTTAAAAGTACTTACCTAATCCGGTGCTTCTCTTTTTTATCACAGAATATTTACTAATCACAAGAAATGTATTAAACTTAGGGAAGGGCATTGGTGGATTCAGAACTAGTGATCTATTGGATTGGGTCTTGTTTACAACTAAGTAGGTAATGAAAAATATTAAACTCCAAATAAAATTATAATTATTTGCACCTTGAACATCATTAGGAGTTTAATTACATTATGTAAGTGATAATATCCCATGCCATCCCATCATGGCTATATCAAAGGTCTAGATGTAAGCTTTATTTCCACCAATTAGGTATCATCGTTGTTCTAAAAGCTGTGAGCCTGTGATGGAGTTTTGGCTCCTCATCACTCGACGCAAAGCAAATAATTCGGAATCCGGACCGAATTTTATAACACGAATTTTAGAGGCTGCCGTCATGTTTACTAGCATAATATATTTTGCTAAATATTTTCTTTATTAATAAGTATTATAAGTAATATTATACAGGCTGATGATGATGATGATAACTAATTAAACCCTCACAGAAAATTATACCCATGTTAAAACTTAAAAGTATGAGATAAACTGCTAATAATGTCTGAAATTATGGTAAAATTAACATTTTGTTGACAGAGTCAACACTACATAGTTTTGATGTCCTTATTAAATAATCACGGGTGCCTCGGCCTCCGGTGGCCCATACGCTTATGTAACATAATTATATATGTGCCGCCTCCGACGGGTTAAAATACGTCAAGATTTTGTTTTTTAATTCGTTTGAATGCGCTGTCTTAATATCGCGTAGGTATACGGCACTGGACACACATATTTATAATGATTTGATATAACATCAGTTTCTGTTCATCTATAAAGGTTCATGCTCATACATATTCCGATTTTTTTTTTATTTATGAGGAAATGGAGGGAAAGTATACACGAGTCCAAAAACTGTTTCTTTGCTCAGACAAGGTTGACTGGTCTCAGCCATTAAATGCGACATTACGGCTATCTGAATTCAACATGGGGTGAACCTTACTTTTCCCTTATTTTGACAAGAAATATTTATTAATACGTATTTTTATTTTAGCAAGCTTTAGCTTGCGGTTCCGTATGCGTGAAAGTCATACGTTACGTACGGGGCTGACGGCCAATAATCTCTGCCTATCCTCATTGGATGTAGGGATGTATGTGTGTGAATATATCATTCAAAAAATATATCATTAACGCAGAAACTCATAAATTTTTGCGAGCGATGAATTTTGTTTGGTATCATGTAAGGTATAAATCATATTAGTCGACTGATACATCCATGTTGTAAATAGTGTTAAGGACTCGAGTCCGGCCCAGCAGTCGCCTGGGTATTTACCATCCCTGCTGGATGATTAGTCAACACTAATCGCCAACACAAATCGACCCAACGGTCGTTAGATCTGTGTGACCCTATATAATCGTTGCAATTTCTTCTGACAGCGAAAAACAAAAATGATACAATCGAAAATTGTTTCGTGCTCACGGAAAAGTTCATAAATGGATGCAGCACAAAAACAAACGTAACCATGACTTAAAGGAAGTAACGAACAACATTGCAAATAATTTAATTGATTATTCCGCCATCTTAAATCATAATTATGGAATTGCGGACGTTGGGGTTCATCTCTACTAGAAAGAAAGAAGAATGAAGGAAAGAAGCATTTATTGACAACTAGTTGGGTGGTACACACATCGATAGGTACACACTACATTGATGTACAATGAGCATGTAAATAATAATGTAGTAACATCGTGAACTTGTCCAATCGAAGGCTATACGCACAGGCTGCGTGGTACAATCACCGATACACATCGATGAAACTTAAAGAAATATTTAATCATCGCTACAAACAAACACGTTGCTATCTGCAAATACGTACACGGATTGATAGGTATGAAATGTTCACCAAGAATTCTCGCCATAAAAAACGAGATTGGACTTTATATAAATATTTTGGACGAAAACCAGTTCGAAATAACCACTGACATGTACATATGTAAGACGTAATGCATCAGTGCGCTTGATGCATCTATGCATTATTGTAGGTTCTTCTTTTTTAATTAATATAATTTAATTGAGTAATATTTATGTCCTTTACGTATAAGGAAATGAGGTTTGATGTATAATACAAATACTATGAATATAATATTGAGCTGCGAGCAAAAAGAATGGGGAAGGTAAAAAATGATATTATGGCAAAGTTATATTGTAGATTTAAAGTTTTATAAAGTTTTATTTACTAGATTATTCAGTGCATCGTTCATGTTATATCAATTTATATATAATATAAGCCCTGTAATACGATGTTTTCTTTCACCGTTATAGCAAGCGATATTTCACAATGAAAACACGCTTAACTTAGAAAAGTCAGAGGTGTATGCTCCATTTTGGGGTTGGTCTCGAACCTCCGACACTCGTCTCGGCAGTCCGTACCACACCCAAATGAGCTATGATTTTATAAGACTAACATTATTTATTTGTTATTATTCGACATTAATTTATATAATTTCAAAAGTCAATGTTACAGCGTGCAAACACGAAACGTCCTCGGCACATATAAAATATGTACGTCTTAACTTAGAACACTCATAATATAATTGTATGTAAGATAATTGTATGAGTATCTTTAATGGTTTCTCACGGCATCAGATTGTCGAAATTCGTGTGATATTAAACTTGCAACATTCCAACTGTGGTTTTTAAATGAAAAAATGTCGGAAACAATTGATATATTTTACCGCTGAAACTCATGAAATAAGTTCAATTGAATATACATATATAAGCGACTACTTTATGCATTTATTTCAATACAACAGAATACAAGGCATTACGAGTATTCAAGTGGTAGTGTAGGTAGTGACGCTGTTGACATGTCGAATAAGTTGTATACCACTGTCTCTGTACTGTCGTCACTGTGCCACTGAAGACCGACGTAAAATGGCAGCTCGTTGTTGCTTTTCATTCGGTGAGTGAGATTTCTGGTAGCCTAAATCCGCCCTCCCTTCCCAATCCCGTACTTTAAGGTTGTCTGGCAAATCCACTCACGGTTTACTATTCGACACGTAATAAAATTGATATAAATCCAAAAGACACGGATCTATCCAGAATTTTCTGTATAATAGGACATTAAAGTGTTGACTGAACAAATTTTGTACAATAGGTATGATCAAGTAGGAACGCAGGCGTGATGTAGTAATTTCAGAAGTTGCTGTTAATGTTGATATTATCCATTGAGAAGCCACGCGGTGTCCGACTGCGTACAACAAATACCGCATAAACTATGTACTGGGGTATCTTTATAAGAAATCTCCGTAGCGTAGTGGGCGAGTAGCCGACTGTGCGGCGAGAGGTCGCGTGTTCGATTCATGCACAGAGGTAAATGTTTGTATGACTCACAGATATTTGTTTCGAGTCTGGGTGTAGTGAAACCCAAAGTCTCTCGTAGTTTCTTATACCCACGACACAAGGGGTATCTCATTGTGTGGACTATGTATGTATGTGACTATTGGGTTTTATTTATTTAGTTATTCCAATAAAAAAAAAAACAATTTAGGGCGACTTGCAGCGCTATTACTAATCTAGAGTTACACCTTATTGCGATTTATCCTACAGCTCACTATTATCTTTAAGAAAAATTTGACATAAATAGAGATGTATCACGGTGCTGCAAGTGGCCCTAAAATATTGTTGCTGTCTCCTTTGTTTAGAGAGCGTAGAAGGTTTTCTAACAAAATAATGATATTGTTAATCAACAGAAATTCTGTTTTACTAAACTTGTAGCCACGATACTACGCCTGTAAGTATCATTCACCTCGACGCTATTTAAACCACAGGAATGACCTCCGTGTAGTTACATAGATGCTAATATGTTATTGAATAATAAATAAGAAAATAATGAATAAGCAACATAAATAATGTTTTCGATGATCAGTAATATCGTATGGTAGTAAGTTTACTTGTCTGAGGTTATTCGACTCGATCGTAAATATTAAAGCAATGTGATTTTTACGATAACAAAGAGCTTCCTGCAGTTGTGTCTTCCTGTATATGAGAATAATACGTACAGGTTTATGATAATTACATATTTAGTATATTATGCGTATAAACTTGTTAGTTCTTGGGAGTAAATGTTTAGTATTTTTGTTATATATATAGCAAAAGGTACAATTTTAATTGCTTATATTTAGCCTTGATAGTATTAATCTTTCTACACCTATTCCATACGTGATGGTGTCATTCCAATGTGCTTCCCCCTTCCTATATATGTATTTATTGATATATTTTCCCTACTAGGAAATCTATCCTTCTATCCTAATTTGTTACGTTGACGAACATCGCATCTCATTGTAGGATTGTAAATTAGTTAGTTGGAAAAGCTAGTTATGATTTAATGTGAAATTCAATATTTCCTAAAAACATAATGACTCACAATTTCTTGACCTTAGTATTAAGTTTCTCAGGTCTTTATTGTAGAAAATTAGAAGAGAAGGCGTCTTTGTCGCAGATGTAAGTATAACTTGTATATCTAGTTGTATGAATAAGTATTAGAAGAATTTTGAAGATGCATCAAATATATTCCGTATGTTGAGATCATAATAAGTGCCAATAAATGTAACTACTGCACAATTTGGATCCCGAACACATCGGTGATTCTGATTACAGTTATGTCACATACATTTTGTTAAATCAATTATGTCTTCTATGACCTCGATTGTATGGAGATGAGGTTGTAAACATATATTTTTGTATACATTCTAAATAGATTGTGTGTCCACATTTGGCATTTTTGGCTGACATCATAGACTGGACGTTTCCATCAAATTTTAATTGAATTAATTTTGCAAGAACATGTATGCATTCAGGATGGCATTCGTTGTACGTTATAAAACCAACGTGTTGTTTTGTCCATTTATAAGAGACTAGCTTTTGCCCGCTGCTACGCTCACGTGAGAGTCTGTTCTGTCGTTTTTATTTCCTCTATATAAAGTTTCATCCCCCGTTACAAGCTTTATAGGGAATGAATTTCCAAAAACGCTTTCATAGTCGTCGTCTATATCATAAAAGGAAGCCGTGTGAGAATTTCACGTTCCTAGTTTCAATAGTTTCGGTTGTACGCTGAACAGTCAGTCAGCCAGTTTCTCTTTTTATATATACAAAAAACCAAACGTTTTTTTATCGGAAACGATAGTCACCAAAATGTAAAATATATATTTTTTTACATTGCCTAAACCGAATCATTTTAAATTAATTATTGTATGTTTGTACATAATATTAAAGAGTGGTAGAGCCACGCTGTAGACAGTAACGTCTACAGCACGAATGGGCCGGTTCGACCGGTTTGATACCACTGTCTCACAGCAAACCGACGTAAAGTGCCAGCTCGCTTTCGCTTTTCGTTCGGTGAGGCCCATTTCCCCCTCCTTCCCCAATCCCTTTTTCCTCCCCTTCCATTCCCTCCGTTTAAGTTGGCAACGCACCTATGATTCTTACTGTATCTTGGGTGTCTATGGGCGGTGGAGATCACTTACCATCAGGTGACCCATCGGCTTGTTTGCCAGTCTCTGCTATAAAAAAAATATATTATAAGCCTTAGTACTGAAGGGCAGGCAAAGCCATTTCAAACTTTAAAAAAATAATCAATATATGTTACACCTTTAATGGTATTTAGTGAGTATGCGTGGATCCATATTAATCAGTTGTATCGACTATTTGTACATCAAATGATAAAAAAGGAAAACAACACAAAAAAAAATTGGTGACAATTGATGATGAAAAAATTAAGCCCGGAGTTGCTTTCTGCCTCTCTTCTTCGTGTCATCATCCGTGTTTCATTTTTTCCTTATTTGCTCTTTCCATGCACCAATCCCAACTGCTTCCAGTATTTCCAGTCAATCCTCTGCCATATTCCCATTGCCATTCCATTTTTCACAACCCTTACACTCTATTCCTATCTCCCCATATCACCCTATTTTAGCCATCCTATCGTTATTATGTTCATACTTGTCTGCCTGTCTTCAAATGTATAGCGTGATAATGTAACTTATATTAATCTTAATTCAAAATTTGCTTGTGTTGACTTGTCATAAGTGTTTTTTTACATGCTTAGGTGACCAATAAATAATTTTATTTTTTTATTTTATGACTTTTGACACTCGATTCAATTTCGACTATGATTCGGTTTCATTTTTTTCCTAACCTGTATCATCCCACTGCTGGACAATTAGTGACTTAAAATTCCACAGAAATCGAGTTAAAAATGTGCTAATGTCGCGTTGGATTCAAGAATTTATCATTTGGTAATTTGTAACATTGACATTAGTGCATTGTTTTACTTGGTTTCGGTGGAATTTCAAGTCACTAAATGCAACCGAATCGTAGTCGATAACGATTCGAGTGTCAAAAATTACAGTAGGTCGATTCTCTAAGAAACGCAACAACGTTGCGATCGACGAAGCGTTCAACGTTGTTGGGTCTTAGAGAATACCATTTTCCATACATTTATGTCATACGCCTCGTTGGAGAGAGCTAGTTCGCCTAAGCTCCGTCATCACGCATAGTGCTAGTGCGTGCGCTTTGTACCTTGCTGTATACAAAAATGAAAACATCGTTGCCGCAACGATACCGCAACGTTGTTTTCACAAATGAAACCTTAGAGAATCGACCTGCAGTTTATCGAATTGTGATGGGCCCATGTCTAGGTTGTGAGGTCAACGACAAGCGTGTGATAACACCGCATTATAAATAAATAATTACAAGCATGATGGTCGGTGTCGCCATTGCCTGGTAGTTAATAACACCATCGCTCAAATTACCTAAAGCCTTTTATTTTATTAAGTATACTCTTAAGATTTGCTAATAATATTGACTAAATTAATTAAGATAATTTGAATGCATATTAAATTACCACTCAATTAATTATGTGTTTTATATAAATATAATATATTATATTTATTGATATAAATAAAGGAGATTGTCGCCTACTTGGTCTAGGGGCAGCATGTATGGGCTGTGGAGGTTGCTGCTTTGTCCAACCTGGGAATGGAACCCAGGACCTCCTGGGTTCGATTCCCAGGTCGGGCAAAGCAAATTTTCCAATTTAATTTGCCTGGGAATGGATCCCTCAGAGGGGGTTGACGTCAGGCAGTGGCCGGTCGTTAAAACTAAGCTAAATATTGTTTGCAGCATACTTGAAGAGTGTGTTGCGCTGACCACACATTACGGTGGAATAAGCAATGGAATAATGGCGCAGCGGGTGGAAGGCCGTTAAGCGAAATGCCGCAGGTTCGATTCCCGCACCGAGACAAATGTTTGTGTGGCCCATAGATATTTGTTTCTGACGAGGTGACTGACGGGGTGACCAACGGAGTGATCGACGAGGTGACCAACGGGGTGACTGATGGGGTGACCGACGGGGTTACCGACGGGGTGAAAGACGGGGTGACAGACGGGGTTACCGACTGGGTGAAAGACGGGGTGACAGACGGGGTGACAGACGCGGTGACAGATGGGGTGACAGACGGGGTGACCGACAGGGTGACAGACGGGGTGACAGACCGGTGACAGAAGGATGACGGTCGGGGTGACAGACGGGTGGCAGACAGGGTGACAGACGGGTGACAGACGGGGTGACCGTCGGGTTAACCGACAAGGTGACTTTCGGGGTGACTGACTGAGTGACGGACGGGGCGGCTGACGAAACCAGACCGAAGTAGATCATCCCATTACCTCCTTTAGAATTATTGGGTTATACGTGCCTACGACTCACTGTTTCAACCCTTTCTCTCATACGCAGACGAAGTTGCGCGGGTCCTTAATAACGTGAAGTGCATCCATTACATTAAATTAGGTTAGTCATGTCATACATCGTTCCTTACTTTTATTGTAGTTTTTAGTCACTTCCCTTGTACAATGATGCTACTTTCTGGACAGCACGTGATGTGTGAGTCACCTCTGAATCCTTCTAAATTGCCGACATTGTCAACACAATTTTCTTTAATTTGAGTGGGGATTCTCTTAAGCGTTGTGTTGCAATCTATCAACCTACCGAGTATAGTTAGACTCGTGTACAATTCATGAGTAGTTTAATAGTTATGGTTATTCACGATAAAAAGTGAAGATTTTTTGCAATTGATTGATATAAAATATATCACAATTATATTTCTGCCAAAGAGTCATTCCGGCTTCTTGTTATGTAAAATTCACTTGTACCAGCCTCAGGTTCGATCCCGCGTTGGGCTAAGTGATATTGTTTTTCTACTCAGTATCAATCCTGTGCTTGGAATTTGTACTCAATATGGCTAGGAATATACGATCGATATGGGAGGGAAATAAGCTCGACGAAAGGTGGATGTTCTTGTCTGTAGTTTGCCTCAGCCTTCAGGGATACTAGCGTGAATCTACATATGTATGTATGCAGATGCTCATGGTTTGCTCTGATTTTGCAGGTCTCAGGCCGCGGTCTCAAACTCAGCGGGCTGGGAGCTGCGACGGCGGCGACAGCGCGGCGAGCGGCGCGTTTCAATGCATAGATTTAAATAGAACTGGCTTCGAAGGCAGCGGCGCGGCGAGCGGCGCGCCGACCGGTTTAACAATACGTTGCCGCGCCGCTCCCCGTGCCGCTGTGTTCGTGACTGCAGCCTAACACCTGTCTTCTGACGCATTGTTAATAACAGTATCTACGAGTATGATCAAGGTCTATTCATAATTGTTGTAGACAAAACTGTCTACGGTCTCAACAGTAGGTATGGCTCTACCACCTATATCGAGTAAAATAATAATTGTTTAATAAAATTAGATATCCGTGTTCACAAAAGTTAAACGTGTAAATGTGAGGGGTTGTGAAATTTCGATCATACTAGGAAGTAAGTAGTATTCAATGAGAATATGAAAAGGCGGTTGGCCTTGTCGAAGCAGATGTTAACATAAAAGATCGAAATATGAGCTCAGTTGTTAATTTGTATTAAGATGATTAATTTATTTAAGTATATAATTAAATTGCATGATCATCGCGTGTAATATGGAATGTGAAAAATCCATAACTATAAACATCTTCGCATCGCTATAGTACAGAACGTAATGCGTTAACAAGACTCGTATTGCCTTGATTAATACTTCCCATTCGCACAGATTCTAGGCCTTTGTGTCATATACACCAAACATCGGGACATGCGACGTGCGTATATGTGTCGTTTTCGGCGCTACTCGCAAGTCGCAATCAGCCACGTCGCGATGCGTCGCGTCGTATCGCTGTCGCTTCGTGTCGTTAGTGATGCGACTACAGACATAAGTACCACCGTAATATAATAATCTGTATCGTTCACACTCATTAAGCAAATAAGCGTACTTAAAAGATTTGTGTGGGAACTTTTACTCTATTGTTCATTTTATCTAGTGATGTAGATACGTTTTGTATTATTTTCGGAGAGGAAAAATGTTTTTAATGTTTACAATTACATGTTTACAATTAAACACCTATGTGTTTAATTGTACTTTGAAAAGATTTTACTTAACTTGCATGGTTAAAATAAAAAAAAATAAACCATCAACAAATCATTTTACTAATTTACTACAAAACCAATCTCCTGCTGAAGGCGAAAACGTAAGATTTAATTGAATGGCACTAATATTTTTTCTTAACGTCTCATGTTATAAATCGATTTCATAAAAAAGCGCCAAGTGTACGAGGCCTGTTATACCGCAATGCTGTAATCTTTTTGTGAGATTAATTTATTATTGCATTCCATCTCTTAGAGTTCAGAGAAACGTGAGCTTTTTACTCTTATTACTGTTACTGAGTTTTATTCATATAACTTTGCATAACATCGAAGGAGGTCATTAACATACCGATTCCTTAGTTCTCTTGATGTTATAATATAAATAATGTATTAGTTAGTCACTGATCATGTGTTTCTTAATAATGTTGAATTGTAATAAGACGCATAATAAGCACTGCGTTTTTATTTTTATAACTGTGTCGTTTTATTGTCGTCCATGCGATACGGTCATGACCTGCCAAGAACTCGAACACATTACTTAACGCCTGTAAATTACTTCTTTTAACTACAATTTATTGTATTTAAAACTTTATAGGCATTCATTTATAGGCTGTTTTATTACAAAGGCGCTCCAAAATTTTATTTATCTAGGTCGTTATACAACTTTCCCGATATATTAACATAAGCTAAAGTATTCTGTGGGTGAAAATGATAATTGTTGAATTTTTTAAATATTTTTTTCCTTATGTTTTATAGTAGCAGCGATACTTTAGCGGCAAATCTACAGGACTTGACTTCAGATTTTCTCAAGGTTTTGATTACAAGACTTTCTTATGCTTGTAAGTAGAGGTATAATATAAAAATATATTTTTATTTATCGTTCATTTAAAATATGATGGGAAAGGTAGGGTGAAAAAAGTGATAGTTAATAAATATTGCAGACGTACCATGTGATAATGATGTGATTTTATGCACCAAAGTTCAGCGAATACGGATAGTACCTATAAAGTGGAACCTTTTTAACGGGTGATCTTTGATGATTTTTACTTGGTGCGTTGGCTGACTTTGTTCGGTCAGTTCGCTGAGTGAAGGTCATCTGAGGGGCATCGCACTGGAAGGAATTGCCGCCATAATCCCAGCAGAACCTTAAGATCGTCCACATCTGGGTCTCATGGTCATTGCGAAAACTTTATAATTGCTTTAGTTACCTTATCATGATCCCAAAGGCGTGGAAGTCATTATTTAAAAAAAAAAGAAGAAGAGTAGCAGCACCAATTGCGGAAACTACAATGAACTAAAATAAAACTAGAGAGAAATCAAAAACTATTATCGTTCTTCAAATGTGTAAATTGTATACGATATGATAGATCGATAAGTGCGTAGCGTATGAGATACTAACATTAGCTTCTATGTTTACTATCCCGTGTATTGGTGAAGTATGGGTCAATAAATAAAAAAAAATTAAACTAACTCGCCCTAGTGCGAGTCCCTTTAAACAAAATCCTTAATATGCATTCTCATTAATAATAGATCCGTGTCCCGCAAAGACTACGCTGGGCGGGACATATCGAGAGAATGCCTGACTCTAGAGCCACTAAAGTTATCACAAACTGGATACCCCAGCAAAAAAGACCTCGTGGTAGACCAAAGAAGCGCTGGAAAGATTGTATCGAAGAAGACCTGGCTACTCTAAGAAAGAAGACCAACTGGAAACGAACTGCCCTAAATAGAGATCGATGGAGACAAATTGTGGAGGAGGCCAAAGCCCACACTGGGTTGTAGCGCCAAAGGAAGAAGAAGAATAGACCCGTGTAATTTTCAACATCAAACATCAAAACATTAAAACCTGTAGGGTAATGGGTTATTAGTTTATACAAATGCGTAAAACCCGTGCCATGTTTGCAGCAATTCATCAACACTAAATGTAATGTTATGTGACATCAATTAGCTCAATACCCGTGTAATAGACATTAATTGTTTATGGGAATGTCTAGTATTCAGCAAAACTTGAAGAAAACCATATTATTCGTATATAATTGTCAATGTTTTGTTATATATTAAACATTAAACACAAACAGGAATGCAGTAATAAAAAATAACTAGTTTTCAAGTATCCATGGATGCGTTACGTCGAATGAGTCCAAAGTCTCGTCTTGAATTGGTTAATGACAGTAGTTCCTGTGCTGTACGAGTCAGTTATCGAAGTGCCGTCGTCATCGGCCACATTACCCAATAACAATTTACCTAATAACAATTACCCGGAACGCACATCTGCTGAATAGGCAGGAAACATGCCTCTCAAATATTATGTCCTAATAGTTCTTGCCTCTTGATGTAGTTTTCACAGTGTCTGTTATATATGTATGACTGTAATATTCTAGTAATACTAGCTGACCCGCGCAACTTCGTCTGCGTATCAGAGAGAGGGTTGAAGAGTGAGTCGTAGGCACCTATAATCCAATAATTCTAAAGGAGGTAATGGGATGATCTACTTCGGCCGTCAGTCATCCCGTCTCTCACCCCGTCTGTCACACCGTCTGTCACCCCGTCTGTCACCCCGCCTGTCACCCCGTCTGTCACCTCGTCTATCACCCGTCTGTCACCCAGTCGGTCACCCCGTCTGTCACCCAGTATGTCACCCGTCTGTCACCACGTCCGTCACCCCGTCTGTCACCTCGTCTGTCACCCAGTCGGTCACCCCGTCGGTCACCCGTCTGTCACGCCATCTGTCACCACGTCGGTCACTCGTCTGTCACCCCGTCTGTCACCCCGCCTGTCACCCCGCCTATCACCCCGTCTGTCACCCCGTCTGTCACACGTCTGTCACCCAGCCCGTCACCCAGTCGGTCACCCCGTCTGTCACCCAGTCTGTCACCAGTCTGTCACCCCGTCTGTCACCACGTCCGTCACCCCGTCTGTCACCCGTCTGTCACCCAGTCGGTCACGCCGTCTGTCACCCAGTCGGTCACCCCGTCGGTTACCCCGCCTGTCACCCGTCTGTCACCCCGTCTGTCACCACGTCTGTCACCCGTCTATCACCCGTCTGTCACTTCGTCTGTCAGCCTTCTGTCACCCGTCTGTCACCCCATCTGTCACCCCATCTGTCATCCCCTCTGTCACCCAGTCGGTCACCCCATCTGTCACCCCGTCAGTCATCCCATCAGTCACTCCATCAATCACCACGTCAGTCACCCCTTAGTCACCCTACCATTCATCCCGTCGTTCAACACTAAAATATTTTTTCAAATCGAAGCAGTTTCTGAGATATAAAATTCCCCGCTAGCAGCATTATTCATTTTTGCTCCGCTCCTATTGGTTATAGCGTGATGTTATATAGCCAATAGCCATCCTCGATAAATAGACTATTAGTCATGGTCGTTACAACGACCGCCGTTTAAGTAATAGTATTATTTTTTTAAAACGACATTACATGAAATTAACTGAGCAGAGAACAATGAGTAGCTGTCAAACAATGTATCACGCACCGGCGCCATCTACTTAAAATATTGGTTTGTAGTACATGCTATGTATCAGAGATGGCGCTGTATGTGAAAAAAGATTTTCCCGTTTTTCTGTTGAAAATTTTCCTGAATTTTCTTTGCTATAAACCTCACGGAGCCCGAGACCTTTCCAACGAATGCAAAACCGTGGAAATCGGTTCGTGCGTTCTGGAGTTATAGCGTCAGAAGGGAAAACCCGACTTATTTTTATATAGTAGATAAAGAAGATAATTTAACATAAATTATTATATGATATCTTTTGTTTAGGTCTGATCCTCAGAAGGGAGTTAACGTTAGGCAGGCAGTCGGTCGTAAAAACTAAGCCAAATCTTTTCTGCAACATGTTTGAAGAATGTTGCGCCGACCACACATTAAGGGCAGATAGAAAGATACATTTTGTTTTAGATAGATAATTTTCTATATGGTTTATAACATAATTCAGAGCATTTATATCGGAAAGATTAATTACATATTTTTATACCAACCTATGTACAATGTGCTTATTAAAGCTAAAGTATAGGTATCTATAATTAACTGCAAAGCTAAAGCCGGCTGTGGTCGACAGTTAAAATTTAAATGAGAAAATGAATTCAAGGCAATTCAGTACCTACCGATATATAATGTAACACAGACTAGACGTTGACATGATATTGGTGTAGAATAAGGCTATGATATTGGTGTAGAATAAGTGAATAGCTAATTAAGTGGATAATTATTGTTAAATGATTAGCATACCTATTAAATGACTCTTGGAAAGGTGATCTTCAATGTTTTATTAATTATTTTGTTAGAGTACATCGGACTTTGAGGTTATTTGCAGTTTGCAAACTT
This sequence comes from Clanis bilineata, assembly GCA_036417725.1. Classification (NCBI taxonomy): domain Eukaryota; kingdom Metazoa; phylum Arthropoda; class Insecta; order Lepidoptera; family Sphingidae; genus Clanis; species Clanis bilineata. The sequence continues at coordinate 10,155,109 of CM071151.1, read as the reverse complement.
TTGAACTTGGGCAATAACATTAGATATATAACTTTAAATAGTCACGGGCGGCTCGGCCTCCGGTGGCCCATACGCTTATGGAACATATATATGTGCCGCCTCTGACGGGTTAAGCAGTTGCCGTGGCTACGGTCGCGTGGAAATTTATTGAGAAAGCTCTCCCACGACTATACATTTTCCCGAGATAAGTTCTAAGTACTCTCTATACTTCTGTTACGGGATAAAGACAAATTTGTATTCTCCGAGGCTCACAGAGCTTCATTGTTCGCTGCCGTAAAATGCGTGTCATTGTTGATCCTAGTTTACAGGATTTACAGTGGTCGGTGTGTGGGCACCGGGCGGGATAGTCTCTATCCTAACATTTACATTTATGATGTCAGCGTAGATTCATAATAACATTAACATGGATTTCTAAATATGAATTTTGTTTTCTAATTTACACCTGACGTAATCAGCAATATAATATTATATAGAGGTATATGTAATATAACCTATACTATAAAGATTACACACAATTCTCTTTACATCAGTAACTTCTTATTCAATAATTTAGTTCTTACTGTTATGGGAGCTTAAGCTCTCGCTTTTTGAGAAGTCTTTTAAATAAAAATCTGAGTCTTAAAGTAGTTTATCTTATGATTCCGTCAAATTTTAACTCTACCGCCTGTTCGGAAGGCTGTTTCGCCAGAGAAGAACGGGCAAGAAACTCTGACGTTGCTCTTTTTAATACCAAATTTCAGGCAGTTACTAATACAGTACACCGTGCACTGCACTACATCAGTGCACTGTGAGCTCGATACGAATTCGATTGTCAAAAATATTCATGCTCGGGCCGCAGTGTTGTCTTCAATCTGACATTGTAGCCCGAGTTGTTACTGATACTGGTATCGTTGATAAAAAGTGCATTAATTGTAGAGTTCGCTTTTGTGATGTATACGTGAAGTTTGCTATGTTTTTTATGCTACTCAAAATCCGGGTAAAAGAAAAATAGTTTGCAAATAAATAATAATATTAGCCCTGTACATAATAACTAACTGAGCTATCGCTGTTTGCAAATAAAACAACATAAAATATAATAAATAAAATATAAAATTGTTCCTAATGTTTATAATCATGGAGCGTTGTTTAACATGTAATAGTTACACGAAGGTAATATAATAATATCTATATCATTGCAGTTAATCATCGACCATTACGAAATAAAATATTCTACAAGCTATCAAAACTGAGGCGCGATACGAATAATGTTGACAATGCAGAAATAACCAATTGAATTAATGCTATCGGATAACTACTTAATAGTTTGATTCTTGTAAATGCGTATGGAATAAACCATTCAAGAAAATTACTTTGTATAAAACTGCTACCGACCGCTGCGCCATACTCACTCTTCAGAGAAATCTGGTTACAATTCTTAAAGGAGCCTGCAGGATAAAATACTTGTCCAGGCTAGTTGCCAGGTAATGAGCGGGCTATTTATAGCCTACAATACGTTAGTATAAAATAAACAAAATCATAGTATAAAACGTGTCTGGGATAGGGTAAATGCACCCAGGACGGGTAATATGAGCTTAGCGTGGTAAAAATAGAAATACTAAGGAGGAGGGAATTCGGTCTAGTTTTTTGCCTTCGAATGCTGTGAGTAACATTACCTTGTAGGATACTGACAGTTTTATATTAAATATTGTTTATAAAAAAAAGCTAAATGATGGGTGATATAAATATCACTTCATATAACGTTTGTGTGATAATATTGAATATATTTATGGATAAAATGTGAAATATGTATAACAGCTGCCGTAAACGTAGTGAGCAGCTATTGCCAGGCACATAACTGTTATGTATTAGGTAGAGGATCTTGGTGGTGGTGGTGAGAAGTAACGTTAAAAATAAATACCTATTAGTAATCGAATTCAAGCATGACAGTACGATATTATTAGATGATATAAATATTTTGAATCATCTAATAATATCGTATCATGTTCTTATATGATATATATGATTTGACTTATGTTCACTAAAATTATTCCATTTTTTTATATTCAATCTTAAATACAAAGTTATTTTTTTGCAAGACTAACTACATAGTACTTGCGTTTTACAGGAAGTGAATAATAAATCAATCGCATTATGGATATTACTAAGATCTCGTAAATCTTTGAATATGTAATTACGTATATCCTTTATGTATCACCTTAGTCACTCACGTGTAGACATGCAGATGTTAAAGTACTAGACCAGTAGGTACCTATTTATTTACATGGACTATGATCAACCGATTGAGATTGATTTGCACCATTGTAATCTAAAGGACTAACCATTATGATGGTATAAGGAAACTTATTAAGGAAATGCGGAAATCTATCGCCACGTGCTACTCACTTAGGGTTGCGAAGTTAAAATATATAATGAAATCATGACATGTTTACATCAACTTAAATAGTCACGGGCGGCTCGGCCTCCGGTGGCCCATACGCTTATGGAACATATTGTTACGGGCTAACGGGGTTCAGGACAAACAATTAAACGCCGACTGTTCTCGAAACTGACTCAGCACTTTATTTAAAATTAAACACTGTACTGCACACAATACGCGTCGAAATAATCGCTCCGAATATTCGCTTGTCGCTCGTTGTTCGCACTCGATCGCTTCCGAAGAAACACTGTCTCCCGCCAACACACACACACGCCTTTTATATTCGTCGATCCCTTATCGGCGCGTGACGTCACGCGGCCGTCGGCGCGGCTCGAACGCACTAGAACGCTCGACATATTTATGGATGAAACGCGGCGCGTTCGATTAGCGATTATTCTAGTATGTAAGCGTAACACTGCCCCCTCCTAAGACATGCTCGTCCCGAGCATTGTTACAGCCATAATAACGCGCTAAACGGTCGACGTGAACTATCTTAGGTGCAGATCGCTGGCCTTTCTGGATTCGGTAGGTGACATCATTAATTTTGGTGACAACTCTATAGGGTCCGTCCCATTTCGCTTGTAATTTGGGAGACTTGCCTTTGCATCGAACTGGGTTGTGCAACCATACTAGTGAACCTTCGTCGAAACCGCTGTTGTTCATTTTTCGGTCATAGCGGGTCTTCATCCTCTCGGACATTTGCTGACCTGATACTCGGACGTGTTCATATACGTCATTCAATCTTTTGCGCAGATCGTCCGCGTAGGCTGTTACACTACGCGGAGTGTCAGGAGGGATACCAGTTATCAGATCAGCAGGCAGTCGTAATTCTCTTCCAAAGTTAGCGAAAGCTGGTGTCACCGTCGTATTCTCGTGAACCGCACTTCGGTATGACAGGAGAAATGGCTGAATGTGCTTGTCCCAGTCCTTTTGTCTGCTTTCTACAACTTTTGCTAGGTATCTCTCTAATGTTTGAATAAATCGTTCCACCATGCCATCAGATTGCGGGTGGTAGGAGGTCGTTCTGGTTTTGTGAATGCCCAATACTCGACATGTTTCCTGAAATACTTGGGATTCAAAATTACGTCCTTGATCGCTGTGAATTTCTAAAGGTATTCCAAACCGGCAGAATACTTCATTGACCAATTTATCTGCGACTGTTGAAGCTTCCTGATTGGGAATGGCAAATACTTCCGGCCACTTCGTGAAGTAATCCATGACCACCATGAAGTACTTATTCCCATTGTCACTTACAGGGAAAGGTCCTGCTACGTCCAGAGCAATCCGCTCCCATGGAGCTCCAACATTGTAAATTTTTAATGCTCCTCTACTTCGAGTATGAGGACCCTTCACAGCCGCGCCAGTTGTGCATTTACGACACCATTCCTCAACATCGTCTCGGCAGTGGATCCAATAAAATCTTTCGCGGATCTTCAGCAGAGTTCTTTTGACCCCCATGTGAGCTCCTGATAATCCATTATGGTAGAGCTGCAGAACTTCTGGGATCTTAGCTCTAGGGACTACCATTTGCAAATGACATCGATCGCCTTTTGCGTTTTCCCATTTACGGCACAGTACTCCATCATGTATAACCAAGCTGTCCCACTGGGCCCAGTAGCTCTTCGTAGTGGAACTTAACGCTGCAACTTCATGCCATTTAGGTTTCGCGGTACCAGCTTTTAACCGCTCAAAGATCGGTTTTAGATCTGCGTCACTATCCTGCGCTTCCAGTAGCGTGTCTGTCCTTATTATTCGCACAGGCACTTCTTCCTTAACCTCTTGTTTGACGCAGTGCTTGCAGTTCTCTGCACAAGGTCTTCTTGATAGGGCGTCTGCATTACCGTGAGATTTCCCATCATGTGCTTGTGAGATTAACACCCTTGGGGCTTCTTGGACCCCGGCCAGCACCCGCCCCATAGTCCTGGCCTTTACTCGTTTCCCTGCTGTTTGTTCGGCGGTGTTAACCTTGTGCCTCCAGTTGCTTTTACTCTTCTCAGGTCTATTTTCTCCTTCATCCCGTCGTTTTCTACAATTCAAGCGGAGGTGGCCTCTTTCACCGCAGTTAAAGCAGCGCGGACTGTACCCCTGAATACGATTGCGTGGTGGAGGTGATGCCACAACCTCTCTAATGCGGTGAGCTCGATGGTCTTGTCGTACAGCCTCCACTTCCAGCGCGTGAGCCAACGCATCTTTCAGAGTCTCGTGATGCCCAAGCCTCACAGCAGCCCGCACCTCTAAGTCGCGGATTCCGTCGACGAAAGCCTGCACTAGAATTCCATCAATCAGTGCAGGTGTGGACTGGTAAGCTTTACGAACCAGCTTCTCAACTTCCAGGGCCCACTGCTGTAGGTTTTCGGTATTACGTTGAGCTCGATCCTTAAGCTGAGCACGAAAGACGTGTTCCAGGTGGGCATCACCATACCTCGACTCCAAGGCCTCGACCAGCTGGTCATATGTAACATCTCCGCCAAGAGCCTCCAGGACGGTTAAGGCCTGCTCACGTAAACCTAAGGTTAGAGCAGTCTTGGCTTGATCCTTGGTCCACCCGTTTGCCTGCATCACGGCCTCAAATTGAATTTTGTAGGCCGACCAAGATGATGTGCCATCAAATGGTGGTACTTTAAAACCACGTCCTGACGGTGCAGCCACCACAGAACTTGCGGCACTACACACACGTGTTTCTAAAAGTTGTTTGACGTCGGCGATTTGGGCTTCGGCCTTTGCAATACGCTGCTCATGCTGGTCCACTTGGTCTTTCATGATTTTTAATTCCTTTCCGACCGTAGCTTGCAAATTCTTCATAAGTACGACCTGCTCTTCTTGCCCACGCTGCAGATGCTCCTCCAATTTACGCGTCTGCTCCTCTTGACGTCGAGCTTGCTCCTCTTTGTCACGTTGGAGCTGCTCCTTCAACTCACGAGCCTGCTCCTCTTGACGCCGAGCTTGCTCTTGCAGCATCGCCATAATGGCCGATAATTCACTAGGTGCCCACGTCGGCGACACTCCAGATGGGCCTGCAGTCGTCTGCGTCATTGGCTGCGAAACCGGCTCTTGTGCCGGACTATCTTCGAAACGCCCTCGGTCCATCTCTTGCTGGCGCTGGCTTCGGGTACGGATACCTTCGTCGTCTTTCGGGAACACCGGCATTTGTCCTTACTTCTGACACCAAATGTTACGGGCTAACGGGGTTCAGGACAAACAATTAAACGCCGACTGTTCTCGAAACTGACTCAGCACTTTATTTAAAATTAAACACTGTACTGCACACAATACGCGTCGAAATAATCGCTCCGAATATCCGCTTGTCGCTCGTTGTTCGCACTCGATCGCTTCCGAAGAAACACTGTCTCCCGCCAACACACACACACGCCTTTTATATTCGTCGATCCCTTATCGGCGCGTGACGTCACGCGGCCGTCGGCGCGGCTCGAACGCACTAGAACGCTCGACATATTTATGGATGAAACGCGGCGCGTTCGATTAGCGATTATTCTAGTATGTAAGCGTAACAATATATATGTGCCGCCTCTGACGGGTTAACACAATAATTATTAATCACTTTACGTGGTGAGGTGGTGAGGTGGAGTGGTGAGGTGGAGTGGTGAGGTGGAGTGGTGAGGTGAGGTTAAAATGAGGTGTTTCTCAATTTGACAAGTATAATTTTTTGTCTTTGATGGCGCGTACACACCAACCGAACGAAGGCGAAAGAACGTTCGCGAAGGGGTCGGTGTGGACGCAACACCGAAGCCGAACGAACGAACGAAAGAGTTTTGTCCCGTTCGGGCGTGCGCAGGATAACTGTTGTGTTACGATTAAGATTCGCGAATGTTCTGAAACGTTTATACAATTTTGCCTCAGCATCCCTCCTTCTCTTCTTATCCCTTTCCATGTCAAGACTAACTGATTACTACCACCAACAGACCACAAAAATGTAGCATTCTAATTGTGAACATACAATAATTATTTTAAATTAGTTGAGTAGTTCGAGAGAATAGCGCTTCGCAACAAACTTTTCACCTTTAGGTACCCTATGTAAAGATATTACGATGATTAATTTGGGATACGTATTGACATTCAACTTAGTCGTATTAAATAACAACGACCTATATTTCAAGAGCAAACTACAAGGAAGAATGTTTCGGGGCCAGAGGTCAGGGTGGGTGATTGAATTTAAAGTTCATAAAAGCCTAGTTGTTTGCTTTTTGTATGTATCACATTGTGACCGTTATCTCACATCCCTAGTAGAAAATTGTTTACAGAAATGACTTTGTTATTTTATTTTACATATAACATAACATAAGCTCACGCCTGTATCCCCGAAGGGGTAGGCAGAGGCGTACTAGCGAACTAGAACACCCATATTTCGCCGAGCTTAGGTCAGTCCCAGGTGTGATAGGGGGCGAGCCTATCGCCATATCGGGCACAAATTCCAGATTCCGCGCTGATATGGAAAAATCCAATATCACTTTGCCCGACCCGGGGATCGAACTCGAAGATCGTAGTCGTACCGAAATACCACCACGCCACCGAGGCAGTAATTTTCTTATTTTATTTTATTTTATTATTTATCTAATATGGTGTGGAAGCGTGTAAAAAAATATTATAAAAATTAAGACATGATTTTACCTTGTTGTTCTTAGTGCGATTTGCAAGACTATTACTAATCTAGAGTCAGTCCTAAACTCGATGTAACCTACAGCTCATTCTTATACTTAAATTAAATTTTGGCATAATCGAGATTTATCTAAGTGCTATAAGTCTCCCTTAGTATTTGAGAATATATGTATATTTGGTTTAAATAGAATAACACTTAAGTTGGTATATTCTCATATCAATCATATCTCACTTCATAGCTCTTACAAGTTAATGAGGTCATTGATTTATGGATATTAATTACAGAAATGATATTTGGTAAAACAGTGTGAAAACTAAATGGCTCTATGTTAATTGGTTACGTCAATGTACGTTACTGAATTTTTAAACTTTTGATTATTTCTTTTGCAAACCTCCAATTGTTTACACTGTTATAAATAAATAATAGCCATTCGAAACATTTATGAATACATAAGAATTCCTTTAATAATTAGATCAAAATCAAAATATTTTTTCACGTTTTTTTATCGATATAAAAACATACTACATATTTGTGATTATCTCACGCAGAAACCTAATTTTTTTTGCGTAACTAAGTCTAATTCTAGTAGAGTCGCTTTTTTCGTTCACTTGGAAGATTCGCCAAAGTGGTTTCTTCTGTGTTTCAATATCTGTAGCCTAACCATGAGTTGTTTTGATATTTTTCGCTAGCGACTCCGTAAAATATTTATATGAAGAACACCCGAACGCCTGTAGTGGTTACGTAGGGAACTGTTTTTTTTCTACGAATTATATAATGTAGTCCCTATTCAGTGTAGTGTCAAAAAACTCATGGCTGAGCTACTGAAGCCACATAGTGTACTTTCATTCTGGTACTTTAATTGACATTATTATCGTAAACGGTAGTGGACGTCACGATGAATAAAACTAATTTAGGTTAAAACTGGTTTTATAACCGGTTTGATTTTACTCAGGTTATCAACTGCATACATATAATTAATTCATGTATGTAATTAGAAAGTTTTCACTAATTGTATAATGTCAGGTAAGCATCTGGAGGCATCCGCGCTTAAGGGAAAATATATATATCTACTAATTTATACCAAACTAGTTTTCATTTTCATGGGTTAATGTTGAGGGTATTTTTGAGTGGTAGAGCCAAGCCGTAGACAGTTACGTCTACAGCACGAATGGGCCGACCGGTATGATACCACTGTCTCACAGAAAACCAACGTAAAGTGACAGCTCGGCATTCGACACTCGGCCAGATAGGTCCAATTTCCTTCTTCCTTTCCTTTCCCCATTTCCCTCCTTTTAGGTTCGCAACACACCCATAATTATTTTGTGTCTTGGGTATTTATGGGCGGTGGAGATCACTTACCATCAGGTGACCCATCTGCTGATTTGCCAGTCTTTGCTATAAATAAAAAATAATAAAATTATCTTATACTTAAACGGTTCATTCCATTACTGAGGTGTGAAGTAAGGGAGGAAATGAATGGAATTCAAATTTAGAACAAATAATTTAATTCACAGTCTTGGTCGCCAATCGCAACGCGTTTGTTTGCATTATACCTCATTATAAAACTAGCTAACCCGCGCAACTTCGTCTGCGTATGAGAGAGAGGGTTGAAAGAGTGAGTCGTAGGCACCTATAGCACAATAATTCTAAAAGAGGTAATGGGATGATCTACTTCGGCCGCCAGTCACCCCGTCTCTCACACCGTCAGTCACACCGTCTGTCAAACCGTCTGTCACCCCGTCTCTTACCCCGTCAGTCACACACACCCTCTGTCACACCGTCTGTCACTCCGTCTGTCACCCCGTCTAACACCTTGTCTGTCACCCAGTCGGTCACCCGTCTGTCACCACGTCCGTCACCCCGCCTGTCACCCCATCTGTCACCTCGTCTGTCACCCCTTCTGTCACCCGTCTGTCACCCCGTCTGTCACCTCGTCTGTCACCCGTCTGTCACACCGTCTGTCACCCCGTCTGTCACCCAGTCGGTCACCCCGTCTGTCACCCAGTCTATCACCCCGTCTGTCCCCACGTCCATCACCCCGTCTGTCACCCCTTCTGTCACCCCATCTGTCACCTCGTCTGTCACCCGTCTGTCACCCCGTCTGTCACCCCCCCTGTCACCCCGTCTGTCACCTCGTCTGTCACCCAGTCGGTCACCCCGTCTGTCACCACGTCTGTCAGCACATCCGTCACCCCGTCTGTCACCCCGTCTGTCACCCTTCTGTCACCCATCTGTCACCCCGTCTGTCACCCAGTCGGTCACCCCATCTGTCACCCCGGCTGTCACCTAGTCGGTCACCCCATCTGTCACCCCGTCTGTCACCCCGTCATTCACCTCGTCAGTCACCCCGTCCGCCACCCCATCAGTCAGCCTGTCAGTCACCCCGTCATTCCTCACGTCGGTCACCCCGTCAGTCATCCCATTAGTCACCCCATCAATCACCCCGTCAGTCACCCCTTAGTCACCCTACCATTCATCCCCTTGGTCAACACTAAAATATTTTTTTCAAATCGAACCAGTAGTTTCTGAGATATAAAATTCCCCGCTAGCAGCATTTTTCATTTCTGCTCCGCTTCTATTGGTCATAGCGTGATGTTATATAGCTATAGCCACCGTCGATAATTGGGCTATCCAACACAAAAATAATTTTTCAATTCGAACCAGTAGTTTCTGTCTGAGATATAAATTCTCCCGATTTGGTAACATTTTTCATTTCTGCTCCGCTCCTATTGGTCAAAGCGTGATGTTATATAGCCTATAGCCATCCTCGATAAATAGGCTGTCCAACACAAAAAAAAATTTTCAATTCGAACCAGTAGTTTCTGAAATATAGTCTTTTAAATTTTTTTCATTTCTGCTCCGCTCCTATTGGTCATAGCGTGATGTTATATAGCCTATAGCCACCCTTGATAATTGGGCTATTCAACACAAAAAGAATTTTTCAATTCGAACCAGTAGTTTCTGAAATATAGTCTTTTCAACATTTTTCATTTCTGCTCCGCTCCTATTGGTCATAGCGTGATGTTATATAGCCTATAGCCACCCTCGATAATTGGGCTATCCAACACAAAAATAATTTTTCAATTCGAACCAGTAGTTTCTGTCCGAGATATAAATTTTCCCGATTTTGCAACATTTTTCATTTCTGCTCCGCTCCTATTGGTCAAAGCGTGATGTTATATAGCCTATAGCCATCTTCAATAAATAGGCTATCCAACACAAAAATAATTTTTAAATTTGAACTTGTAGTTTCTGAGATATCAACTTCCCCGGTTTTAAACATTTTTCATTTCTGCTCCGCTCCTATTGGTCATAGCGTGATGTTATATAGCCTATAGCCACCGTCGATAATTGGGCTATCCAACACAAAAAGAATTTTTCAAATCGAACCAGTAGTTCCTGAGATTAGCGCGTTCAATCAAACAAACAAACAAACAAACTCTTCAGTTTTGTAATATTAGTATAGATATACATGTACATTTTTATAGAGTAATGAGTATTAGCGTTCGCTCTCTATTACCAGTCTAGTTGTATCTTTATCGACAATAATAATTAATAGAGTAGTTTATTTGTCGTTATTTGATTGTAGGTATTAGTACTGTAAAGTAATAAATAAAGATCGAGTTGAAGTAAGACTTGTTTTATTAATTGTGTTTTGTTAAGGATTTAGTACATAATATCCCCTCGAAAATAAATTTATAATTAGTTCGAAAGTATTTTCTGTAGCCCGAGCACGAAAAACTAATGTAAATGTAAATGTATTCGAGTTCGCTGCGCACTGATGACGTTTGGTTAATATTTCATACAAATTTCATAGACGCGCATCGAGTTCGAATACATTTACGGTTTTCAGAAATGTTCCTGCTCAGGCCGCTGGATTTAAGAAGTGATATACACTGACTCCACATTAAAGTGGGATAAGGGAGAGTAAAAAGACAGAAAGATAACTTGATATACAAAACGAAGTATGCAGAATTGCCACTTACAGCTCCGCGATACATCCTTATTTACCCCTAATCTTGATTTAAAGATAGGAGTGAACTGTAGGATAAATCGAGATAAGGTGTAACTTTAGATTAGTAATACCGCTACAAGTCGCCCTAATTATGCATATACAAGTACTTGCATTAGAATTTAAAGCAACTTTATTATTTGTTTTAAGCTTTTGCAACGCATATAGTTTTTGTGTTGATTTGTTTTAACTGTTTAGTTTTGTACAACAATATGTAAAAAATGTAATTATCTGATGTTGATACAGAGACATGACGCAACATGCGGAACTTTATTAACTAACGTTCTTTAACGTTATTACTAACTAGTTATTATTTTAATATTTGAGTGTTAATAAAACTCATTACTTTAAGTAGAGGTTCATAATATTAATTGAAAATGAAGATTAGATAATCATAAGTATCTATTAATTTTTATTTAATTTCAACTTCGCGCTCACTGCAGTAGAAATTATAAGAATAATGTTTCGGTTTCTTAGTTATCTCAAGCTGCGAATTTATTACGTGTAGATAATAATATAATTGCAATTTAACGGATACTAAATAAGTAACTATAAATAACTTAAAAATTTCTCAGGTTTACGCGAATGTTATAAATTATAGTTTTACGGATTATATCTCGAGTTGTCTTTTGTTTTTATTTTTAGTCTGACACGATACCATGAAGGCTGTAAAGCTTACTAAACGTCGCGTTTTATTTTATTTCAATAATTAACTTCATGTGAAAATTATAGATTCGTACTAATAAGTAAACGAAATAGAGATTATTCGAAATGAGTATTATTTTCTTAAGTTTTATGATCTCGCATTAATTAATATGGATCCCTCTTAAGGGGTTGATGTCAGAAAGGCAGCCGATCGTAAAAATTAAGCCAAATCCTTTTTGCAACATGCTTGACAAAGTATGTTGCGCCGATCCGCATTAAGGTGGGATAAGGCCAGGTAGAAGAAAATAAAGTAAATAAGTGGTTTATTATTAAGTTGATTTTCATCATAATATGTAATTTTAACGTAGATACGTAATGTTTTAAAAGTATAATATGAAATCATGTTGTTATATTTGAAGGCAGATGAGCCCCACAGGTGTTAATTTGCACATTTGTGGTCACCGATCGCTCGCATTTCATTCTTCATTGTGTAAGATCTTCGTGTTAAGATGTTGCACCTACTTCATTGTCTCATACAATTTGTTGTCCCTTCAAGAATTTCTTTGTTCACGTGTAGTTACTGATATAAATGAATATTTATTTTTCTATGGTCATAGTATGCAAGGCTGTTGCGAACCGATTTTATTAACATGTCTCGATTGTTAAAAGCCACAGAAGTACTTATAAACGGTATTTTTTGCACACAACCTTGTTGAATCAAAGGTCAGCATTTGTAAATGGGCTCTTGTGTATGACTGCACTATAGGACGTATATCTAGTTGCTCATTTACTGACGTTTTCTTTGTAAGAATATTGATTTATGGTAAAAGAAAATAAACATTAATATTAAATAGGTACTTACTTTTCTAGTCGGTCACCAAGTTTGTCAGAGAGATGGCTGTCCTTGGGCTTGGTAAGATCTGAGTCGTAGAGATCCCGCTTGTAGCCCCGCCAAAACGTCGGTATCATCCAGATAAACCATGTTTTCGACAGGAAATGAGCTCTCTTGTAGTTATTTGATTTTTTTTCACGATTTTTAGGTGGCACTTTTTGGAAATCGCTCAGGTCTTTATTGCCACTGACCATTTTGATATTATATATATTATATTTATTGTTATAAAATATAAATTATAAAACAATAAATCAATGAAAATTGATGCGCGCGTTTTTTAAATTCACGCAATTTTATTGTGGTGTGATCAACATTTTTGTCTTGAGGGTAATGTTCGCGGTAGTGGCACAAGGGCCGGGATGCGCATGCGCAAAGCGCTTGATCGGTAACGACACGAAGCGAGCGCTAACCTCTGTAGTACTGATGGGCGCGCGGGCTGCTAGCCGGCTTATATAAAGGTGATGAAACCCGGCTTGCATGCAGTGAGCACCGGCATGGCATCGGCACCGACGCGCTACCTCATCGCAGACTCCTCACCGCAGACCACTCCACGTCGCGTCGCACCGCGCCGCACCGCACCGCTGCTGACGCCAATAACGTCAAGCTCGCAGATTCTATGAATTACGATCTATCTTAGAAACATGCATTTAGTTCACGAACATGGTCATTTGTGAGAATTATAAATATTGGTTTATGTACAGTATTTTTCCTCTTGAAGAAGTAGATATACGTGCAGTATCTACGTTTAAGAAAATCCATTAAGTTTATAAAGTTTATTGTGTTCACAGAAATGTGATTATCGTCAAATTCAATTAATACTTATTTATTCCATAATTATTTATCATTATTAATAGCACCACATGAAGCCTCTGGGAATTTTAGCTCTCTACGGTAGACACAACTTTACATTTGCCCTTATCTCACACAATGTTGGATCACCGCAATATGATTTTTGACAGATACTTGATCAGCCTCTGGAGGAAACAACCCTTGTTAATAGTGTTAGAAACACGTTATCGACCTGGGGATCGACTCTGGGTAACTTTTGACACTCGATTCCATTTCTACTATGATTCGAATCCAGTCGAATTAGTCACTTAAAATTCCACGGAAATCGAGTCGCTGGTTGTAGGATATTCGTATCCGACCGGATGGCGACCACCGTACACATGGTGCTAAAACCTGCGATAGTGACCCATACTCCGTGTGTGGTTCGCGTTCCAGGATCAGCCAGTGTACTTCCGGTTCTCTTGAGGGACTTGCGGCATAACAAGATGGTTGGTTGAGACGGGTATGAGGGTATCCCTGTATCTGCATCGATCATCCGCTTGTCTTGTCGCAAGCACCACGATTTGCTTGTTCCCTCTTCGGTTTCGGAATGTGAAGAAGCATGAATAGGCGGGTATGATTCTGGCGACCACTGATAAACTCATTGTTTGTCAGTGGTCGTTAGTTTTTTTTGGACTGCACTACGTTTACCATTAGGTGCAGTGTAATCACTTTGCCGTGCCCGGATAAAAAAAAAGAGTTAAAAATTGCACTAATTTCGCGTTAAAAAAATAACAAATAACAAGTTCTCGAATCCAACGCGACATTAGCGTAGGTACTCTTAAACTCGATTTCAATGGAATTTTATCGACCGACTTCCAAAAAGGAGGAGGTCCTCAATTCGTCTGTGTTTTTTCTTTTTTATGTATGTTACGCGATATCTCCGCCAAATGTGCACCGATTTTAAAAATTATTTTTGTATTCGATAGAGCTCATTTCAAGGATGGTCCCAGAATTTGGTCATGATTGGATTTGAAGTCGGTCTTTTAAGTTTTACTACTGTATCAAAGACGCGACCGTACACATCTTCTGTTATTTTCTTTTCTGAACATGTCTACTTCGCCGAGTAAACACACTGAAATTTATTAGTTCGTAAATAATCCTTATGGACGTATTTGGTTAATTCAGTTAATACTTTTATAGAATACGTTATTTTAAGGTGAAGGTCGGCAAACGCAGAACTGTGTCACTTGACGCTTATAAACACATACAAAACCCATAATACTAGAGCATGTGCATTACCGACCTTTGGGAAAGGAGTAAATTGCTTTTCGAGCGCCTTGCTCTGTATTTTTTATGTATTTAAGGTTACCAAGTTTCATTTTAGGTTTGATAGAACTTATTCCAAGGGAAAACTAAGTCGAATCCTTTCTGCAACATGTTTAAAAATATTGTGTTGCGCCAATCTAACATGGATCACGCAAGGAGGAAGAAGAAGATTTATGATTTCTTTTTTGTCAATTTGTTCATTTTCTATACTCTACGCCCGAATGGTCAAACGCTGCTCAACTTTAACGGCTTCTTATATTGATTTTCGCCATACAATTTTGACAGATAAGGCGGCCTTAAACGACATAAGGCGCAAAAATATTGGCAAATTATTTAAGTAATTTATGACGTGTATACCATGTATATTATTAGAGTGATTATGTAAGAATATAAAATACTAGTTCAATCGAGAATTTCGAAACGATATGATTGAATGATTAATATGTATGGCTTCTTATTATTTGAGCAAATGTTTCAATCCCGCATTCAATATAGTATGTTAAATGTTTCATAAGAATTAAAGTTTTGTAGGTAATATCGAAATAGTAGAAGTCGTCTCTTTGGTCGGAATATATGTATGGACTGTAGACGGGAGGTCCTGGATTTAATACCCGGGTCGGGCAAAGCGATTTTTCTGATTGAATTGCCAGGGACTGGATCCCCCAGGAAGTTGACGTCAGGCAGGCAGACGGTCGTAAAAACGAAGCCAAATCCTTTCTGCATTATGCTTGATAAATCCGCCGACCCCACATTAAGGTCGGATAAGGTTAGGTATAAATACAGAAAAGGTAATACCAAAATGAAGAACGATAGTTTACACAAATAACTTGAAATATTAAGTGAAGGAAAGACGTCGTTCGCAGTTAATAAACGAAATATCCTTGAAACGACGATTGCAAAAGTAGTCATCATGTCAACTTTAATAGGTACTTCACACCGGCATCAATAAAACCCAAGGTATCAAGGCCAGTTCAATTAAAGTGTTTCACATTAAATTAGACGTAATATATATTATTTTATTAGAAGCTGAAAAATCTTGCCTACATTTCGAGTAACTTCTATCGAATACAGTCTTGAAAATAGGTCCGCATAAATTGCTAAAATAATTAATTGAAAATCTCCTCATTTTTAGAGACGATGTCAGATATTTTAATTCGTAACGTAGTAGGGCTAAGTTTCACGATTCAAAAAGTGAATAGGCACAATTCCAGTGCCATATGATCAATGTATTCAAGTGTTATTGTTGTCTGTAGTGGGGTCATCAGTCTGCCGGCTACAATACAGATCGTATAATGTACTTCCATTGACATGGAGCGCGTGATTGCCACGCAACCACTCTTCTGTTGGCCCTCAACTATCACGATACTTGTGATATAATATTCAAATGTTTGTTTTCACCTTTGCGTAAGAAATGTAGCTGATTAAATATAAAAACAAATGATAGCTTAGTTCAGAATAGTAGGGATTGTCGAGACGAAAGTCGCAGGTTTGAAACTAATCAATCACATCTGACTTCTTTTAATTGTATACTTATTCATTGGGTGAACTTATGAAATATTGCTTGCTTTCACAATTTTTTACAAATGTGGGTGTACTAGTTCGCTAGTCCGCCTCTGCCTACCACTTCGGGAATACAGGCTTAAACTTATGTTTATGTTTAACAACGAAGGAAAATCTGCATACTTGATATTTTCTTGTGAAGGTATGTGTAGTCTACCAACACGAATTAAGCTAGCGTGGTGAATGAAGTCCCCCTTTCATTAGTGGAGGAAGCCCGTAGTCCGTACCGATAGATTATAGAGCTATAAAAATCGAAACTTTTTTCCTCTGTATTATAGGTATACATTATTTTCGAAGATATACCATAACGAACCACATCACATTACATTACACTATTACATTAATATTATAAAGGCGAAAGTTGGGAGTGTGTTTGTATGTTTGTTACCTCTTCACGCTCAAACAGTTGGACCTATTCTGATGTAATTAGGTATGGAGGTAGCTGACATCCTGAATTAACACATAGACTACTTTTATCCCGGAAAATAAACTTCCTCGCGAACAGAGTCACGGGCAACAGCTAGTGTTAAATACTTAGGTAATTAATTTTCGTCTATTACTACACAAAGATGTTTCCAAATAATGTTTATTTAATAACGCTCATTTCGACTGAATTTAGATACGTCTGTATACAGTTAAATAAATGTTAATGGGTTCACCGAGACCTTCCAAACTTATTTGTGTGAACAAGTGTTCGCTGCCCAATGGCGCAGCAACGTGTACTAATACGATACATTCAATCTGAGCCCGTAGGAAAAAACCAACACCCAGTGATGCATTCCATTCATAAACGGATCTTCTTATTGATTTATTTTGCTCTTGACTGTCAAGCTAATTCAATCTAAGGTTAGACGACATGACAAATTTGGTTTAATATGGTGCAAACCTTAGACTAAATAGTGCAAACACTTTATTCACTTTTATTCACGCTTTGCAATTACGCTTTTACCATAAGAATGATGATGTGAAAATGACACGTGGTCAAAGCGTTATTTTTCGTGATTGTATTTGTCATATCGATGTAATGATTAACTCCTAGGACGACTTGCAGTGCTATTACTAATCTCCAATTACACCTTATCTCAATTTATGCTACAGTTCATTCCTATCTTTAAATCAAGATTTGGAATAAATAGTGATTTATCGCGGAGCTGCAAGTGGCCCTTAGAGAGGTAAATTACCATACAATAACTTTTGATAATCGGTGTGAACGGACATTACTAAATTGGCATAATTACTTTGATAATTTTGTTAATAAGCTTTAGGAAATGTGCATTGTAATTGACATTATTTTTTATCAATGCAAACAAATTCAAACTAGATGACACATATTTAATTAGATACTAACAAACCGGTTATTTGGGTTTGTGTTATTGATTAATACCGTAGTGTAAAGCCAGTCCCCAAGTTTTGTCATTTTTTCAGTCGTATTTACTATCAAGATTGAAGGGACGCCTGCTTCAACCTCTTGAAAATCGGCTAAAAAGTTTTGTCGTCTTCCAAAAAATGAACCCTGTGTATTAATAATCACAAGTTTAAAAACTTAACGGACAGACTTTAAATCCGATCGTGACCAAATTTATATGGGACCACACTTGAAATAAGACAAAATGAATTTGAAAATCGGTCCACATTTGGCGGAGATATCGCGTAACATACATAAAAAAATACAGACGAATTGAGGACCTCCTCCTTTTGTGGAAGTCGATTTGTGTTCCATAGAGCTTATTTCAAGGGTGATCCCATATAAATTTGGTCACGATCGGTAAATAGGAAGTCGGTCAGTTAAGTTTTTAAACTTGTCTTTTGAGTAAAACATTTTATTGCTTGATTCGTAATGATTACTATATACCCATCAGCAGCCAGAGCAGGAAAGTTTCTGACAACCGTAAATGTATTCGTGCTCGATGCGCGTCTATAAAATTTGTATGAAATATTAATCAAATGTCATCAGTGCGCAGCGAGTTTACATTTACATTAGTTTTTCGTGCTCGGGCTACAGATTTAATTATTTCGTCGTACTACAAATTATGACATAAGTAATAAATACTGCTTGATTTAGGTATTTATGTTTTCACTGAATTCCATAATACTTATGAATAAAAATCAACCGAGTTAAGGCTTTACTGAACAATGATCGATCGTAAAGCTCTCGTAAGCATAGTTAATTCGCACATGTGCATCACGTGGTTTATTTAGAAATGCAATTAGAAGGACACATAATAATGAACCAGACGTCAACCTTACAGACTTGGTATTTGTAAATAATCGCGAATAATCTATCAGTGAAGAATGCGTGGTGGTCTTGTAGCAATGGTTGTCACAGGCGCCAGCCGACCGATCGTGTTGACACGGACTCCACGCTAAAAATAGCATCATGGGGCTAGTACTGGCTATACTTGGAAGATTTAAACCGCTAGCGATGGGAACCGGATGATGGCGCCGTCGCACCACGCCGACCAAACAGGGTCTATCGACCCGTTTCTTTTGCTTTTTCTGATGTTACACAGGCAATAGCAATATTACGTTTAAGCATGTACATATTTGTTGCTAAAATGATTGTAACCAAAATGCTGTCCTTATTTTTATTTTATTACAATATCGTGGTTCATGTTGACATTTGCCACGACCCCACACCGCCCCCACGAAAACGAGTGAGTGACTGCGATTTTGTTGATAGGTTATTTCAATGTAGCATATAACATAAACATAAGCTCACGCCTGTATCCTCGAAGGGGTAGGCAGAGGCGCACTAGCGAACTAGAACACCCACATTTCGCCGAGCTTAGTTCCGTCCCAGATGTGATAGGGGGCGAGCCTATCGCCATATCGGGCACAAATTCCAGACTCCGGGCTGATATAGAAAAATCCAATATCACTTTGCCCGACCCGGGGATCGAACCCGAGACCTCAGAACCGTAGTCGTAGCGAAATACCACCACGCCACCGATGCAGTCATTCATGTAGCATATACTATTTATTGGTATTCGATACCGACTTATAAGATATTCACTTCACGATCACGTAGTTGGCAATTCTATAAACTAAAAGAATAGGTTGGGAATAGCATCAAATAATATATATGCAAACAAAGCAAGATATCCATTTCATACCCAATACCTTGAACGTCCTTGGCCAATTCTGAACAAGTGACATGGACACGGAGCGAAACCCTTCGTGGAGAAAACAATGGGACAGACGAACACTATGCTTCATGGCATATGCTTCAAAGAATTATGACAATGAATTATGTCAGAAAAATGGGAGCAAAATTCAAAATGATATTTTTAAATAATAGATTTTATGGTTTTTAATTAACTCTTTAATTCAAAATTAACTTTAAAATAAATCGCTGACTAATAAAAAGGATACTAGTGTTATATTGAAAGATAATCAACGCACAAATATTTAAGAAGACAACAATATGGACAAAAATCAGGTGATGTATTATATAAATTGTGTTTCTTGTATATAGAGGTAGTTTCCGCTTCTACGCCTCTTATGATACATTTCTTAGCAGCGAGAAGAACAAAATGAATGTACAAATTCAAAATGTGCCAATAAGTCCACGTCACTGGGTACTCTTATAGCTTGGAATATATCTAAGGCACTGGAGAAGAGTCCTCACATTGATTTAAAGGTATTATGACTCGACGTAGGTACAGTAATTGGTGCTTTGATAGACTGTCATGATGATTTATGTGTACTTTTGATTGATGATACGACAGTGCGGTATAAAAGAGGCGCAGGCGCGGCTGGAGCGAGATGTAAATGGGGTGATCTCCCAGTGCCCGGAGGAGAGGCATCTCGAGTGCGCGTTGCTCGCTTGGCAACAGCTCGGCCACAGCGGCGCAGATAGTGTATACAAGTAATACCTAACTATACCTAACTATAAATAAATAAATAACATCCAATAGTCACACACATAATCCTGACCCCACACTAAGATCGAGTCTTGTGTCGTGGGTATCAGGAATTACGTGAGACTGTCGGTCTCACAACATCCAGATCCAGAAACAAATATCTGTGGGCCACACAAACATTTGTCTGCGAGGTTCGAACCCGCGGCCTCGAAAGGTCACAGTCGGCTACTCGCCCGCAGCGCCACGGAGGCTGTCAAATAATTATAATTAAAACAATTTATTTATTTCGTAAATTGGATAATTTACCTTTACATGTAGTTTATGTCTTAAAATAATGGGGTTGGTATTTCATGGCTATCCTATAGAAGAAATAGCGAAATAAACTAAGGAATAGTCGCCTCTTTTATAATGAGAAAAACCTTCATACGTCCACAATCTCCATTATACTTATCTTAATCTCCATTATAAAGTCTATTTTAAATCAGTTCAATATTCCCTTTAAAATACTTTAAAACAGTAATTGGTCGATTCCAGATTTTATGAAACAAAGAAAATTGAACAGGAGCGTAAAGCTATTATGTATACAAATAGAATTAATGATTTTTTTAAAATACTGGACCTAAAACCAACAATGAAGGACAAAGAGATAATGAAAGAAACAAAACATTCGAAAGCCACTGATTCAACTAGTATTAGTTCATACTCTATGGGTCCTGTATTGAAATTACCAGTTCAGCAGAAAATCATTATGAGAATGGAAAATTCTGGGAACGTGCGACAAACACATAAGAAACCGAAAGCGGACGAAAAGAACATTATGAATAAAATTGATGCGGTAATTTATAGCTAAAACCATTTTTGGTTTCTTTAGCGATATATAGCGAATTGACATTAAGACATTTGGAGTTGACATTAAGGGCTACCTACTTGCACCACTACTACTAACCAACGGTTAGTCCTAACCTCAAGTTAAATTGAAATAGAAATATGGGAAGGACATGTAATTCATTACAAATAATGTACTACATCTAATTACAGATAATATGGGGACATTAAATTAATTACATGTAAGGAATTACATGTCCTTCATATATTTCTATTTCAATTTAACTTGAGGTTAGGACTAACCATAGGTTAGTAATAGTGGTGCAAGTCGCCCTAAGTAAGGTTTTTCGTTAATGTTTAATTTCCTTGCTGGGTGAAACAACCGAAAACTATTTTTTATGTTGTGTTTATATTATATTGTGTAACATCAATTTTATTTGCACGTGGAGGAAGAATCAAATGTTTTATTGTTTACGGCTTTAGTATTTAAATGAAATTTATTGAATTTTTGTTAAATCTACCTAATCACTTTAATTTTAATTTGAGTGGTCGATCTGCGCCGTAAACAGTTAGTCGACAACACAGTACGCCGCACCAGCTCGATCAGTTTAATACCACGGCCTCACAGAAAACCGACGCTAAATGGAAGTTGTGCAGTGCGTTTCGTATGGTGATTTCCAGTGGCTAAATTCCGCTCTCCCCTTCCCAATGCCCTTTCCCCTTCCTTAAGGTTGGCAATGAACTCCTGATTCTATTGGTATCATGGGTGTCTAAGAGCTGTGAAGATCACTTACCATCAGATGACCCACATGCTCCTTTATTAGCGTCTGCTATAAAAAAAAGCCGTCCTATTGATGCTGTAAGCGAAATTGCCTATAAGGTGGCTCTACCATTTACAAAGTGATATTTTGTAGTGGCGAAGAGTCCTTATAACATATTTACTTCTGACCTACCTTACACTTTCGTCACTGGTATTTGTGACAGGTGTGTTGCTTGGATTCTGCGTGTGTAGAGCGACTGAGCACCCTAGACGCCACGACGAGTGAACTGCGCTTACGAGCGGCCAAGCTCGCTCAACGCGAAGCCGAAAGGGCAGAACTGCTGGAGCGAGCTGAAGCAGCTTGGAAGAACTTGGAGTTGGGATACCACCGGCGACTCACGCTCGCCGATGAGAAAGAAGATGATATATCTAAACAGGTACAATTCACATCTTTAATGCATGCCATACATTTTTTATGTAAGACATGCATGTGATGTGTTCAGATTGTAACTTTTTTGCATGGGAGTGATGCTCCAATCTCAATTCTCTGTATTAACAAATCCACGTCGCGGAAATGAAGATGCTGTGGTGGATGTGCAACGTTACACAACTCGATCGAATATGTAACGTGTACATCCGCAGCAGTCTCGGTGTCAGCGACGTGGCGGATAAACTGGAAGAACGTCGCTTGCGATGGTATGGTCATGTTTTGACAAAACCACAGGAATACTTTGGTCGCAAGTATCTAGACCAGATCCAACCAGGGGTCATTTTTGTGGACGGTCCAAAAAGCGCTGTCTGGACGTTTTAGAGTATGATATGACAGCCAACGGTTTAATTGTGGAGGATACTCAGGACCGGGCGAAGTACAAGCGTTTTAATAGAAAGGCGGACCCTGACACTAGGCCGGGATAACGCCAGGCAGAAAAAAAAAATAGAATTGTACAGCTATATGCTATTATTTAACAATTTGAGCAACTAAAAGTGAAAGAATTATTATTGTAGATTCAAAAACTACTTGAAGAACGAAACAATTACAAGACTGTATGCACAACGCTAGTTCAGCAACTTAAGGAGCGAGGCGAAGCGGCCGAGAAAGAACGTGAGAAACTAACAGCGGTGGAGAAATCTGTGTATGACCGAGCGTGTGTGAGACTTCGTTTGACTGAACAAGTCGCTAAAGAGGAGTCTGCACTTGCAGAACAACATTGCAGGGGAGCGCAAGTCGACAGAGATTTACAAGTAAGATGTAATTTGGCATTATTGGAAAATTATTATTAATAACATTTAATACTCAAGTCAAACAAACACTGATTCCACACTAAGATTCGAGACTTATGTCGTAGCATAAGACCCAGATCTGAAACTACGAGTAACTTTTGTCTCGGTACGGGAATTGTCTATGTGACGGAAGCTGTTAAATCTCTCGTATCTTGGTACTGCGCCGTGGCCCGTGACAATACTGGTTCACGTGAAATATTTCACGTCCATGATCGCGCCTGATATTACGGAATAGACACTGGCTGACTCCGAAATACGAGTCGCTTGAATAAACCACTATGGCGGGGTTTTCACTCCACCTTTTTCACTGTAACGTAGAGCGACTAATATTCAGTAGTCGCTATACTGTCTATAGAGTATGGCTCCCCTGTATATCGGTTATTTATCTACGAATTCCATAAACCCTTGACATTTTAATTATTAATTGTCTGCCTCAGTGGCATGGTTATATTTCGGTACGACTACTGTCTTGAGGTCTCGGGTTCGATCCCCGGGTCGGGTAAAGTGATATAAGTATTTCCGTATCAGCCCGGAGTCTGGAATTTGTGCTCGATATAGGGATAGGCTCGCCCACTATCACATCTGGGACGGAACTAAGCTCGGCGAAATGTGGGTGTACTAGTTCGCTAGTGCGCCTGTGCCTACCTTTTCGGGGATACAGGCGTGAGATTATGTTATGTTATTTTAATTATACGAGTACATAAGTGCTAAAGATTTTTTATGATTGCTAGTTGCATTAGATAATTTTGCCTGCGACATGAATGGACTGACTTGACGGAATCTCAGATAAAACGTATGTGAAATGGCAGTTTGCTATTGCGTTTCGTACGGTGACCAAAATTTTCCGGAGGCCCAAATCAAATCCCGTAATTCCTTGCCAATTTCCATTCCTTTTTTTAAAATAGACAGCGGTTTGACTGTTCTCCTGATATTACCGATGTTTATAAGCGACGGTAACAATGCCGGTAATGACAGTGGTTGTAAATATAACTTGCTAGGTAAGTTATATAACAGTAACACGAGTTTACAACAAAAGATACATTCAGGATATACTCAATAAATAACAAAGAAGTAACGTATATGAACAGTTCAAAGAAGAAGAAGCACGTCGGAAGTTGCGGAACATGGAGAGCGAGCTGGAGTCGACACGAGCACTGACACACGACACGGAGCGTGCGATGCGCGGAGAGCTAGGCGCTCTCAAGGAGCAGGTCGCGCGCGTCAGCGAACAGCTTCTGGCTGAAGATGCAGAATCCGGCACGATCAAGCAAGAGGTAACTACGAGACTATCTCGTTCATACACCCGCTACTGTAACTCCTACAAGCCAGGATCAATAATGGCATGCATTTCACAACACCGCGCAATAAAGCTCGGCGAATCTCCCAAAAATTGTCTTTAACGAATTTAATCAGACAGAAATATAGGGAGGACGAATAGCAAAATAGAATAAGTTTAAATAATTCAGATGTTGTTATCATCGACAGTACATAATTCGACTAATCACTAAATATGGGGTGACATACTTACACTTTATCACGAATGGGCCGGTTCTACCTGTTTTATGCCACTGACTCTCAGAAAACCGTTGTAAAGTGAGTAGTGACAGATTGTTGCGTTTCATTCCATCAATAAGATTTCCGATGGCCTAAATTCCATCTTCTCTCATCAAATTATATTCCTTTCCTTTACGATTGGCAACACACCTATGATTTCTTTTAATACCATAAGAGTTTAAAGGACGTGGATATCACTATCAGGTGACCCATCTGCTCGTTTGCAGGTAATAAAAAAACATGTAAAATGGGAATAGCTACACTAGCTGTACTGCTGTAACACACATAACAGACACTGCCACTAATCACAACAATTATTAATGATAGCAATTTTATGTGTGATATTATAATTATTTGTATTTCGTTTAAAGTCGTCTCTAAGCAACGTAATAAAGACTATAATTGCCTATATCATTTTTATTCATGAGTTATTTAAAAAAAGTTGTCTTTTATCTGATGTTATACAATAAATGACGATGTTAATGAGTACCTACATAGATACATGAAAAACATCAACGTAATGATGATATGTCAAAAGTTGTTTAAATTATGGGGATCTGTTTGATTTTCGCCTATGTTATGTTTTTGAGATTTACACTTTATACTTTTATTTATACTTTGTTGTACACTTAGCACATAATACAAGCAACATGAAAAAATAACAAATACAGTACAAATGGTGGTCTTATCGCACTAGGCAATTTCTTATAGACAACCATGGGAAGGATATAAAATAAAAAAAAAATAAGAAAGGGCAGTCTGAAGTGTACGGGATGAGAACAGGATAAAAAGATTTTTTAACAATAAATTAATTTCAGCTCGAAGAAATGCAGCAAGAGAAGTTGGGCATGGTAGAAGATCTTGACGGGTGTAAGGTAATGTGTGAAGACCGCATGCAGGGACGGATGGGCGAGTTAAAGAAAAAAAAGCAACAGCTAAACGACCTTAAGGACAAAGTCATCGAGTGTCGGTGTAAGTTTCCTATCGATGCTACAGTGGAGGTAAAACGTACGGCTTCCCTGGCCGCTTTGTGTCATTGCACTCCCGAAGAAAAAATATTGGTAAGTTTTTATTTTTTGCACTTTGAAACTCCTTTATTCTTCATTTCATTTTCTTATCATTTTAACGTACTGGATTACTTGTGAATGTAGTTGAGGTTTATCTCCTATCAATTTGTTGACGACGAGTTGAGGTTATTTGGATTCGCCGGTTAGTCCAATACCGCGGTCACGTGTTCGCATATATTTGAGATTGGGCAAGAAATGTACTGCTTCGATAGCTATTGTGATGGGATTTATCTATTACATGTTTGGGTCGACGACGGATTGATTGTTTGTTGTATCACTTATAGGTCTAGTTACCTCGTAGCAGCTTATATCGACTGCGCACTGAAGGTCTTAGGTTTAAATGTCAGGCCTGAGGGTACTTTAGGTAGGCTTTTTCAATGACAAAAAAATTAAGGACTTGGCATAACTATGAAAAAACTGTTTACCTACTTCGAAGTCGATTCTGCCATTTTAGTTTCGCTATCTATTACTATGTAAGTTGTCACCGTGATACATGAGTTAAATAAGAAAAAATGACTAATTAATTTTATTATTAATACGGTGTTTCATTTATAATAATATTAATTTCAGAATATGGAGAAGACGCCTAACTGCTATACCTATTACTGGGATCTTTCTTTCGCCAAGTCGCCATTTTGATTTCTCTCCATAAATTAGGCTTAAAGTCTTAAGTCCTTATTTTTCTTTAATCATTGGTTTTTTGTAACAAAATTTGCCGGCGATTAGATCCTACAGAGCATAACTACACTAAGCTAACTACACTAGACCGAAATATTTGTGCAACACGCTACAAAACGTATGTTGCGTTGATCCCACAATGAAGTGGAATAAGGGCACGTGAAAGGAATATTTTTACTATCTTAGTACATACGCATTATAATATCATGCCGCTATTGGTAAACTTGTTATCATCTTATCATAATAAAATTATAACTATGACTAATAATTATTATTTTCAGGTTTTATAAAGCAAATAAATTCTTTATCAGAAAAGGATTACTTTGCGTTTTATATATTAATAATAATTTTTCAGGAATCTTGTTCGTGTACGTCCTTGCGGAGTCAACTTCTTTCCAACCTGTTGGCTGATTTGTTCGGAGGATTGTTGGCTGAGTTGGGATGGTCAGGATCACAGATGCCCTGCCAGCTTCTCAAATGTCTTGAAGATAAGCACAATTGGGATCGTGCTTCGGTTCTAAAAAACAATCTGCGCAGTTTTTTTGCGCGACTACTTGTCGGAGAACTGGACATCGCTATTGCAACATCGATAGAAAAATATCATGCGAGGGTATATACAACCCCAAAATCTGAATACGTTTGCAAATTACTATATGTAAAATTTACATACAAATATAGACACTTGTATCCCGGAAGGGTTAGGCACAGGTGAACTAGGGAACTAGAACATCCACATTTCGCTGAGCTCATTTCTGTCCTTGGTGAAAATGATGGAGGGGACCCTATTGCCATATCAGGCGGGAATTCCAGACTCCGGGCTGAATAAGAGTACGAAAACTCAATATCACTTTTCCTGAGCTTACCTCGGGACGATAGTCATATTATGCACGCAATAAAAATAAAACTACTCCAAGGGAGTCACCGATACGAAATTTTACTATTTTACTTTTATTTAGTGGGTTGGAGCAACGTGTGCTGATATAGCGAGAATTATACCAGACACTTGTGAAGCAGAACACTCAGGTTGGCAAGAGCGTGCTATGGAGCGTCGAGCGCAAAAACTCGCCGCTAAGCTCGCCGAACAATTATTCCAAGATCGAGCTGATCAACTTGCACAAAAAGCTAAAGAAATTGTAGCATCGGGTCCACCGCCTTGCGAATGTGAACCACAAACAGGCAAGAGTAAAATTTTTACCTTTTTAATTAGAAATATTGAAAGTCTATGTCACGATCATAATTTGTACAGAACTTAAAAACATGTACTAAACAGTAGGAAAATTAGACAAGCAGCTTTTAATAAACATAGTATACATTATACTGCTAAGAAAAAATAATGTTGTACTCTTGAGATATTTTGACGTAGTGGTACGTGTCAAGTTGAAGCGTCAAGTTATTATTATTATATAATAAGATTTTTTAAATTGTATTTAGCTGTGTTCCCGTGTATTGTTAAGCCGTCACAGCCGACTTCAGTAGCCGGTAGTTCAAAGAGTGGCAAAGTAGTCCCACACAACTGGCGCCACGCCTTTAATGACGTCACACAGCTCAGACTACAAATAGAGAGTCTTAAAAAGGTTAGAATTCTACGAAACTAAATGTCAATAAATTACTTTTTTTAAGTATATAAAAACTAGGAAAACCATTATCTACGATCGTTATACAATCTAAAGCAGTTGACTAAGTTACATTTATATTTTTCTAATATGTAACATATTTATACTTTAGAGTTTACTTCTATCTCTTCTTCTTCGTGGTATTTTATGAATTAAATATGTATAAAGTAATATAGTAACTTATTGTAGGACTCCATCAAAAAAGCTGATTTGAAGACAATGGAAGAAAAGATTGCTAAACTTGTAGAGCGTACTTCGGTAAGTAGGTATATGCTATGCAGATTGATTTAATTTTGTAACTAATAGCTACAGCTATTTGTAATAATGAATGTCAGCATTCAGCAATAAAGACAAAGGTTATACAAAATCATCGATAGTGATGTGTATCAGTGACAGTGTGCTGTGATTCGTTTCGAGGTCACCCTTATTACTGATCCTGGACAGTAGACATTTGGACATTATTTACATGCAGTAAATAGTTAAACACCATGGTAGCAGGTACAATAGGTATATCAAAATTATCAGTATAAAAAGGCAATATTCTAACCAGATTTGTTTATCTCACTTTCTTATTTTGAGAAGTATCTTTTATTGATACTTTTTTATTTATCAAAAGCAAAACATGTACATATTATTTTGTATGTACTCATTTATTTGATTTAGCTTATAAAATTGCTTTTAGAATTCACGGTTATTTTTTAATTTAAAGGTACAAGAAAATCTAAATGATCTTACTTCAGGCTGCTATCATAATGCACTGACAAGTCCAACTCCAATAAATCTGGATTATAGTGCATCAAAAAGGAAATCACCATTTATTAAAAGCCCGAAAAAAGGGAACAAAAAAGTGGGCAGTATGAAACTTCAAATGGATAAATCAGCAAAGTCATTCAATAAATTAAAGCAAACATTCGCTGTTAATTTATGTCTCTGTCGCACTCAAACGGGAGCAAATAAAAAAGAACTGCAGGACAAGCCTACTCAAGATACGAATCTAGTTGAAAATGACGATGAATTATCTTATAACCAGAGATCTTCTAATGTTGCAATATCCCAAGTAACAAACATAAAGAAAACTAAACCTATAAATACACAATTACCTGCAACAGAAACCAGGAATGAAAAGCAGGGTAAAACGTCTATAAAAACTACTTGCAAAGATGACTGTATCTGTTTTCATAAGAAACCATCAAACACGTCAATCGATAAACTTTTAGAAACTATAGCTAAATGGAAAAATGATTTAACTAACTCGTCAGTAAACCAAGATAAACATTTGAAAAAGATCCAAAATTCGGTAATATCTAGTGAGAAGAATATGAAAGATAAAAGAAATAGCAAAGCAAGTAATAAATTTGAGCAAGACGTAGAAAATAAGACAAATATGAAAGACAAACGAATTAGTAAAGAAGGTTATAAATTTGATCAAGACGTTGAAAATAGGACAAATATGAAAGATAAAAGAATTAGTAAAGAATGTTGTAAATTGGATCAAGACGTAGAAAATAAAACAAGTATGAAAGATAAAAGAAATAGTAAAGCAAGTTATAAATTTGGTCAAGACGTAGAAAATAAGACGAATATGAAAGATAAAAGAGTTAGTAAAGAAAGTTGTAAATTTAATCAAGATATAGAAAATAAATCAATAAAAAGCATTAGGAAGTCTTTCTCTAAAGATAATAGTAGACTTAAGGAGCGACAAAACAAAGACCCTGAGAATTTCCAAGGGCTACCGAAAACTACGGAATCTGAATATATGGGAGCAGTAAATCTAGATAAAAGTAACGAAAGTGTATGTAAATGTGATAGTGACGTTAGAAAAGGTAATGATGATGCTTGTGAGACTCCACATAAGTGCATCAGCTTTAAAAAATGTCATTGTAAGAAGTCGTCTGCAAAAGCTAATATCTTGCCTGAAACCCCTTTGCTGACTGAATCAAATATTAGCGGTAAAGAAGGAGTTAATGATGACCAAGCGTCAATTCCTACAGAAATTGGTGACGCAACGAATGCAGAAAATAAAAGTAGTGAACTATTTTCATGTGATTGTGAAATAACGCTTATAGGTGTTACCCTCGCTGATAACAAATCGAGAAAATCAAAGAAATCACACGCTATTAACAGTTGTTTTAGTGACGATGATTACGATAGTGGATATGATTGTTGTAATCGAAGAAATAGGTTTAATAGAAGAAAGAAATCAAGAAAATCTGGTAGAACGTCTAGAAATAATTGTTTAGATGACTTTACACCATGCTGTAATAAGCCTCCTACATGTAATTGTCAAGACAACTTTGATGAAATGAAAGATTTTATTACTGGTACATGCATGAACTCAAAAGATGTATTTATGCTTAATGTTGATAAAGGCTTAGATGTTATTGATACCATTGAAGGTGAATTAAAAACAGAAGATTGTATTTGTTGCAATAATAATGATATAGTTGAAACAAAAAACTTAGAAGAAAATACGTTTCACTTATTGGAAGAACATTTGAAACAGAAATTAGACGAGTTTAAAACGACTTCGTGTAAATCATCATGTATACAACCTGAAGAAGAACAAAAACTATTTTCAACCCTAATCCACAAGGTCAAGCAAATAATTGTGAATTCTGCAAATAACGTCTCATGTAAGTGTTCTATAAAGCCTCTAACGGAAGGAAGTTGGAACAGGGCTTATAGTCTATTACAAGAATACTTGAAAGCAAAAATACAACGAGTTGAATGTCAATGCACAACCAAAGGGGATCCATCTTCTATAGAGAGTGTATTGGATAAAGTATGTAAATTAATTGAGCATGATTTTGATCGATTAAAAAGTATTTGTAAATGTAAAAGTGCGGATCATATACCTGGTATAAACGCTGCAAGACAAATTTTATGTGAAGAAGAAATTCCAGTAAAAGATGTAAGCACACCTCCTGAAAATTATAATTTCTACAATGAAGAAATACAAATGACATGTTATGACTCTGAAAAAGTACATGATATACGCAAGAATGATTTAAAATCTACTATTGTCACTGAAAATATATCTTCTCAAGTTCCATTAAACTTAGGCATGGAGTCAAAATCTTGTAACGTCATTGAAAAAGGTTCGGTAAATATTCAAACTAGTCAAATAACAAAAATAAATGCAACCAATGAATGTGGGTCGACGGCATCCAAATCTCATTACGATTGCTGTTGCGATATTTTCAGTAAAGAACGTGTACCCATAATTGATTTCGGAAAAACTGAACTCTTGGTTAATCACTGTACGAAATTAAATCAACAGCTTGAAGTGAATTTGTTTCCGAAAAATGTAGTAAATCGTAAATCATACAGCTATCCAGGTTTAGATCCACAACGATGTACGTTCACTACTACTGAAATAAACAAAAGTGAAAAAGTAAATATTGAAACTAATACTTCCAATGAGAATTTAAACGTTGACAAAACAACTCATTTACCATATGTTGGATATACTGTCGATTGCTCTTGTGACACGAATATAGGTGCCTGTGTTTGTATGAAGTCAGTAGTTGAAGCGAATAATGATAAGTTTCTTGACATGTGGAAAACATATATTGACTATAATAAAACTCGTTTGAAAAATGTATCATACATCATGAATAGTATATCCCATAAACCTACCGTAATAACCGACATAGTACTAGAGGAAACACAAAATGTGTCTAAAACGAGTATCCAACAAAAATCAAAACATGAGGTTTGCGAAGTAAAATTAAGTGCGAATGGAGATGAAGACATAACTTTAAAGGAGTCAAGGGATAATATTGAGGAAGTCCATAGCGCAGCGTGTGCTCTCACAGAAAGTTTTAATATGCAAACAAACTGTTTAATTGGTAAGGACTCATTAGATTGGTGTGAATGTTCGTCCAGACCTATAAATATCTCTAATGATGACTGTGACAAAACGATGTGTTCTCATGTGTCATCACATGTGTTCGATGAAAATGTCGAAGACGATCTAACCATGAACCAATTACCAAAGAATTGTAATTGTGATGTGGTACCCATTTGTCACGTGAAGATGTTAGTTGAAAGTATAGAAAATAAATTAATACAATCTCGCTGTACATGTGACTCGCTTGTATCAGTTGTTTGTCCTATACATTCTTCTGGATTTATGTAGTATTTATAGTAGATACATAAAATAATGCTGTGGAGGATGCTCAAGACCGGGCGAAGTGGAAGCGTTTGAGTAGGAAGGCGGACCCTGGTACTTGGCCGGGATAACGCCAGCCAGAAAGAAAGATAGTAGATACATAAAATATTTGGTAACTTCAGCGATTTATTCAAATTCATATTAATATTGTTAAAAACCAACTACAACATATTATTATCACAACTGATATTATTAACACAATAAAAGACATGTATTTTTCGTCATTTAGTTTTATTTCTCTTATACTAACCTTTACAAATTACAATATTAAATGCGATCATCATCATGGCGTAGATAGTCACGGGCGGCTCGGCCTCCGGTGGCCCATACGCTTATGTAACTCCGACGTGTTAATCGCGACCCTAACATGTACTTTATCTCAAAACATGCCAACCGGTATCATTTGGTTAATCTGAAGGTATGTTAAGGCAAACGATTGTACTCGTAAAACTTACCTTAATTTATGTAAACTGTTTTCTGAGTGTCAAAAATTGTTTCGAATACATATTATTTGTCTATATACTAATATGCTTTGTGAATACAAAAAAATAAAAACTGTGCTCTCCTTCCGAGGCAGTCAAATAAAAATAACACCAAAGATCTCATCAAAGCGACCAAAGCAGCGCCGTTTTAACCAAGACAAAATGTATTAAGGTGGGAGTATCGTTTTGAAGGCTTAATTTATATGAATCCCGATGTGAAGTGGATCAATAAGTATTATAAGTGTCGGTAGCTTTTGAAATATAACATTAGCTTCATAGTGCCGTAAAGAGATAAAGCTTGCTTGCCTATTATCTACTATATAAAAATAAGTCGGGTTTTCCCTTCTGACGCTAAACTCCAGAACGCACGAACCGATTTCCACGGTTTTGCATTCGTTGGAAAGGTCTCGGGCTCCGTGAGGTTTATAGCAAAGAAAATTCAGGAAAAATTTCAACAGAAAAGCGGGAAAATCTTTTTCACATACAGCGCCATCTCTGATACATAGCATGTACTACAAACCAATATTTTAAGTAGATGGCGCCGGTGCGTGATACATTGTTTGACAGCTACTCATTGTTCTCTGCTCAGTTAATTTCATGTAATGTCGTTTTAAAAAAATAATACTATTACTTAAACGGCGGTCGTTGTAACGACCATGACTAATAGTCTATTTATCGAGGATGGCTATTGGCTATATAACATCACGCTATAACCAATAGGAGCGGAGCAAAAATGAATAATGCTGCTAGCGGGGAATTTTATATCTCAGAAACTGCTTCGATTTGAAAAAATATTTTAGTGTTGACCGACGGGATGAATGGTAGGGTGACTAAGGGGTGACTGACGTGGTGATTGATGGAGTGACTGATGGGATGACTGACGGGGTGACTGACAGGCTGACTGATGGGGTGGCGGACGGGGTGACTGACGAGGTGACAGACGGGGTGACAGATGGGGTGACCGACTGGGTGACAAACGGGATGACAGATGGGGTGACCGTCTGGGTGACAGACGGGTGACAGAAGGCTGACAGACGGAGTGACAGACGGGTGATAGACGGGTGACAGACGTGGTGACAGACGGGGTGACAGACGGGTGATAGGCGGGGTGACCGACGGGGTGACCGACTGGGTGACAGACGGCGTGACCGACTGGGTGACAGACGGGTGACAGACGGGGTGACGGACGTGGTGACAGACGGGGTGACAGACTGGTGACAGACTGGGTGACAGACGGGGTGACCGACTGGGTGACGGGCTGGGTGACAGACGGGTGACAGACGGGGTGACAGACGGGGTGACAGGCGGGGTGACAGGCGGGGTGACAGACGGGGTGACAGACGGGGTGACAGACGAGTGACCGACGTGGTGACAGATGGCGTGACAGACAGGTGACCGACAGGGTGACCGACTGGGTGACAGACGAGGTGACAGACGGGGTGACGGACGTGGTGACAGACGGGTGACATTCTGGGTGACAGACGGGGTGACCGACTGGGTGACAGACGGGGTGACCGACTGGGTGACAGACGGGGTGACAGGCGGGGTGACAGACGGGGTGACAGACGGTGTGACAGACGGGGTGAGAGACGGGATGACTGACGGCCGAAGTAGATCATCCCATTACCTCCTTTAGAATTATTGGATTATAGGTGCCTACGACTCACTCTTCAACCCTTTCTCTCATACGCAGACGAAGTTGCGCGGGTCAGCTAGTTAATATTATAAGTAATTAATCTACGAGTACTGTACCTAATAAGTTAAAGCACCATCTGTATTCAACAGCCATCTACATATTATATACTCCATACCTAAGGACTACTTTATACTCGTACCATAGTAAGATTCGAGTCTTGTGTCAAGAGTACGAACTACGAGAGAATTGTACTCATACAAATCTATATATCTTTGTATATAAACCCTTGAGTTTGTTTCGGCATTTCTTCTCAGGGATAGCCACGAAATGCCGACGCCGTTATTACTTTATCAATATCTTAAAATCAATATATACTCGTAATTGACATGTGAAAGTTGTATAAAATATCATATTTGCAGAATAAATGAAATAAATGAAATTTGAATTTGAATATTTGTACAATATTGAAACTGAAACAATATTTGTGTCAGAGCTGGGATCGAACCCGCGACCTCTTGGTTTATCACCGGCTACTGCGCGAAAGAAGATGTCAATGATAAAAATAATACCGAATTGGGAATTAGTGATTAGACATACGTGACGTATATGTCTAATTGCACTAGTGATAGCCAAAACTACAAATAAAATCTAACCAAAATATTTATTGAATCCATAAAATATTAGAGATCATTAGGTTTCGTCTATTAGATTGTTTCGTCTATAGAAACATGCTCGTACAAAATGTATCACTGAGCCACCCCAACAGCATCAATTGGTAATGAAGTTTGAGTTGAGTTTATTTGACATTAAACTTCTGTTAAAGGTTTTTTATTTTGCAGGTGCAACTGCTGATGTGAGCAAAGTAGTTTGTGCGTCAATCGATGATATTATCAAAAATGTTTCACAAGGCTTCAAAGTTCAGTAAATACGTCATATACCGTAGAAGGTGACCGTAAAAAGAACATAGAATATTTCATAACATTTAATTTGTAATTTAACTTGAGGATGAATTCTATCCACATTGTAGAAGTTGTACGTCATGGAGCAAAAGTCGAATTTGACGCGATTACTGTAGATAACGCGACTCGTGCGGAATGGCTAGGTGTGCGTGCTAATTATTCAAACGCTAGCATCGATGATTTACAATAGATAACTACAACTCGAGGCGACTCATGCCGCGCTGATGTGTAAATGTTCGTTCATAGACTACAGTAATACACACAGGCTAAAGCTTTAGGCGATGTGTCATCGGTTGCGGGGAGTGCACAGTGCGCGGGAAAGAGGCGGTTGCTAAAAGTCTTATTATCTGTTGCGGACATAAAACATTTTAAACACAATATTTTTGGTTTATATCACAAGGGTTTAAATTATTTACAAGGGAATTATATTTTACCCCCTTTTTATAACCCTCCTGCCCCTGTTCCAACGCAATGTGCGATCGGCACAACACACTCTTTAATTTGCAGAAAGAATTTAGTTTCAATTTTAAGACCGGCTGTTTGCCTGACGTTAACCTCCTCTGGCAAATCATTTCCATCTCCCGTGAAAGCTGTGTTATAAAACCACATAAGGGTTAAAAACCTACGATCTCCTACCCAACCGCCGTATCATTATTAAGATACCAATTAAGATATGTACAAAATGCTTATTAATGTTGAAATAAAACTATTCTATCACGATTAGGTTTTAATTATTATTCCCGACGTTTCGAAGGCTTTGCAGTCTTCGTTGTCACGGGTCAGACTGAGGTGTCATTTGTCCAAAAAAAGGATAGAGTTACAATATCTACCATCATTAAAAATTTATACAAAATCAAAAAAGGTTAATTATTTGTGTTCCGATTTATGCAGTACGAGCTCACGGTGTCTTGAGTTCTGCTTATTAATGTTGTCATAGTCGCCAGCCTTATATTTTAGTTTACTCTATCATATATACCTTGTAGATAATTTAGTATGAATCAACTATCATCCTTTACCTATAGCTTTTTTTTTAAATACAACATCTGTAATTTTTTTCAATCCAGTCGATAAGTTCCTTAATTGATTATTATCACAAAATTACTGATAAAAATATAAGTATTAGGTATATATTTTAGGGAATTGAGGTCGAATATAACAATAAATCCATTTTGTTGTATTCTAAAAATACGTGCAGTGATTTTTGTTTCCTACCTATATTATTGCGATAGAAAAAGTTGGTCTCAACAATCATCAATAATAACATTTATAAGGCTTAAAGGTGCCTATAATCACGAAGAAATTATAGCATTCAAAATGTGAATTATTATACAATAAGATATTTTTATATTATTAATGCAATTTCAAAATGGAATCGTAACTGGAAGGAAGTAAAATATTTAAATGCAGTTTATGTTGCTTTTTGCTTTTGCGAGGAAAGTCGTTTTCCTTTAGGAGAGACGGTTCGCCTTACAAGTTACAACCTAACGTGAAGTTACCACGGAGATCAAAACACATCAAATTCACTTTTGAGCCAGTTTGTAAAACTATGTACAACCAACACCGACAATTCGGACTAAAACCCAGCTGTTGCCACAGTAACCATATCAAGGATGGTCCCGGGTTTCCCAAACGAATACCACCCAATTTTCAATTTCGGCTTTGACACTGCCTATAGGTAGTACCGCCTTGCTGCTTATCTAAAATTATAAGGGGCTTCCGAAACTTGTGTGGCCGACAAACGCTTCTGGCGTCAACAACAACCATAATGTCAAATACCCGTGTTGCCGTCCATTCCTATTCCGCTACGACAGTTTTCCGCTTTGCACACGCGATTTATAATGTTCTGTATAAGTTGCCTCTTACGACAAGCAGATGATACCGCGGTGAACTAAACCAATATACGTAACCAACGCTCCCGAGGGCGAGAGGCAACGGACAGTCATAAGCCTAGCTTCTACAAATCGAATTGTTTCTGGATCTTAGCAAGGTGACTCCCTCACAGAAGTGAGCCGCATGCCATGACTTCAGTCATGGCCGGTAGCGAAGGCTTTCCACCGGGGCGATGCAATTACATAGATGCAACTTTATTCCAACAGTCCGCTTCACGGTAGATCTAACTGATAGTTATAAAAGTTCCTGGCCTCAAATTATTTAGAGTATGCGAGTGCGTATAATAAATCTTATCACTTGAAAGCGGCATACGTATGTAATTCATGTGTAATACCTGATAAAATTAAATCGCATCACCCCCTACAAAAGTAGCTAGTCATGTTTCGCCAACCAATAATGTAATGAACACGAATGAACATCATCATACAATACTGCCGTCATGAGGAAAAAAAACGTATCGGGTATTCCGTCAAGAAAGACGTATCTTTACAAAACAGCTACGATTTTTTTCCTTGTGAGGGCTGAATAAATTTCTTACGTTTCATCAAGGGGTTTCAGGTTCTGGTTTTCGGGCAAAAAAATAACGTTACGTAACTTAACCTTACGTTACTGAACCGGTGTGCCCACATTTAATATTAATTATATTTCCGACTAACATTTGCCCGCGGCTACGCCCGCGTGAGAGTGTTGACAAACATTCATCCCCCATTACATCCCTTTAGGGGATGCATTTATGCACGTATTATACATATAAACCTTCCTCTTGAATCACTCTATCTATTAAAAAACCACATCAAAATGCGTAGCGTAGTTGTAAAAATCTAAGCATACATCGGGACATAGGGATAGACATAAAGCAGGCAGCGACTTTGTTTTATATTATGTAAAGAAGATTTCCGATGTGATAGGCTCCTTACCTATTGAGAACAAACTAAAAACCCAGACAATTCATGTGTGATTTTTAAATAAAAATTAAAACAGTATCAAGCTTAAGCTAGGAGTAAATATTAAATTCAAATATTTCGCTGTAATATAACGCTATCATTATCTATATCTCTGTATGTGGTACGGAACTCCCATGGTTAAGGGTACGGTTTGCACCTGTCAAATTTTTGTCTATATCTTATCATACATATACAATACACTGCAGTATTATTCACAATATTGTAGCAAGTAAGCTATTATAGTAAATATTCATATGATAATGTAAAGCTACATTAAAAAATATATGCCATATTGACAAGATAAAAACATTAATTTTATAAAGTAACAGTTAATTTACTACATAACATAACATAACATAACATAACATAACATAAGCTCACGCCTGTATCCCCGAAGGGGTAGGCAGAGGCGCACTAGCGAACTAGAACACCCACATTTCGCCGAGCTTAGTTCCGTCCCAGATGTGATAGGGGGCGAGCCTATCGCCATATCGGGCACAAATTCCAGACTCCGGGCTGATATGGAAAAATCCAATATCACTTTGCCCGACCCGGGGATCGAACCCGAGACCTCAGAACCGTAGTCGTACCGAAATACCACCACGCCACCGAGGCAGTCGAGTAATTTACTACATATGTATTTATATTAGGATAATGCATACCATGTTCTATAAAATAAAAATTATTATTATAAATCGGATCTGAAGCGATAAGTTGTGGGTTTGATCCTCGGACCTAGACCTTATGTAATCCACGTATATGTTTCGAGTCTGGTATATAGCAGAGGTGTTGTGAGACAGAACTACGTTTGTAGCTACTAATACCCACGAAACCAGACTCATATCTTAGTGTGCAGTTATTTAAGTGTAAGTAGTGAGTACCTGTGTTATATATTCTTTGTTTCTACCTGCCCTTATCCCACCTTAATGTAGGGCGCATCATACTTTTTCAAACATGTTGCAGAAAGATTTGGCTAAGTTTTTACAACCGGCTGCCTGCCTGACATCGACTCCTCTGGGGGATCCACCGGGCAAATTAAATTTAAAAAATCGATTTACCCGACCTGGGAATCGAACCCACAACCTTTCGGGCCACAGCCCATATATGCTGCCACAAGATCAAGGAGGCGACCGCCTGTGTAGCCCACTCTTCGACGTTTGACATTTATTTGATCCATGTGAATATATGTATATTAATCTGTGTGGTAGAGTATCGGTGCGATATCGTTCATCCGATAACATTTTATAGAATAGACGTTCAAATACAGATGGTGTTATTGGACACGGCACGCATTGTGAGGTGGTTCCTCACTCTGCGCACCTAACCGCCGGTGGCTTGGGTCTCAAGCCTCGTCATCGGGTGGGTGATACTTGTATTTTGTATATTTTTAATTATATTTTTTTTTGTTTATATTTAAAAATGAAAAAACAATATAAACTTTAAATAAAGGAGATAATAATATAATTATTAATTTTGAAGAATATTATTATTCGAAATTGTTAGTATATTAAATTAGTCTGTAAATTAGTTCTCAAATGACATTGTATTCACACACCGATTCGCCGATAGTTATATGAATATGCCACGTTAGATAACTCATTTACAACAGTTATTAGGCTGATACTGGTATCTGTATGATACCAGGGACAAATCTATATCTCGTCCCTTATTATACTAAGTATATTGCGGCTCCATTGGCTCGATTTTCGTACCTTGACGTGTAGAATGAATGTACATGTAGAATTGAAAAGTTTAAAACTGTTTATACGCACATACATAGTCTTCTTTCTTTCTACTTACCCTTATCCCACCTTAATGTAGGGTGGGCACAACACATTTTCAAGCATGTTGCAAAAAGTATTTGGCTTAGTTTCTACGGCCGGCTGCCTGCCTGACGTCAACCCTCCTTTAGGGGATCTAGTTCCGGGCAAATAAAATAAGAAAAATCACTTAATCGACTTACACTTTACTCGACCTGAGAATCGAACCCGGGGCCAAAGTTATCGGGCTATTGAAAGCCCTAAGAAAACATCTTTATGTTCATGTATTACGCAACACCATAATACGTACATACAATTGGTGCGCTTGAACGTAATAAAAAATGCCTTTCCGTATTTTAGAGGTTAATAAACTATGATTGAAACTAATTTAATAACAATTAACTCTTAATTAGCGGTCCGAAAATATGTCATTCATAGATACGACTATAGATATATTTGGAGGAGATATCCAGTAACATACATAAATACAAAAAATACAGACGAATTGAGGACGTTCTCTTTTTTTGAAGTTTTTTGAAGCTCGAAATCATTCAAAAATGTAATTATTAGGCAGCAGTAATTAATTATTAATCATCTAAAATCTGATTGGATAAGCGAAGTCAGTAGTGCATCACAGTGCTTAGTAACTCTTTAGTGTTGCTACTGTTGGGTAATCACTACTCGTATAGCTTACCATCAGGCGAGTGACATGTGCTTAGCGTCATTCCGTTGCAATAAAAATAATCTACAATTAATCCTATACATTCATTAAAATGGCTTTTTAGTTATGTTTTACTTATAGTGCTAGGTTATGAGCGTATACATACAATAATGAAGCATCAAAGGAATCTCGATCAGTCTCGGGAACATGGCATTTTCTAGTATTTTCATATGCTAATAACCCACAAGCGTAATGGGTACATGGGATTCAAACAAAGTAGTAATTTATGTAGGTACCCGTATCTACAAGCATATACATATATCTTATACTAGCTGTTGCCCGCGACTCCGTGCGCATGGAGATTTATTTTCCGGGATAAAAAGTCTATGTGTTGATTCAGGATGTTAGCTACCTCCATACCAGATTTCATCATAATTGGTCCAGCAGTTTGAGCGTGAAGAAGTAAAATCCATAGACACTTACACTCTCACAAACTTTCACCTTTATAATATTAGTGTGATATATTTTAAGCTTGTTGCAGAAAAGGATCTGCTTTCGTTTTTACGACTGCCTGCGTGCTTGACGTCAACCCCCTCTTTGGGAGATCCTGTCCCAGGCAGATCGTGTTAGAAAATGTTTTCTCCGACCTGAGATTTGAGCCTACGGCTACCCAGTCTTCAGCGGCCTGAGCAGGAAAATTTCTGACAACCGTAAATGTATTCGAACTCGATGCGCGTCTATGAAATTTGTATGAAATATTAACCAAACGTCATCAGTGCGCAGCGAACTCGAATACATTTTACATTAGTTTTTCGTGCTCGGGCTACTGATGCCACTAGATTAAGGAGGCGACCAATTGTCGTACCACTCGGCACTGAGCTATTTACACGCCACATATAAAACACACACGGCCTTCTAATGACGACACGTTCATTACAAGCATTATTTTTTTATGATGAATTGATTTGTCATCGTGAAAAATATTAATTAAAACTAAAATGACTAAAGCGATAAGTCGATTTTATCAAGCGGAGCTATTAAACGACATTAATAATGTATTCATACAGTTTCTCGTTGAAATATAACACCTATGTTTATGGACATAAAAGTGTTTTTTAATAAAAAAAATTTATAGCAGATATTGGCAAACGAGCAGATGGGTCACCTGATAGTAAGTGATCTCCACCGCCCATAGACACCCAAGACACAAAAAGAATCATGGGTGCGTTGCCAACCTAAAAGGAGGAAATGGAAGGGGAGGGGAAAGGGATTGGGAAAGGGAGGGAGGGAAATGGGCCACTGGAAATCTCACTCACCGAACGAAACGCGACAGCAAGCTGCCACTTTACGCCGGTTTTCTGTGAGTCAGTGGTATCTAACCGGTCGAGCCGGCCCATTCGTGCTGTAGACGTTACTGTCTATACAGCGTGGCTCTACCACTCATTCATTAGCTTTAATGTTACGGTACCACTGTTGGACACGGGCTTTTTCTACTGACGAGAGGCTTCAAAATGGGTTGGTAGACTTCTTCGAAATTCTTATAGAGAAATTCTCATGTATGCAGGTTTCTTCACTACTTTTAGGCAATTTGTAGATGACACAGCCGTTGTAGCCACTCACGGGAACCCAGAAATAGCATCAGATATGTTAAGCCTGAATGCAATATCAAAATGGCTCCGTGATTAGCGCATTATAATAAATGAAGCTATGTAAGTCTGTACACGTGACCTTCATGCTTAGGGACGGCTCATGTCC
This sequence comes from Clanis bilineata, assembly GCA_036417725.1. Taxonomy (NCBI): domain Eukaryota; kingdom Metazoa; phylum Arthropoda; class Insecta; order Lepidoptera; family Sphingidae; genus Clanis; species Clanis bilineata. The sequence goes on along the minus strand of CM071151.1, from coordinate 10,112,970 downwards.
ACCAGTCGAACTAAATGGAATACAAATACCCCATCATCAGGATGTGCATTATCTGGGCATACACTTAGACAAGGCAGTCACATGGAAAAAATAAAAAAACGACAGCTCTAGGTCTCCAACCCAGAAAGCTATATTGGTTAATGTCTCTACAATCCAAATTATCATTGGACAACAAACTTACCTACTACCTTACCTTACTAGACCTTATATAACGTATTGGGAATAACTAAATTAACTAGCTACTGGGTTAAATCCCTACAAGACATAAAGAAAAATACATAACCTCTAGTTCAATGCCACGTAGGCAGATTGCAAGAAAATAAGGAGACATTAAAAAAAGGTTTCCTCACGATATTTTCCTTCACCGTTGCAGCAACAGATAATTCATAATGAATACATAGAAAAGTTAGAGGTGCAAGTACCAATATTATTTTTTATAGAAGAGGATAGTAAACGACCAAGTGATCGTCATTATACCAAGAAATACTACATTTAAGAGATTGCGCAATGGAAATTTGATTCTCTTGGAAGTCTTTACTTATCCCACGACACAAAATAGCAAGCCATTTCACATGGTTTTCTCGGAATTGGCTTATATTTGCCTACTGCTGGGTAGTAGTTTGCTGGTGGTAGGATTTCGTATCCGACCGGATGGCGACCACTGTTCACATGCTCCTAAAACCTGCCATAATGACCCACACTCCGCGTGTGGTTCACGTTCCTGGATCAGCTAGTGACTTCCGTTTCTCTCGAGGGGGTTGCGGCATGACTTGATGGTTGGTTGAGACGGGTATGGAGGTATCCCTGTATCTGCATCCGTCCTTCGCCTGTCTTGTCGCAAGCCCCGCGATTTGCTTCTTCCGTCTTCGGATTCGAAGTGTGAAAAGCATAAATAGGCCGGCATGATTCTGACGACCACTGATAAACACAGTGTTTGTCAGTGGTCGCTAGTTTTTTTTAACTGCACTACCCTTACCATCAGGTGTAGTGTAGTCACTTTGCCGTGTCCGGATAAAAAAAAGTCACTTTACCGTGCTTGCATAAAGAAAATAAGTTTCTACTCCTTTGCGCCACTGATCTTTATCCTGCGCTAGTCGCATCCAAGTTTCTTGGAATTAAGGTGTAGTATTCTAGAGGTACTAATTTGTCACCACTGACATGTAACATTATTGTTCTTGAATAAAAATACATTATCCCATGACTTCGTGGTGCGGCCGGCGATTAGTCGGCTTTGAAGCGAAAGGCCGTGGGTTTAATTCCCGCTCCGATACAAATGTTAGTGTGGCCAACATATATTTGTTTCAGAACTGGATGTTATGAGACTGAAAGTATCTCGTTACCTGTGGCACAAGATTATTATCTTACTATCAGGACCATGTTTATACAAATCAATTAATCGGAATGAAATGGTAAAGATACGCATATTCTAATGCAGTTACATCTTGTCTTAATTTCGACTATGGTCTTGGCCATGGCAACTGCTTAGCTTAACTTTAATTACACATCGAAAGTATAAACAAAAATATATTCTATATAAAATGGCTAATCGTACCGATGAATTGATAAAACAGCAAGCAATCATATCTTCATAACATAATATTTGTTATCAGTTAGCTCACGATTAAACATACAAAGCTGAGGCAGTCTTATATTACATTCGCATTTCAGCAACTCTAGTCCAGTCCGTCGCATAGTGGGGTGCTGCAACATTGATTAAATTATAAAATAACCGATGTGAATAAAAATAGTTATTAATATAAATAGTATAATAAATTAGGCTAACATGGAAAATGGAAACAAAAGTGCTACTCAAAATGAAAAGAAGAAAGAAAGAAAGCGACATAACCCGAATTGTATATCCGCCTTATTTGTGTGGTGGATGTGCCCTGTGTTTTTCAAAGGGAACAGAAGAGATTTAGAGGAAGAAGATCTTATTATTCCACCAAGTAATTATGATTCTGAGCTACATGGAGAATATTTTGAAAAGTACGTACCTACTCTTTTTTGTATTTTTTTGTAGCGTCATGTTAATTTACCGTTTGTTAAAACATTCTTAATGTTTAAGAAACATATTTAAGAAGTACTAGTCTAGTTAACGACCAGTTATACGTAATTTTCATTTTAATGGCTAATTAGTAATAAAACTCTTACCGCCGAATGTGCATACACTTAAGGTGGCCTTATGTCTTTTAAGGCCGCCTTATCTGTCAAAATTGTATGGCGAAAATCAATATAAGAAGCCGTTAAAGTTGAGCAGCGTTTGATCATTCGGGCGTAAGGAGCACTTTGATGTATCAATATTCTTTTTTCAATTTAATCCATCTGTAGAATAATTTTATTGTGTAAACAGTTGTTACAATTCAATTCTCGGTACGGCCAATTACAACTAATACATTTTAAAACATTTTAAGATCTTATCAAAAATTCATTTAACCAGTAAAACTTAGATTAATAAGGTCCAGTAAAACTTATTCATAAAGTAAGAACCCGTTTATTAGTTTACATGATCATTAATATATAAAGAATTAGCTTGATTACTTAATTTATTATTATCCATTTTACATTTCAATTAGCAATAGATCTTCAGCTGGCACCGGTTTGTACATTTTAATAGACAATATACTTTATCGTGTGAAATAGGGTTATCGTGGCTACAATGGCATAGTGTTATTCATGTATAACATTTTTATACTGTTGACTACACACTATAAACAGACAATTTTTTGCCCGTGGCTACGCCCGCGTGAGAGTCTGTCCTGTCGTGTTTCCATTTTCTCTAAATTTACAACCCCTCTAAGGAGTGAATATTTCAAAATTCTTTCTTAGTACTCGGCTACGTCATAAAAGGAAGCCGTGTGTAAAATTTTACGTTCCTAATTCCAATAGTTTCGACTGTACACTGATCCGTCAGTCAGTCATTCATTCAGGTTCTTCCAAGTCATAGGATTTGACACACGATCGACTACGAGGAATTATTCCATTTGAACTGTAACACTGCTTATGCATGTGTTTTCAAGGTTCGCACTGAGAAATTGACACACGTGCTTTCCAAATTTTTTTTCTTACCACTCGCTTTTTTCACTCCAATGTGGATTGCGGCACAATTAATAATATTCCATAGATCATATCTTTTTTACTTATTTGTAAGGGCAAAGTTGTTTGATATAACGTAATCTATATTAAGTAAGTAAGAATACTCAATAATCATGACTACGCATTTATTTTAATCTTTCATAACATAAAACATATGCGTAATATCAAAATTATTTTAACTTTTGTTTTATTACATCTTGTTTTTATTATTTAAATTGTTACAGATATTGGCTAGATGAATACGAAAGAGCCACAAGAGAAAATAGACAGCCATCGTTATGGAAGGCGATGCGACGAGCGTACTGGTTGACTTACATGCCTGGAGCATTACTAGTAGGAACAACCACTGTTATTCGGTTTGTAATTATTTTCCGTTCTGGCCCTCAATTTTAAGTCTATCCATAGTTATATCTAAAGAATGTCTATGTTATTGAAAGAAAATAGACAGCGTTAATACATTAATTAATTAATGCCTATATGCTGAAAATTGATAATATCATACTAGGGTGCTTTTATTTTTTGAGTCTGGAATTTGTACCCGATTGGGCGATAGGCTAGCTGCCTACCACATATAAGGACTACTGCTTACCTACACTGCCTAACACGGAAATAAGCTCGGCGAAATGTGGGTGTTCTATTGCGCCTCTGCCTACCCCTTCGGTGATGTAGGCATGAGCTTGTGTCTTAAATATCGGGTTCTATTCTACGCTATTATTTCAATGAGAGGAATTTTGATCGTACTCATTACCTATGTAGAGCTACGAGAGAATGCCCTCAGTGTACCGATAAATGTTATCACACAAGCAGACTTGGGACAAAAGCAAGTAATACAATTTATTTATTTGTTATAATTATCTTTAATGTTTGCTTTAAACGCAAACGTGGCGCTTAGATATTATTTCACAATATTAAATTTTATTTTTGTTTAATATTATTCGAAAATTGAATAACTCTCAGGTCACATTTGGGTGTCTATAGTTTGTTTTAATAAAGCCGCGTCTTCTGCACTAAAATATTACACAAAACTCCAACACAAAACATGGTAATTCTATTTTTTTTTGTCTATGGTCCATTGTTACATGAGCAGATGAAAAATGTGTTGTGTTTTGTTTCGAAAAAACAATCTGGGAGACGCGGTTTAATCATCGATATAATAATATACCTAGATGCACAGTTCCATACAAATATCATTGTAAACAGTGTCCTCGACAGACAAAACAAATAAACATCACAAATTTAATTAAATTAACACAAATATGACCTTATAGACGCGGCATAAAGTAGCTTTTTAAATTGAATGTTCAAACGTTCTTGAATTCGAAATTTTTGAATTTCTAATCGTTTTTGAATTTGACAATAATTTGACATTATTAAAAGAAACATTCTAGTCACTTGGACAAAGATTGAATGGAGTCGAATAGTTCTTGTATTTATCTGTGAGAAATTTTGACCACGTGGCGTACAATGTAGATGAGAATGGCGATATCTCTATAATAATTTTACTTACATTAAGAGATAGATAGAGTATAAATGTTTAGAAGATAACAAAGCTTATGAGTTATGAATATGAAATAAGCACTGTTTTGCCTTAGCGTGATTCATAAATAAATAAATAACACCCAACAGTCACATACATAGTCCTGGCCCCACACTAAGACCGTCCTTTGCTCTTTAGATTCTTAATAATTTCTTTTAGACTATCATTTCGTGTTCTTAATCTTTTGTTCTGCCTTTTTAAGTTTCGCACTAAATTAGATTTAAGTTTAAATTTTTGGTTGCGTTCTTTCAAATTATCTTTCAAAAATAACGTCTTAGGTGTGTTAAACATTGATGAAAATTCTGATGGTATTGGTGATCCTTCATTATTTATTGGTTCAATTGCTGGTTCCTGAAAATGAATATGTTTCCAATAAATGATGACGCCACAATTACTGTTGTAGTAATTATGCCTAAGGACCGGTTCCAATAAATGATCTCAATCCGAGAATCCAAGATAAAAATGAAAAATTAAAAAATGAAAAATCGCGAGAATTAACCATTAAAATTATTATTTGACAGCGGAATGTTCAACTTTGTTCATGTTGGCAAATTTTTATGATCTGCACACTTTGATTGAAAACATTTATTAGAATTAGCCGCAAATTATTAAATAGTCATTTTACATGGCCGTATGTACCTAGTATATGCTTGCTATTGATGAATTCTGTATCAAATATTTTTCAACTATTACACTTGTACTGCACCCTGCCTCATTTAAACTTGTAGTTACGATAATCTAAAATAAAGTCAATAAATGTGGCAATATTTATTTATTTATTTATTTATAGGTACACCAACATCATACATATTGTTAAATTAAATAGTAAACATTAGTTAAGGACAATGTAGCTGATGACAATTTATCACCTTTATTTTTGGTACAGCATTCTTTTTAATTTTCCTAATCCCTTTTTCTGTATAATATCCATCGGAATCGGCAAAATGGTCTGAACAAACCACACTTGAGTAATTGGGTTTAAAATTTTCTTCTCTCCTTTCTTTGGAAATAATTTTACGCCATTTATCTCTTACTATTTCATTTCATGGAAATCTGTAATTAATAAAAAAAAAACATAAATTTAAAATAAATATAATATATTTCCAAAAAAAAAACGACTCCATATATTTCATTGTTCCAAATCATGATTTCAAAAGGGACAAAATATTTTATTAACTGAATTCGTTAAATTAATTATTTATACACGTTTAATACTTAATTTAACATGATTAAGGTTTTAAGAATCAAGTAAGGGAATTATACTTACTTAAAATATGAAATCCCATGTGTTTTGCGCTTTGTAAGAGTGTTATTTTTGCACTCTTTCACAGAGCATTTAGGCATCTTCACAGACGAACGGTCGGCGCCCGACTGACAGCCAACAAGTGCTTACTTACATTTTAAGCACTCGTTGGCTGTCCCACTTTCTGAGCGTCAACTGTGCATCTAGGTATATTATTATATCGATGGGTTTAATGCTTAAACCGATACTAGAAGCAATATACGTCAGTTACCGAATAATTCCACGTCACATACATATTAGATGTCTAAGTTTTGCGTTTAAATTATATTAATTTGTTGTATGCAGAACGGTGCAACCACTGCTGTTTGCCCAACTTCTTTCTTACTGGTCTGTGGATGCGACCATTACTCGACAGGAGGCCGGTTTCTACGCACTGGCTATACTGGGACTTAATTTTCTCTCAATGCTGTGCCAACACCACAATACATTATTCGTGTCGCGTTTCAGTATTAAAATCAAAGTAGCAACATCCGCACTGATCTACAGAAAAGTAAGTTTCCTAGAATGTATCATGTTTGTTGAAAATGTAATCTGTATTTATGAATATTTTAATGTTCACCGTTGAATCATATATGCAATATTCGCGGTGTGTCGACGACACGACGTCGACATCACTACGCGCTGTGGATGCAATGCTTTATTAAGCTCGATTCATACCTAAACATATCGTACTTAGGGCTTAGACAAACACGTGTGGGCAATAACTTCAAAATATTATCTAATTTTTATAATTATGTTCTACACACGTATGTATGTATGTAATATGTATGTTCATACCTATAGAAAATATTATGCAAACTTCGAAGTTGTCTTTAGAAACAACAGACTTTCAAATATTGAGCGATAGTGCGTTCGATTCAAATACAATGTCGAATGTTATTCGCGGAAAGTCTTCACGAGACAGTTATTCTTGAAGAATTAGACTTTCTTCAAGAATAATCGTCCATAAAAATCTATGTCTGTGGGTTGCGTCTATGTATATTTATGACTTTTACATGTCATTTATTCTTTTTGCAGTTATTGCGGATGAGTCAAGTGGCTTTAGGTGAGCTCGCGGGTGGCAAAATCGTTAATCTACTTTCAAATGATGTCGCTAGATTTGACTTCGCGTTTATGTTCCTACACAATATGTGGATAATCCCCATACAAACTGCTGTAGTCTTATATTTATTATATAATGCTGCTGGCTATGCCCCTTTTATCGGATTATTTTCAGTACTACTAGTGATTTTTCCTATACAAGGTATGTTTATTTATCCTCGTAGCTCGTTATTTATGCATAATAATGGCATTATATTAAATTCCTCTTTCTCTTAACTGCAGCCGCATTAACAAAACTAACGTCTATAATCAGACGAGACGTTGCACAGAAGACCGACAAAAGAATCAAATTAATGACTGAAATAATAAACGGAATTCAGGTATAACACTTAATCTTATTCCACTCAACTTTTTTATGACAAAACTATTTCGATTCTAAACCAGGAGTAGCTCTACCACTTCAAAATGCTTCTTTATTATTCAGGTAATAAAAATGTACGCTTGGGAAAAACCTTTTCGGCTAGTTGTGAAAGCGGCAAGATCGCTAGAAATGCGTGCTCTGAGGAAATCCATATTCGTCCGGAGTGTGTTCATCGGTTTTATGTTGTTTACTGAACGTACTATACTGTTTGTCACAACTTTGACACTAGTACTCACTGGCAATATAATCACTGCGACGTTGGTAAGAACTTTTATATATTAATTTTGCCTGTGTCTAGCAGAAAACACTTAAGAGACCGACTTTAAAATTTATCTGATCGTGACCAAATTTATATAGGATCACCTTTGGAATAAGACCTATGGAACACAAATCATAAAAATCGGTCCACATATGGCGGAGATATGGTGAAACTTACATACATCAAAAATACTGATGAATTGAGGACCTGCTCTTTTTTTTGAAGTCGGTCGAAAAGAACTAAAGCGAGTGGGGCGTTCTCATTTTGAAATATATGAAAATGCTCGAATCTAGTAGTACAGTCCGTCTTTGCTGTAAGAAAGCGCAACTTTTTTTATATGAAAGACGGGCAATCGATGAGGTGGGTCGCGTGATGGTTAGTGATCTCCACCGCCCATGATAACCATTACGCAAAGAAATCATGGATGCGTTGCTAACCTTAAAGGAAAACAAAAGGAATTGGGAAGGGGAGAGGATTTCTGACAAGGGAAATCTTCTTCATCTAACGAAAGGTATCAGCCAGTTACCACTATACGCTGATTTTCTGTGTTATGGTGGTATCAAATCGTCGAAGAAGAAAAAAGACAAAGACGGTTATGTCTACAGCACAAAAGTTCCGGTCTTTTATGGCTGTAGACATATTTGTCTTCCGCGTGGCTCTACCGCTGTGCTTGTTGATCTATGCTTCGAAACGCCTTATCTTTGCTCTCTTTTTTTATAGCAGAGATTGGCAAACGAGCAGATGGGTCACCTGATGGTAAGTGGTCTCCACCGCCCACAGACACCCTAGACACACCAATCATGGGTGCGTTGCCAACCTAAAAGGAGTGAATGGGAGGGGAGGAAAAAGGGATTGGGAAAAGGAGGGGGAAATGGGCCACTGGAAATCTCACTCACCGAATGAAACGCGACAGCAAGCTGCCACATTACGTCGGTTTTCTGTGAGACAGTGGTATCTTACTGGTCGAGCCGACCCATTCGTGCTCCGGCCCACTCTATGTTTGACACATGTATATATTCTGTCATATATTATAAATGACTGCCTCGGTGGCGTATTTCGGTACGACTACGGTTCTGAGGTCTCGGGTTCGATCCTCGGGTCGGGCAAAGTGATATTGGATTTTCCATATCAGCTCGGAGTCTGGAATTTGTGCCCGATATGGCGATAGGCTCGCCCCCTATCACATCTGGGACGGAACTAAGCTCGGCGAAATGTGGGTGTTCTAGTTCGCTAGTGCGCCTCTGCCTACCCCTTCGGGGATACAGGCGTGAGCTTATGTTATGTATGTTATGCATTAATATACAAAATAATACGTGTTTTTGCAGATCTATCCAATCCAGCAATATTTCAGTTTAATTCAAATGAACATAACTTTGATACTGCCGATGGCTATTGCAAGTTTCTCTGAAATGTTGGTGGCATTAGAACGTATTCAGAGTGTCCTTGTGATGGGTGAGTTAAAATTATAATAAATTGGTTTATTATGATTGCCTGCTTGGCCTAGTGGCAGTATATTTAGCCTTTAGATCGGGAAGTCCTAGATTCGAATCCCTGGTTGATGAAAAGGTTTTTCTAGCGCGATTTTCCCGGGATCGTAAAAATTCTGCATCCTAGGGCTGCCACTCGATTCGAATTTGACTTCGATTCGATTTCTTTTAGTGACTTAAAATTCCACCGAAATAGAGTTAAACGTGCACTAATGTCACGTTAAAAATTATCAAATGACAAGTTCTGGAATCCTATGCAACATTGGCGCCCTTTTTAATTCGGTTTGAAATGAAAGCGAATAGAAGTCAAATTCGAATCGAGTGTCAAAAGTCATGAGGCTGGTTAAAATATTTTGCACCGATCCACATTTGAGTGGAATAACGGTGGGCGTAAAGACAAAAGAGATTAGACTGTACAAATGAGGCAATTTTTTTACAATACAATAAAGAATACTGAACATAATACAAAAGTAAATTGTACAAAAGTTATCTTATTTTAAATTAACATCATTTAGCGTCATTAACTAAGGAAATTTTAAATTAATTAATTGTATGAATTTTAGATGAGCGAGAAGACTTGTCACTTATGCCACAGTCGAATGGTGTAACAAATAGAGTTACGTTTAATGCTAAAAATAAGAACGACGACCCAGATGATGTGTTACCGAAACGATACATCCAAAAAACCAGCATCACGACAGCATTAGCAAACGGTAAGATCTAATTTGACTTTACCAAAGCCTTAAGATACATTGTACTTCAATGTATATATATATATACATATAATAAGAATGTAAATTTCGCGTGTCTGTACATTGCTTAGATTTGCTAAAAAAATTAGGCGGCCTTAGAATTAGTAATAGAATACATTTGTATAATTTTTATGACCATTTTTATGACTGCCTCGGTGGCGTGGTTGTATTTCGGTATGATTACCGCCCTGAGGTCTCGGGTTCGATTCTCGGGTCGGGCAAAGTGATATTGGATTTTTCCATATCAGCTCGGAGTCTGGAATTTGTGCCCGATATGGCGATAGGCTCGCCCCCTATCACATCTGGGACGGAACTAAGCTCGGCGAAATGTGGGTGTTCTAGTTCGCTAGTGCACCTCTGCCTACCCCTTCGGGGATACAGGCGTCAGCTTATGTTGTGTTATGTTATGTATCATTTTTAGAATTTTTGTCTGTGTCTGTCTGTGGCTTTGTACACGTATTAAATGAAAATTACCAGAGTAATTCTATAGAATTGGATAGGAAATCGTAGACCATATCTTGGAGTAACACTTAGGCTTTGTTTTATTCAAATCGGTTAATTCTATCAAAATATATAAATAACCACCATTTGGTTTTTCTTTGTTTTCTTAACTGATTTTTACTTAATCATTGAAATATGTCCTGTATGGACTATTGAATATTTGGACTAAAATGAAAAATCGGATCGACGAATCAAAAACTTTCAAATTCAAATTTAAAATTCAAATAATTTATTCTGCAAATAGGATATTTTATACCACTTTCACATGTCAATTACGAGTATATATTGATTTTAAGATATTGATAAAGTAATAAACGCGTCGGCATTTCGTGGCTATCCCTGAGAAGAAATGCCGAAACAAACTTAAGTTTTCTAAAATAATTCAAAATCCTTATAGTCCTCCAAAATACGCGTGCCATATATATTGTACCTATACCTAATTGTAACCTGTTTTGTGTTTTAAATAAATAAATAAAAGCTAGCTATATAATATTTTTACTATCATATAGGCACAATAAAAGGAGTTACTCACAAAATCATAATAATATTTTCTAGTAATACTTTCAACTGTTTCTGTGATGTGATTGTATTTTGGTACGATTACCGATCCGAGGTCTCGGGTTCGATCCCCGGGTCGGGCAAAGTGATATTGGATTTTTCCGTATCAGTTCGGCGAAATGTGGGTGCTCTAGTCTCGCTAGTGCACCTCTGCCTACCCCTTCGGGGATACAAGCGTGAGCTTATGTCCTGTTACTATCAATATTTGAACCCCATTTCAAAAAGATAAGGTTCTCAATTCGCCGGTATGTTTGATGTATCTTACGCGACATCTGCAAATGTAGGCCGATTATTTTTATGTTTGAAAGAGTACTCCAAAAGTGGTTCTAAATAAATTTAGTTGAAAATTGTTGGGGCCTCTAAAGTAGATTTTAAGTTTACTAATTTTAGTAGGCAATTTAGAAGGTATTCTTAGGTGGTGCCTAATTACAGCGCACTCGTTGTTATTAGGCACCGCCCACTTATAAAAGTTGATTTAACACTTCATCGTTCATGTATTGGGTGTGGGTAACATTTGATTGTATACTTTAGAAACAAAAATGCGGCGAGATTCTTTTGTCGGTGAATATGCTGTAGAGCTAAATGGAGTTAGCGCATCGTGGACATCTTCTACGGACCCAGCTGATATCACACTTAAAAATATATCTTTGCGAATAAGTAAAGGCAAGCTTTGTGCCATCATTGGCCCTGTTGGTTCTGGAAAAGTAAGATATTATTTAATTATTATATTATAATACCTAATAGTATGATTTTTGTAAATAATTTCTTTATTATCATTTTGGTTTCAGTCGTCTATTCTTCAAACTATCCTAAGAGAATTGCCAACTTTCAAAGGAAATTTAAATATTAAAGGAACAATTTCTTACGCCTGTCAAGAATCCTGGCTTTTCGCAGATACTGTGAGAGAAAATATTTTGTTTGGTTTACCTTACGACGTCCGGAAATATCAAGAGGTAAAATCAATGATCAATAACATTGTAGTAAAATACTTCATGGCACCAAATATGACACTATATAATATTTTTCAGGTGTGCAAAGTGTGTTCGTTATTGCCAGATTTTAAGCAGTTTCCATATGGCGATCTTTCTTTAGTAGGTGAACGTGGAGTTTCATTGTCAGGAGGACAAAGAGCTAGAATCAATCTCGCAAGAGCTATATACCGAGAGGTGGGTACTAAATTTTATATACCCAGTTACTATAAAAAAATAACAATTTATTACTTTAAATTTATACTTTCAGGCTGATATTTACTTATTGGATGATCCATTATCTGCTGTGGACGCAAACGTGGGTCGACAGTTGTTCGAGGGGTGCATAAGAGGCTATTTGAAGGGACGCACATGCATTCTCGTCACTCACCAAGTTCATTATGTGAAGGCTGCCGACGTCATTGTTGTGTTGAACGAGGTATGTTTTGTGTATGTTCAATAATGACTCGGGCTTTAGCACAAATAATTTTAGACATATTCTTTTTATCTTTTCAAACAATGGAAGATAGATATTTTAATATACTGATTTCTTTTTTCAATGGAAGATAGAGATTTTAATATACTGATTTCTTTTATTTTTAATTTTAATAGAGATTTTAAGTTGAGATTGAACTTAAGTTTATATTCAAACCCGACCGAGTTATTTTGCTTTAATACGCGTGATTATTCACAGGGATCCATAGAAAATATGGGAGGATACGATGAACTAATCAAGTCTGGAACAGAGTTCTCACAACTATTATCGAATCAAGAGGGTGGAAAAGATGATAGTAATGCTAAGTTGGTAAGATTCATCATCACTAAACTATACTGGAAAAATATTGTGTTTAGTAAAAATGATGTCATGTTTAAGACTATTTACGTGACTGTTGAATTTTATATATTTATTTAATGTTCATTGTTCTCAAATATATTACATGTTAAGTATTGGTGTGAAGTAGATGATTTACCTAATCATCGTTTCTGTCCATATGCCACAAATGAAATGACGCGCATAGGCTTTGTCACAATGAACATGCCAACCATATCGACGACACTGTGTTTTTGTCTTTGTCTGGTATTTCGTGTTAAATACTGTCACAGGTTACTAATTTTGAACAAGATTTTCCATTTCTTATTTCTCGTAATGTCTGATACCAATAAATTTATAACAAAAGTCATATCTTAGGGCGACTTGCATAATTATTACCAAAATCTTAATTTTATTTAATCTATTGTACTCAATCCTAAACTTGCTTTAACTTAACATGATGACGTACAAAACATTAAACAGAGTTTTAACCAGTTAGTACGGAGTAAGAACATGATTGCAACAGTGCATGATTGGCAAATGAGGAAATGGGTGACCTGATGGTAAGTGATCTCCACCGTCTATAGACACCCAAGAAAAGAATCATAGGTGTGTTGCCAACCTAAAAGGACGGAAATAAGGATTGGGAAAGGGACGGGGGGAATTGACTACCACTCACTTACCGAACGAAACGTGAGAGCGAGCTGCCACTTTACGTCAGTTTTCTGTGAGACATTGATATTAAACCGGTTGAGCCGGCCCATTCATGCTGTAGACATAGTCATGTCTACACTCGAAAAACTTATGTGTAAATATAAATTGATATAACAGGGTAGATCACCATCGTTAGTTCGAGGCATATCAGTAATATCAACTAAGAGCACAGAAACTACGGAAGAAGAGAGAGTTCAAGTCTTAGAGGGCGAAGAAAGAGCTAAAGGACATTTAAAATGGGCAGTTATTTTCCAATACTTGAAATCCGTTCAGTCCTGGTTTATAGTAGGACTGGCTTTATTGACATTAATGACAACTCAGGCCGCTGCCACCACTGCTGATTACTGGCTGAGTTACTGGTAAGCTCATATTTTTGTTGTCCTTTTTGTTTCCTTTATATTATAATTACCATTTTACATTTTTAAAATGTAAATAAATAAGAAAATATATCAAAAAATATAATGGGTTTAACCTAAAAGAGCTTCGATAAAAATTACCAAAACATTCAATCAGTTGTTGGGTGAAGCGCCAGATACAGTATTATATGCCGTGTTCTATAAATACAGCAGTATTATAAGACACGGCACGCATTGTGAGGCAGTTCGTCAAGCTTGATGGTATATTACTGCTACTAAGTAGTAGCAGTAGTTTTTTTTTACATTGTTGTCTTTACACTTGCAATAAAATTTACATACGTGGGTTTAATTTTTTTTACACCTACTGAATCTTGATGACTAGTATATCGATTCACCATTATAGCCCAAATCCTTATGCACATCCGGTGGCAGAATTACCAGGTCGCGGCCGCGGGTCGTGACTCGTGAGACTAAGATCTGATGGTCACATTTAAACTGGGATTCCAAGAATCCATATATTACCTTTTTTTAACTAGATGATATTTTCAGGACCAATCAAGTGGACCGTTACGAGCAATCATTAGGCGTAGGAGAGGAGCCCGGTACGTAATTGTTTAATCACCTTTGAAATATTTGGTATATGCATGTGCCCCTTAATATATTTTCATAAGACATAGGACATTAGAATAAATGAATTTTACATTAATCTTTTATTGAAGAGCATGTTTGAATATTTGTCATCAACCCTATCTCTAAAGGTAGTTCATGCAGAATTATCACAACTACTTTTTTGTCATTCTTGTCAAAATTAAAATACAGGCATATATAGAAAGATCGAATGTGATACAGTGGTCAAGATATAATGTGCCCATACGTTAACAGTATTAATGGACATAATACATTTTCTTGGACTGGGCAAGAATGACAGAGAAGTCCTGCCGACTAAGTTCAATGGCAGCATTTATGTTTATAATATGGAAATATTGCATGCGGGTATCGAGTGGGTATTAATTTCTTTCAATATATATATATTTTATTTCAGACACAAGTTTAGATACCGTAATGGGTAATCTAACTACTGCTCAATACCTAATTGTGTACGGCAGTGTAGTAGCAACCCTCATTGTGATATCACACATTCGAATACTTAATTTTGTAATCATGACAATGAGGGCATCTGAAAATCTCCACAACACAGTGTACCAGAAACTCATTGTATCGCTTATGAGATTCTTCGACACCAATCCTTCTGGTAAGTTAATTTGCCACACACAAACTGTTTTAATTGACCAAGACACATTCATCATCATCATAATCAGCCTGTACCCAAGATAAATTCAGTTTAGAGATCTTTATTTACTCACAAAGATCATCAGTTCACTTACAATATGAGCAATATAACATAATTATCCTTAAATATAAAAAAATAAACGGTAGTTAATCTTATGTACTTATTTTAAATAGTTTTTCTGTGACAAAAAAGAACATGAGTAAATGAAGTCTTCCAGATATTTAATCATATATTTTGTGACTTACAAAAGTCTTAAGCTTGGATTTAAATAAATTAACATTTTTGCATTATTTAATATCTTTTGGTAAGCTATTGAATGTTTTTATATTATCTACAGTATAGTATATTATCTACAGTAACGTCAGATCAATAAATCATCCCAGCATAACACTAATATCTTCTACAGGTCGAGTACTCAATCGATTCTCGAAGGACATGGGTGCTATGGATGAATTCTTGCCGCGTAGCATGTTGGAAACTATACAAATGTATTTAACGCTATTGAGTATCCTTGTACTGAATGCGATAGCGTTACCGTGGACGCTTATACCAA
Organism: Clanis bilineata; assembly: GCA_036417725.1. Lineage (NCBI taxonomy): Eukaryota > Metazoa > Arthropoda > Insecta > Lepidoptera > Sphingidae > Clanis > Clanis bilineata. Next base: position 10,097,325 of record CM071151.1, on the reverse strand, counting down.
CAGTTATTTTGTTACTTATTTTCATTATACTTTTGAGATGGTACCTGAACACTGCACAGGCTGTGAAAAGGTTGGAAGGAACAAGTAAGTGAGGAGTGATTTTTAAAAAAATATCTTTAGCCTCGCCTCTACTTTATTCGTTGTTATTTTATTCTCTGTATCAACGATAGTTAAAATTGTTGAGAATCGAATTAGTTACCTTTCTATTTATCATTACCAGTTAGACTCTTCGTAAAACTTAACAACTTTAAACAAATTGTTCCTTTACTGTTTATTTAACAAATAACTATTAACATAATATGATTTTTATAGCAAAAAGTCCGGTGTTTGGAATGATTAATTCAACAATATCAGGATTATCAACAATAAGGAGTTCAAATTCTCAAAGTAGCTACCTCTTAAAGTTTGACAAAGCACAGGTAATAAAATTATATGGACACTACATCTTTGTTATGCTCACATTTATTTTTATGGAACGTAATCTCCATATTAAAAGGATCTTTGGCCTTGTTTTGATTCCTTAATTTCTCCATTCAGATTGCAATATTCACATCTTCCGGGATGGTACCTTACGTAAATTGTTTAAAATTTCAGAACCTTCATTCGAGTGCGTTTTACACGTACGTGGGTGGTTCGACTGGCTTCGGCTTGTATTTGGACGGTCTGTGCCTCGTGTACCTCGGTATAATTATGATACTCTTCCTCCTGATTGATTTTAGTAAGTGGTTTTATATAATAATAATCATTTATTACTTAAAAGTTTAACCTAGAAGATGCAAACCTAGTAGATCGTGCTTACAATGAGAATAACACAAAGATATTTAATATTACTAATTATAAAGGGGCTATCAAGTGTATATACAAAAAAAAAATCTCCAACGTCAGTAACGACATCTACCACTTATAACAACGCGAGGGCACTTATTACAATTTAGACGCTAGAATTTTCTGTTAATGTTGAAGAATCACGTAAATACAACTAAGTGACTTATGACCACAAGGTCACAACTTTTGGATTTTGTGCTGTTGCCCCGTTACCTAATACACACCAAAGCCGACACAACCTGGCGGCTTATAATTTTTCCGAATCTCAAGGACTGAAGCCGCCAACAAGGGCGTCGACAAAAGTTGCCGACATACCTAAGCCGGCACGGCGGGTCGGCGGCTTTGATATGTATTGACTATAAAATTTAGTAGACTGTAGACTATTGTTTATAGTACGAATGGGCACAAAACCACTGTCTCAGTTACTGTTATCCTAATTTCCAAAAATTTTCAGGTACTGTTATTCCTGTCGGTAGCGTGGGGTTAGCCGTAAGTCAATCGATGGTGTTAACTATGATGCTACAAATGGCGGCTCGATTCACTGCCGACTTTTTGGGACAGATGACCGCCGTAGAGAGGGTGTTAGAATACACGAAATTGCCAACAGAAACTAACATGGATGACGGACGTAAGTTGCGGTATACTTTATAAAATATAATCAATGATAATATTACTAATATAAAAAAATATATATATTATGTGAGTTTAAGGTCGGTACTTCCCTTCCATGTAGCATGGCCGTAGTATGCCTTGTATCAATATTTTATTAATTTGAAGTCCTTCCTCATATATTATAATAATGACTAAATAACTTTAGTAATTGTCTGGTTAATATAGAATTTCAGGATAAAAACGATTAACAGTTATTTTTGCCCGACAGCCTCGAAAAAAGGTTAATGTTTTTCTATAATTTAATTAATTTACAGCCGTTCAGCCTCCTAAACATTGGCCGCCAAAAGGGCATATCAAGTTTGAAAATGTTTTCCTTAACTATGGACCTGAAGATCCTCCTGTTTTGAAGAATTTGAACTTTGAGATAAAAAATGGTTGGAAGGTTTGTGTTCCTATTCATCATATTATCTATACAAATATTATAAAGCTGAAGAGTTTGTTTTTTTGTTTGTTTGATTGAACGCGCTAATCTCAGGAACTACTGCTTCGATTTGAAAAAATCTTTTTGTGTTGGATAGCCCAATTATCGAGGGTGGCTATAGGCTATATAACATCACGCTATGACCAATGGGAGCGGAGCAAAAATGAGAAATAAAAAACGTGGAATTGATATCTCAGAAACTACTGGTTCGATGTAAAAAAATATTTTTGTGTTGGATAGCCCAATTATCGAGGATGGCTATAGACTACATAACATCACGCTATGACCAATAGGAGCGGAGCAGAAGTGAAAAATGTTGAAAAGCGGGGAAGTTGATATCTCAGAAACTACTGGTTCGAATCGAAAAATTATTTTTGTGTTGGATAGTCCATTTATCGAGGATGGCTATAGGCTATATAACATCACGCTATGACCAATAGGAGCGGAGCAGAAATGAAAAATTTTGCAAACCGGGAAAATTTATATCTCAGACAGAACTACTGCTTCGAATTGAAAAAATCTTTTTGTGTTCGAACTCGATGCGCGTCTATGAAATTTGTATGAAATATTAACCAAACGTCATCAGTGCGCAGCGAACTCGAATACATTTACATTAGTTTTTCGTGCTCGGGCTACAGTTTATAAGGTCCTTATTGCGGTTTATATATTCAGTTATTGGATAAAGGTACCTACTTATAATCGCAGTATACATCTGTCATACTGATAAGTGATTAACTGGAGGTACAACGATTTATTAGGCTGTAAATATCGAATACTTAAACAGTTGACAGTCTCCGTGGCGCTGCGGGCTGCGGGGTTCGATCCTCGCACCGAGACATATGTTTGTGAGGGCCACAGCTATTTGTTTCGGGTCTGCGTGTTTGTGAGACCGAAAGTCCCTCGTAGTTTCTGATACCTACCTACAAATTGACAGCCTCCGTGGCGCGGCGGGCGAGTAGCCGGCTGTGAAGCGAGAGGCCGCGGGTTCGATCCCCGCACCGAGATAAATGTTTGTATGGCCTACAGATATTTGTTTCGGGTCTGGGTGTTGTGAGACCGCAAGTCTCTCGTAGTTTCTGATACCTACCTACAAATTGACAGCCTCCGTGGCGCGGCGGGCGAGTAGCCGGCTGTGAAGCGAGAGGCCGCGGGTTCGATCCCCGCACCGAGATAAATGTTTGTATGGCCTACAGATATTTGTTTCGGGTCTGGGTGTTGTGAGACCGCAAGTCTCTCGTAGTTCCTGATACCTACAACACAAGACTCGATCTTAGTCTGGGGTCAGGAATATGTATGTGACTGTTGGGTGTTATTTATTTTATTTATTTAAATGCCTAGTGTGGGGTGCGAACTATGTGGTGACTGTTGGGTGTATTTATAAATTTATTTTATTGTAAAAATAACTAAAAACTGGGCATCAGAATCGGTTTATGACGGTTACCTATTGCGGGCTGGTAGTGTTTTAAGAACACATAATAATTCGTAATATGGGTATTATAATATAGGTAAATGTGTTTCTTTAAAGATTTTTCATTTTCTATGGTCTGTAAGCGAACTATTATAATCCACACTACAAGTATATCTATAAGTAAACAGCATTTGCAGTCGAATATATAAAGAAAAGAAAGAAATAAATAAAAACATTTTATTAGTCACAGACACAAAAACGAAATTATAATAAAATTAATATAAGCATAGTAATACCTAGCCGTGACTGTGACAGGTAGGTGACCACTCAGCATCATGATGTAATGTGGCGATGAGTGGCCACAACCACAGTACAACGATGGTTTACAGTGGTCACCTCGTGTGACGTGGGGTAGTATCGATTAATTTCTCAAGAGCCTGTCCTGTTTTCTGCTACAATAGTAATGTGTATAACTTTGTCTTACAGGTTGGTGTCGTGGGTAGAACTGGGGCAGGAAAATCTTCGTTAATAGCAGCCCTCTTCCGACTGTATAATATTGAAGGACAAGTAAAAATAGACGGACTTGACACCAATGGCATTGCTAAATCGGTAAACTACTCATTTCAGTTAATAATGAAGTTCTAAGAAGTTTTATGTTTTACATAAATATTTTTTTTCAAAACAGCAATTGCGGTCGAAAATATCGATAATTCCTCAAGAGCCAGTCCTGTTTTCTGCTACACTGAGATATAATTTGGATCCATTTGATAGTTATAGTGACGACGAAATTTGGAGAGCTTTGGAACAGGTAAGTGTACATGGTATAAAGGGAAAATGACTAGCAAATTACCAGTGAAATTAAACATTACGTTGAGCTTATAGTTTTTGAATAATGGGAATTAGGATTTGTGACGAAAATATTGTTTTTGGACAATTGGTTCAGCTGCTGTATAATGACAAAACTCCTATCCTATAATTAATTATTATTATTATATGTTTAACATACACACAACTATAATTACTGATTCTAAAATCCCTATTACTTTATAATTAGTTAATTTAAAAAATGAAGTTTCATTTTTATCTTTTAACTTTATCATTACGCTTTAAATCGCTCCCATGTATGTAATCGATATTGATAACACCTTTCTGCAACACTCGATATAACTTCTTCAATCAAGTGTACAATAATAAAACCAAATAGTGGCAATTCATCTGTCTTAACTGCAATTGAAACAAAAACAAACGGATTGTAATTAAAACTTTGTAATTTAATGTTGTCTAGGTTGAACTCAAGGAAGCAGTACCTGCGCTTGATTTCAAAGTTTCCGAGGGAGGTGGCAACTTCTCCATGGGACAGCGACAGCTGGTATGCTTGGCTCGCGCTATATTACGATCGAATAAGGTCCTTGTGATGGATGAAGCTACTGCTAATGTTGATCCACAGTAAGTTTTAATAAATAAATTATGTAATAAACACTCATATTGTCCTAAGCCCAGTGAACATAGGTATGCCTCCCTAATGGGACTTCAACTTGCAAGACGCTTTCATAGAGTGTGTAGCGCAATGACGTAAAAAATAGACAATACAACAACAATGCAATGAAAATCCATAACCGCTTACGGTGTATAGGTGCCGTAATAGTAAAAACTAAAGTTGAATTTGTAAAGACAAAGTTTATTTTACTGTTTTATATTGATTGATGCGGTTGACCTTACTCTTTGTAAATAATCATAATTTGCAGCCTCGTAAATTTTATAGAAATAAAAATAAACATGTAATCTGTTTGTTTTAGAACGGACGCGCTAATCCAGAAAACAATACGTCGCGAATTCGCTTCGTGCACAGTGATCACGATCGCGCATCGACTAAACACCATCATGGACTCGGACCGCGTGCTGGTGATGGACAAGGGCATCGCCATCGAGTTCGACCATCCGCACATCCTCCTCAGCAACCCCAACAGCAGCTTCAGTTCCCTAGTGCGCGAGACCGGGGAAAGCATGACCAAGGTCCTCCAAGATGTCGCCAGAAACAAATATCTAAGCGATCACCCCGATGAACGAAAATCAAAATAGAATCTAATTTAATATGACTAATATTAAGAACAATAAATTATTTAAGTTATTTTAATGGGTGTATTTTTTATTATAAAGGTTCCATGTGCCGATAACATATAATTTTTAATTAAGAATTTTACATTTTCTAAACTAAAAGAACCCCAAATGAAATTGACAACCATTGGAGTAGAAGCGTCCTTGAATGAAATCCATGATTCAGGAAATTGTACTATAGAGTACCCTACAAAATCAGATAATCTTTGAGCTAAGTCGAGCAACTATATACGTAAGATGCAGAAGCTGGTTGCAGTTGGTTCATAAAAGTTGAGGATGTGGTTCAATGGCATTCTATGAACAAGAAATGCCTATAAATATCTGGTCAATATCGAAATATTGAAATCAAATCAAAATATTTATTGAATCCATGAAATGTTACTACATTATTTAGATTCCGTCAAAGTTCCTCTACCGACAGTTCGTAAGGCCGTTTCGCCATAGAAGAACGGGCAAGAAACTCTGGCGTTGCTCTTTTAATTGCCAGTTGACAATAAATGCTTATAAAGTGCCATATAAAAAAAAGATACATAAATTAGAGCAGCTAAACCACCAAGAAAATACATACAAATGATTTTTTTTTAATAATAATTGTGTATTAATGAATGCAACCTGTTTTGTATGAAATAAATAAAAATAAAAAAAGACAAAAACATACAAAAAATACAATGGCTCACTGTGTGACCCCACGGCCACGGTGAATTTAGTTGAAATAATTAAAAACAAGCTAGGTAGACCAGTCCACACAAGCAGCACCCGTTCACGAGCATGACACATGTGCCAGCGACCTCCTCAACCATGTTGCAGGGAAGTGATCGACCCGGCACACGACGCCGCCACAAGCACAGACCTTATACCCTATACCTCATTGTATGTTACTTAGCTTTTGCGACATTTGTTTTATAACAATTTGTTAAAGGTTATAAACAAGTTTTATAAGTAATAGATCTTTGGGTTTAGCCAAGTGGCTTATGCGCTAGTCGAATAGAAAAGTAAATGTATGGAAATGACATAAGAGTACGCTACGTAATTTGATCCAGCGTAACGAACTTAAAATTGGTAGCCGAGTGTCAGTTTCTAATCGAAGAAACGAAAGTCAAACGGCGTATGCGAACGCTGAGACCCTATATATCTAGCGAACAAGATGGCGACTCTGTTTCAGCTGATGAAATTTGCTTTTGTGGTGTCTTTAATTTAACAAAAATGCGTTCATTCAGGCTGTGCGTAATGAATTATTATAACAAAAAATAAAATTTATTTCACTTTAGACTCTTTGCAACTTACGTTTGCCGGTGTAATCACCGACAAGATTGTTGTCTAAAGTTCGAATAGAATGAACGTTCGACAAGTAATTGTACACTTGGCTACCAATTAATTTTCGTTAACGTTTTAGCGTTAGAGTTTATCTCTCTTTGAATGTTTACAAAGATGGAACCAAGGTCACGGGCCAGTCCGGAACAATTTGCCCTTTTTATAGAATTTATGGAAAGGTAATGTTTTCGCAAACTTTAATTTTCTTATATTATTAGTATTTGAATTGATTTTACATACATACATCAGCCACGCCCGAAGGGGTAGGCAGAGGCGCACTAGCGAACTAGAAAACCCACATTTCGCCGAGCGTAGTTCCGTCCTAGATGTAATAGATGGCGCATATCGGACACAAATTCCAGACTCTGGGCCGATATTCAATTCAAAAAACCAACATCACTTTGCCCGACTTGGGAATCGAACCCGAGACCTTGAGACGGTAGTCGTACCGAAAAACAACTACGCCATGCCTAGTGGCGTAGTTGTTTTTCGGTACGGCGTCTCCACGCCACTCATAGCATTTCACCGTTGCCGAGGTACAAGATTCAAAAATCTACCACGTTATATTTCATATGTGGCTATTTTAGAAGTAAATTACTTCCATTTACCCATTTCCTTTTTTGTAATAAATATTACGTAAAATCGAAACCTAATGGATTATCAATTGTACCTATACAGAGCAATCGAATGACCACATCGCCTCACACTTTTATAGTGATGTAGTATGGTGTCTAGAAAATCGGTGAAATATGTTATTTTAATATTTACCTATTGAACATGAAGTTTAACTACGATATAGTATAAGGATCTATGGTCAAACGCCTAGCCGGTTTAACAATAAAAAGAAAACGTGTGCGTCTCGGGACGCTCGACAGAAGTGATAACTTAATCTAATCTAAGTTGAACTATTTAATATTGAAATTGTTTAAATTGAGAAAAGCTTAGGTTATTACTTAAACTTATGTATATTAATATGATAAGAAGTCACACAGAGTGGCGCCGTAACGCGTTACGTTAGGAAGTGGTTTACCCTCCCATAAGAAGTTATCACTTCAAAACAATTAAATGGATTTTTACAATTGATAGGAAGCTCAATAATCCCTTTCTATTGGGTATAATATTTTTAGTTTGTAGATTAAATTTCTTACATAACAATTATTTATTTTTATGAAAGTTTAAATTTATATTCAGACTATCGATAAAACTATCGTCTATAAATATCAACTGTAGTCTGTCCCTATTCGTTATTTTTCCCCCTGAAAAATTGGTAAACTTTTTCCTCAGAGTAATAGGTGCGGGGCGGGTCCCTACATATAATGTCCTTGTAAACAATGGCCCGTATCATAATAAGTAGTTCATTTATGTTGTAGGCACGGCAATCTACATTATAAATAAATAAATAGGTAATAATTCATTATACATAGCCCAAAACCGCCTGAAGGAATGCATTTGTGACAATATTGTTTAATTTAAAAACTACAAGACCAAACTTCATCAGCTGATAACTTAGAGCATATATGACTGGAGACGCCAAAGAGCTTATAGTCTGAGGAAAAAAGTCTGTCAATTTTTGAGGGGGCAGGGGGAGGAATAACGATTAGGGACAGACTACAGTCGATATTTACAGTCGATAGTTGTATCGATAATCTGAATATAAATTAGAACTTTTATAAAAATGAAGAATTGTTATGTAAGAAATTTAATCTATAAACGAAAATACTTAATGGCACCTAATATATAAATCCTTAAGAAATCATTATACCCAATAAAAAGGTATTATGGAGCTTCCTATCATTTAAAAAAAAATTGTTAAACCGGGTAGGCGTTTGACCATCCTTATACTTAATATCTTAGCTAAACATGATGTTCAACAGGTAAATATTAAAACAACATATTTCATCGATGTCGATTTTCTAAACACCATACTACATCACTATAAAATTGTGAGGCGATGTGGTTATTCGATTGCTCCGTATACAATTGATAATCGATTATGTATTTCGATTTTACGTAATATTTATTACAAAAATGAAAATGTGAAATGGAAATAGATTACTTCTAAAATAGTCACATATGAAATATAACTCCATATTTTTGTCACCTGGATGTATTGGACTTTTTTTTGTACGTGATAACTGCGCAAACTGGCATTTTTAACGGAGAACGACACAGGACGATCCGCAGTGATAACGATTGTGACAATGACTGAATCGATTCCACAAGCAGTTTTTATAAACGTGTTAGATTTTTGAATCTTGTACCTCGGCAGAGGGGAAATGCTATGAGTGGCGTCTCCAGTCCTAAATGCTCTAAGGCTGATAAACAGTCGCCATTTTGTTCGTTAGTTAAATACAGGGACTCGGCTTTCGACTACAATCGAAAGAGTGATACGCTCAAATTGCCGAATTGTATGTCAAAAATGCCGCTTGGCTACAGTATTGTATTGACGTTTCGTTTCATCGATTAAGTTCGTTTTGCTGGATCACATTACATGGCGTATTCTTATCTTAATCCAAAACATTTACGGTTTTATTCGACTAGCGAATAAGTAAATAACGAAAGAAAGATTGTGGTTTTATTTTTAAATCGAATACAATGAACGTTCGACAAACGATTGTACACTTGACTACCAATCTACTTTCGCTAACGTTTTGGCGTTTGAGTTTGTTCGATTAGAATCGACAGTAAACGATTGCCACTTGGCTAAGCCCGCTTATCATACGTATATATCTCGTCACTACGTCCTTTTGATTTTTTTATCATTGCTAACTTAGATTGCTAAATACTTTATGACAACAAGTATGACAATGAAAGACAACAATGTCATTACAATCTGCTAAAATGTTATCAAAGGAATAACAAAAATGTGTTCTTCCTAATATTTATTTTTTAAAACAATGACGTAGTCCGTGGATTTGTAAATCTCTCTTGTGAATTCCATCCCAAACATGGACTGTTGCAGCGGCAGCGATGGTCCAAAGTGTTGCGACGCCTCGCTGTTTGCCAACCCGAATGTGTTTTATATCTCTCTGATGCTCCTAATGCTTATCTTATACCTCTCGTGGTCACTGTACGCGTGCCACTATTGTGGGTATGGATAATTTATTACTTACGAAATGTAGATACACTTTGTTTAAGGAGAGAATCACTAACCCACCTCTTACGCTTTCCGCTTTTCACTTATTACAATTAGGTGTGATGCTTAACAAACTTCAAGAGTTCAAACTTTCAACGGACTATATAAATAATTTTAACGGGACCGTATAATTTGTCACGTATAGTTTGAGAGTAGATAGGTTGATTAAACATCTACAGTTTTGTTCAATTTTTATTCGATTGTGGTTTTTTCATCATCTTAAACCTCCATAAATTGGTGTTATATAATTGTCGCAAAATATATTTTTTATTAGGAATGCCATTAGAAACTTATAGTGAGGACGATAAGAAAGCAATAATCCTCTCCATGGTCTTTATGTAGGTGTCGATTACTCTTATGTAGAAGCTTATAGATTTTAACATTTTATCTTTTGCTATTCTGTCGTGCCATTTTTACTTTCAGTGACCGTGGACAGTGTCAGCGAACATAAACGTGAATTGAAAACAAAACTAAAAAAATGCGGTTTATCTGGTGCCTTACGTCACAAAGGTATGTGCTGCTGCTTTCAGAGATTGTTTCGGATCATTGGGTAAAATATAAATGAAATAGGCTTTCTTACATTCTCCATATTATACAGTTTTCTAGCCGGCCTATCGTAATAACAAATGGAAACCTTTCTGCAACGCGCTTAAAAATTGCGTCGCGTCGATTTCATATTGGAGTGCAGGTAGATGAAAAAGTTATAGTTCTAGAAACTTTTCTGAGTTTTCATGAAACAACTGTTAACATATAATTTGTGGTTATTAAACTAAACAGTTTTTCAAACTTCTCAATTCGAAGTCTGATAAGATAGTAATCATGATTTGCGGATATATGGGATATAGCTTCCTACTGGTAAATAAATGGATACTTTACCTCTATTCTTCTTCTTCTTCTTTTTATAAATGGCTTCAATGCATTTGTGATGATTCTGCCAATGTCAAGATTGAATCGCACCTTAGATTATTCTCTCGCACCCTTTACCTCTTTTAAAGTGGTTAAATCTATTTGACATAAGTCTTTTAGTCCATGGATATCAATGATATTTTACTCCGTCAAAAGTCAAATCAAAATCATGAAGTAATTTATAAATAATTTAGCTAAATTAACAACAATGATAATAGTGTAGACGATCATGAAATTCCATAACATATAATGGGTTGTTGTGGAGGGGGCTGCACCAACGAGACTTGGGAAGTATTCTATGAAGATCACAAGGCGCATGGATTTCTATTAGGATTGGTTTTCATCGCATTGTTTCTCGCATATCGACTTTATCGATGTCACCACCCTAGGCGGAGTTTACTATGTTGGTGAAACAATTGTGAATCTTTACAATAAATACTACGTAAAATAACAGTTGTTATATTATTCGGTGAGTGAGATTTCCGGTAAGACAAATCCCCCTCCACCCGCCTTCTTAATGTCCATTTTCTCCATTATAACCATTTCCTACGCATCCATGATTCTTTCGAAATTGTGTGTTCTTATGAGTCGTGGAGACCACTTGACATCAGGTGAAATACTTGTTTGTTGGCAGTCTGATATTCCAAAATATCACGTGACCTATTTGCTAAGCATAATAATAATTAAAATATGGCCATCAATCACGTTTATGCACATGGGTACAACAACTATGGGGAGGGTGGGTAACATGAAAAGTTAGTTTTAAAAAATTAACAATATTTATTATCACACAATTCATAATATATATGTACATTTAACTACACTTATTATAATATTTACAATGTAATTCATAATAATTTGGTACTGTGATTCGAAAATGGAAGATATGACGTCACCAGCCATGGCCATCATCACATGCTTTCACGCTCGCACGCGACTGCGCTCGACATCAAATATTTCACCTCACGTTTTCTTTCAGATTGCTCCGGAAGTAAGCGTCTTTAGCCACTTGGAAGAGCTGGGCGCTGCTTTTCTCGCCGGTCTCACGCACCATGGCTGAGAAGTGACTGTTGGGATCCGACAGCAGGATATAAGGATGCTCGTACTCTGCAATCTGTCCAGTACTCATTACCAACACCCTGTCAGAGTCCATGATTGTGTTGAGTCTGTGAGCGATCGTCAAGACTGTGCACGAAGCAAACTGCCGCCGTATTGTCTGCTGGATGAAGTTATCCGTCCTGTGAACAGATTACTGTTATACCTTATGTAGTGCATGATTAATAACAATCCAAATTGCACACTCACTGAGGATCCACGTTGGCGGTCGCCTCGTCCATAATTAAAATCTTATTAGACCGCAACACCGCTCTCGCTAAACACATAAGTTGTCTTTGACCCACGGAGAAGTTCGCGCCGCCTTCAGTTACTTTGTAATCTAGCGACGGAACAGCCGCTTTCATATCGACCTGCAAAATAACGATCAATCTTAAAACTGAATAACAATGAATTATTCAAAAAGTATTGACGTTTCTCACTGACTTGTTCCAACGCCCTCCAAAGGTCGTCGTCGCTGTAGATGTTGAAAGGATCCAAATTGTATCTAATAGTGGCAGAAAATAAGACTGGTTCTTGTGGTATAATAGATATTTTCGATCGAAGCCCCTGAAACATTGAACAATAATTATTAGACGTAACAGTTGGCGTCGTTTTGCATAAATAATGATGTGAAGTGGTACCTGTTTCGATACTAGTGAGGTGTCAACTCCGTCGATCGATACTTGTCCATCGAGATAGGCGAACCTAAACATGGCTGAGATAAGTGAAGATTTACCGGCCCCTGTCCTCCCTACGATGCCAACCTAAAACGGACAGTAACGAGAACTTTACAAATACATATTTTTTGAAGGATTTTCTGTGAATAAAAACAAATATGCTTTAACTTTGTATGAATATTGAACATATTTGGTTATTTAGATAAATATTAAATACCTAAACACAGCAATTTAACGACCCGTGTTTTATTAATCAATACCTCCCACATTAAGTAAATAGATAAGATTATATTTTTCTATCAGTGTTGACCTGAATATAAATATGTTTGTAAGAATACATAAATACATCGACCGACGTAATTTACCTTCCATCCACTTTCTATTTCAATGTTAAGATTTTTCAATACGGGTTCCTCGTTGCACGCATACCGTAAATAAACTTGGTCGAAAACAATACGCCCTTGAGATGGCCACATTGAAGGCATCTGCGTTTCTGGAAAAAATAAATGTACGTAACGTGGGCGCAACTCTTTTACTTGCAATAACATTGGGTCGAGAGGATAATAATGAAAATTCTATAGATCAAGATCTTTATATAGGCTATATAGTTATTGTAATGTTTTTTGTGTATGTTTGTGTTTGCTTTGTTGATGTGCCTAATAAATAAATAAATATAGAAGTTGAGTTGTAGGGCGACGCTGTAGACAATTACGTCTACGGCACGAATGGGCCGGCTCGACCGGTTTGATACCACTGTTTTATGAGACAGTCAACGAAGTAAAGAGGCAGCTTGCTGTCGCGTTTCGATCGGTGAGCGAGATTTCTGGTGGCCAAATTCCCGCCTTCCCTTTCCCAATCCCTATTTCCCAACTTTTATGTTGGCAACGCACCCATGATTCTTTTAGTGTCTTGGGTGTCAATGGATGGTGGAGATCACTTACCATCAGGTGACCCGACTGCTCGTTTGCCAGTCTCTGATATAAAAAAATGCTCATTCGCTTCCTTGGTATAGACCAAAGAAGCGAAGAAGAGCTTAACCTCTAGGCTATTAAGTAGAGCCCTGCTATGTACAAGTAATCTTCTATTTTTAAGTTTCGTTTACAGCACGAATACTGAACCGATTTGATACCACTGTCTCACAAATAACCGACGTATAGTGATAGCTTGCTCTTCCTTATCGTTTAGTGAGTGAGATTTCCGTTGCCTCAAATCCCGACTGCGCTTCACAATCCCAAACCCCACCTTTAAGATTTATAGCGTTTCTATGATTTGGTATCTATCAAGGGCGTCTCTGGGCGATGGAGATTACTTACTAAGTGACAAACTTGCTCATTTGCTAGTCTGCTATAAAAAATATTTAGAATGTTTTAAAAAGTAACTGATAAATTAGTTGATGTACATTTTATATGAAGCAGCGATAGCTCAGTTGGGAATAGTACGGACTGCCGAGACCAGTGTCCAACCCAAGGTTTGAGACCAACCCCAAAAAAAATGAAACCTGCATACCCGAGAATTTCCTCCATATGAATTTCGAGGGTATGTGAAGTCTACCAACCCGCATTAGGCCAGCGTGGTAAACTAGGGCTAATATAACTCTGCACTAATAGATGAGGCCTGTGCCCAGCCCAGTGGGACAATAATATTACAGGGCTAATAGTATTATTTAATATTATTGTATACATTTTATACATCAAGTAATTTAGCGGTTGCTTATCGAAAGTTGTAAACCGTGAGTACTCACTGCCTTCAAAGAGATTGGTTTCAGTCTCTATGCGCGTGTACTCGAGCACTCTCTCGACGCTGGTGAGCTGCGCGAGGAACTCGACTAACATGCGCGCGCCGTGTTGCAACATGGCCGTTAGAGTGTTACTCTGGGTGACCGCAAGACCCACGCTGCCGACTGCTATCACATCACCTACAATAATACTCTCATACGTCAAATGTGCTTATTTCAAATGCGTAGATTTATCAGTCGTCTAATCTTTGGTCATATGTGTCCTTACCCACCTAAATGTGGGGTCGGCGCAACACACTTTTTCAAGTATTTTGGAGAAAGGACTCGGCTTAGTTTTTACGATCAGTTGCCTCTTAGGCCTCTTACGTACGCCCCACGGTCGGCCCGGCCTATTTACGATGCACTAGACCGGGGAGGCGACCCTTACAGGTCAAATATTACCTATAAATAATTCTTACAGAAGGCAATCCTACTAATAAAATGCTAACATCAATACGTATAATCTAAATTATCTTCCTTAATCATGTGCAATAATCGAATAGCCTTGCGGAAAATAAATTTATAAGTGTTAACATAAGATACTAAACTTTCATATTATTAAATTAAAACCCAAAACTTGGCGTGAATACGATATTTTTGGCATTCGTCACAAGGTGAATAATATAATAATCAATCAATCTAGATGATAATATTGAAAATATTAACATGACCAAGGGTGTTTAAGTAATATTATACAGGTGTTAACAGCGCCGTGCACAAACATCACATTAATATTGAGGTAGACAAAAGTTCATATTTATTTTTTCAATTCTTGTTTCACTATAACCATCATTGTTATCTCTGTGCCTATTTTAGATATAAACCGAGCGTTGTTATTATGAAAATCTGTTTTGGGTGGCGTTTTTTTGTCTTTATGTAATTTCCTCATTCTCAGTGTCTCTTTGTCTATATGGACTACACAGCACTGAATGTTAAAGTATAAAATCTAAAGATATAATAAAATTCACAGAAATTGCAAGCAACGTAACACTAATTTGGATGCATCTACCACACTTTTTCACTTAAATTATGTAATAACTTTATTATATTAATAATAAAACAAATAGATGATTATAACGAAATAGCATACTCTGCATACTACATATTTACCAAAATCAATATAGAGGAAGACGAATATGACTGTAGTGAGGTAGACCAGACACATGGTGTCTAAATAAAAGCCGAATGTGGTGCCTCCGCCCAAGAAACCGTTCCAGGCAGCTGTGTGTAGGTCCTGTAATAATAAACACATAAATATTGTGATGCAGAATACTTACATACAGCAGGATAAAGTATTATAATACTCCAATTAATTCTGGTTGTTAATGGAAAAAAATTTTTTTTTATTGTTAAATCCAACTGCCCAGCCGAGCTGGATTCAAGGATGCTCGGCTGCGCAGTATTCAGGACACTACGCAAGATCTTAGGCTGCCTTATCTGTCAAAAATGTATGGCGAAAAACCGATAAACAATGTTAGTAACCGTTAAAGTTGAGTAACGTTCCAGTTTTCGGCGGTAAGTGTTCTATTGTCCACCAATTTCTGAACTTACGATGTTGAGACACATATAATCGGCCGACTTCCCAAAAAGGAGGAGGTCCTCGGTCCTCAATTCGTCGTTTTTTTTTATATATGTTACTCGATATCTCCGCCAAATGTGGACTGATTTTCAAAATTCTTTTTGTGTTCGATAAAGCTTATTTCAAGGGTGGTCCCATATAAATTTGGTCACGATCGATAAATTGGAAGTCGGTCAGTTAAGTTTTTAAACTTGTGATTATTCTTCTTCTTCGTCGTGTCGATGGTTTATAAAATTATTTATATCATTTTGGCCCAGTACTCAGCCACTCTCACTCCAGCAGGAGTAGCCCCAGCAAGGTCATCGACAGTGCAGGTGTGAGGGCACTGCGGACATGACAACAAGTGCAGCATAGTTTGTGGGGCCTCCCCGCAGTCACATACCGGATCTGCCTCACTGTATCTCCACTTTACCATGTTCGATTTGCAACGGCCAACCTGAGTTCGAAGGCGGTTGAGCGACTTCCATGTGGGCCATGGTAGGTGTTGTCCCGGAGGGAGGTTTTCTGTGGGCGGTAGGTACTGCGGGGGTGGGGTGCAATATTCCCCCCACAGCAAACATCATGATAAGAATACTTCAGCGTTTTCAATAATAACCAAAGTAATTAAAGTTTATGATGACCTGATGACGATCAAATTCATCGATGAGTCGGTGTTGGGCATCGGCTGAACGAATAGTCGCAATCCCGTTGAGAGAAGAAGTCACCATACCAAACACGGGACTCTTCGCTGAAATTTAATATACTTTGTTTACACACAAAACATCAAGCGTCTTTTACATGCATACACACGCCGTTTACAATAATGGTAGGCAGAAACGACATGTTTTTTCATTGTCGTAATTGTTGTAAGAGGAAAGTGATAGATTTATAAGCCGACTTAAAGCTAGAAAGACAGGCTAGACAACCGTTTTCGTACCTACCACAGGTTCATATACAGTAATAGAGTAGAGTAATAGAGTAGTAGTTATAGAGAATAGTAGTACTACATATCTGTGATACCTACTCTTAATTTTGGGCCGCAAATAACCTGATAATCGCAATAATTTCAAACAGACTTTACAAGTATGTGTTCTGGGTAGATTGTCTACTTAGTATGGCCCATCACATAGAATGGTCGTAAAATTACGCTGACGAGTCACGCTTAGCTTTAATGGGTACGACATTTTTATACACAAAGTAGATTAATTGCAACCAGTCAAACAGAATTACTGGTGAGACGTGAATATGGTGAAAACCTGTTAATTTAGACCTTATTAGTAAGACAAAGGCAACTTATGTGTATAACATAACATTAACATAAGCTCACGCCTGTATCCCCGAAGGGGTAGGCAAAGGTGCACTAGCGAACTAGAACACCAACATATCGCCAAGCTTAGTTCCGTCCCAGATGTGATAGGGGGCGAGCCTATCGCCATATCAGGCACAAATTCCAGACTCCGAGCTTATATGAAAAACCCAATATCACATTGCCCCACCAGGGAATCCAACCCGAGACCTCAGGACGGTAGTTGTACCAAAAAACACCCACGTCATCGAGGCAGTTATGGAATTTCATCAAACATAATGGACATTATTGATCAGTGGGTATCCATACCACTAACATAAAAAAAGTAAGAAATAGTATATACCAGTAGGTATATCTATTTGTTAACATTTTTAGGGTTCCGAAGCCAAATCGCAAAAAAGGAACCCTTATAGTTTCGCCACGTCGGTCTGTCTGTCTGTCTGAACAATATTTATCTCAGAGACTATAAGTACCAGAGGGCTGTAATTCGGCACGAGTATACATATCTATGAAACTAAGAAAGCCTTGGAATAAAATCTTGAAAAAAATTTTTTTTGGGTGCCTCCCCTACATGTAAAGTGGGGGTGGATTGTTTTTCCATTGATTGATTGCCCCCCCCCTCTATTTCCGAAACGGTTGGTTTTGGATACGTGAAAAAAATCACAGTAGTAGCAAATATCATGAATTTCACTATATCGGCTAAGCAGGCTTTATAGTAGGGGAGCCCAAGCGGGGATTTCGGGATTTACTAAAGCGCGACAGATTAATATACAGGGGGATACCTTGTACCCGGTTAAGTACCTCCACAAAACATGAGGCCCATATATAAGGCCGCCCGTGAAAGCTACAGGATCAGATTAGTAAAAAAAAATTGACCATCAGAAATTCTCGAGCGCGTCAGATTAAGGTAGGGTGAGTTAATTACATCCTAAAAAGTGTATATTCCACTAATCTGACAATTTGAGAGTGACGTAAAAAAAGGGGAGGGCAACAAAGTTGTAAAAAAAAACGTCATCTCGACATTCTCGAGCGTAGCTAAATTTTTTTTTATTTTGAAGGAAATAATTCAAGAATAATGAAAAATATATAATCTGACGATTTCCGCAAGCCGAAATAACAAAAATTCGTCGATAAAGTTAAATGCGTGCAGTTGCGTGATGCCTACATTTCTTTCTCCGCGCTTCTATTCCTCTCTCACTCTTTCTCTATCTATTACTCTCTCACTCCGTCCCCACTCTGGTTTTAACCGGCTTTATCGATCAACTTCAAAAACGAATCCGCGTTTGAGCTTGAAAAACCACGTCGATCGCCACCAAGCTGGTCAAAAGCGGTTGATTCGTTCGAGAGATATCGTGAACGAAAGAAACCCGAAAAAGTGTTTTTTCGGGATTACTCCGAAATTTGTGGTTCGATCAATTAAAATTACTTATGAGGATGATAAAACTGCGTCGAATGCCGCCAACCGCGTGAAAATCGGTTGATCCATTCAAAAGTTATTGCGGTTTGAAAATTCCAAAAATAGTGTTCTATGAAACTTCTATCAGACTTTCGAGCTGGTAGAGCTCAAATGCATAGAAACATTATTTCTTTGAACTCAGCGAGCTCAAAATATCACATAAATTATATTTTGAGCTCAAAAATGTCATAAGTACAATTTTAAGAGCCCAAGAATGGAATTAGCGGGAAGTTGCAGGGATGGCCTTTAAGGTGAACCGTTTTTCTAATTTTTTTTTGTCAGATCAGGCCAATCCCTCTAGATAATTGTCAGATTATGAGACAGTACGTTTAGAACATAAAGATGAACCATATATATCTTAATCTGACGCGCTTGAGTATTTCAAAATGGCGAATTTTTTTTGCACATTATGAAAATGGCCGCAAGTTTGCGTCCCATCGAAATCGTCAGATTAGTGAATGAGAGCTTTTTTTTGGTGCACTTAACACTCCCTTAGAAAATCTGACGCGCTCGATTAATTTTTTTTTTTTTCATTGTCAACCCTTAAATACCACCACTCGCATCAGCAAACGATCAGATTAACATACGTGCATTATTAAAAATACGTAGGGCATTGATGCTATCAATATCTGACGCGCTCGAGGATGTCCATGCAACAGTTTTTTTTTACATATTTAAAAATCTATAGCCGCTTCCCCCACCGATGTAAAGGTATATATCATATAACATTTTTTTCTTCATATTATCTAAGCTTTGCATCCCAATAGGTCTCTACGACGCTCGAGTAAATCCCCATTTAGCCTCCTGGGCTCCCCTACTATTACAAGTTAATGAGCAATAGACCACCAAAGTAAAAAGAAAAAATCGTACAAGTTATTTTCAATATCACTTATATGAAGTTCTTAATTATGTAAAACAGGTAGTAAGTAAGTTTATGGACCATACATACATACATAAGCTCACGCCTGTATCCCGGAAGGGGTAGGCAGAGGCGCCCTAGCGAACTAGAACACCCACATTTCGCCGAGCTTATGGACCATACACTTAAAATTATGTCTAATAAAATGATATTTAAGTAACAGTCAGGTACTCTTACTTCGGAACCCTGTACTGTGCGTGATCAGTATGCAGCATGCACTTGCCCGGTTTTTTTTTATTATTTCTGACTAGTAGTCATAACATATAAGACATAATCATTATTGTTATATTTCTTTTAAGAAAAATACGCCTCTATTCATTGACGTAATTTTATATGTAATATACGTTACACACTTGTTCTGAACTATGTGTGTATGGGCGTAAAAAATCAGGCCTCAGGATGGTTTACGCGTATTGAGTAACTCATAACATTATCTATCCAATTTCATGAAGCATAATCTGCAATGATGTAGCAAAATATTATTGATAAAATAAGTATATAATAATATAGTATATGATTACGTGAATTAATATAGGCATAAATTATATGTGCGATTTCATTTTATCATTCTTCATGACTCAATATCATTACCTCGCGATGTAATCTATATCATATAGATTACTTATTAAAGATCTTGTAAAATAAACCATCAAAAACGTATACATAAATATATACGTATACACAGACGTATATATGATACAATGAGGTGGTAGATACACACTGAAGACAGTTTTATATATCTACAATATGAATAGGGCAGCTCAGCCGGTCGAGTGCCACCGTTTGACAGAGAACCAACTTGAATGATTACTAGCAGCTATGCTTGCATTATAGCAGAATGCTGGATGAATATCTTATTAGATTTAAGCTTAGTAAGCTGAGTGTAGCGCAATTCACCTGCTGATTAAAGGATGTTTAACAAAACTACGTAAAGATAACTTTCACATGACAAATATTATATTATGCGGACTGAGTAATCTCGGCGAAATGTGGGTGTTCTAGTTCGCTAGGGCGCCTTTGCCTAGCTTATATGTGTATGTGTAATATACCGTCAATCTATGGCAAAATTACGATTTGCAAATGAAGTAAGAGCATTTTAGATGCGGTTATCCATATAATTAATTTTTTAATATTATGTTTGTTTGTGATACCACATTAGTAACAATGGCAGATTCGTAAATTTAGCATATATGTTTTCGCTGGCATGGCATAGCGCTTCACATACATCCTAGTACAGGATAGGTGAACCTTTATGTATGTAACAACGTGCCATTTTTGTAAAGAAATATTTCATGTGTAGAACGTGCCATCAAATAATTTTGACTTTGTGACTATTGAAAATATTAATAATAAATAGTTTTAACTCAAAAGTCTTTCTTTACTACATAAGAAAATACTTTTTGCAACGTTTCAATGATACTTGATCTGACAAACTGAATGAATTTTGTAATCAATGACGTGCCCAAAGTGCCATTAATGGCACGCATGCCACTGGTTCGCCATCCCTGCCCTAGTGTATCCACATGCTCGTAGCCTCGGACCGCCAATGACTATGCGCCCGATGTCTTCTGCTGCATTATGCATATGAGTTTGTAATATGTTATATCTCTACGTGGCCGCGGGCTCACACGATGCAAGTAGCATATATCACTAGCCACAGATAATCTACTATATAAAAATAAGTCGGGTTTTCCTTCCTGACGCTATAACTCCAGAACGCACGAACCGATTTCCACGGTTTTGCATTCGTTGGAAAGGTCTCGGGCTTCGTGAGGTTTATAGCAAAGAAAATTCAGGAAAAATTTCAACAGAAAAGCGGGAATTTTTTTTTCACATACAGCGCCATCTCTGATAATCTAATAATAATGATAATCTGATCAAATGTTACATAAAACGAAGCCATCTGGTGGCGAAACGGAGTTCGCCGGGTTTGCTAGTTATTTATAAAATTACATGAACGCGACTTACTTGTGCCTTCCAATCTTTTTATTCCTTGAGCCGTTTTCAAATAAATCCTGACCAGAAAGCCGAATAATACAAGCAGCACGACAGAGGGAATGAGCGTCCAGTACAGTGCAATCGCGTTTAAAATCAGTATGGCGCCCAATGTGCCGTAGATTTGGAACACATCCAACAAAGTTCTTGGCAGAATCTCGTCCAGTGCCCCCATGTCCTTTGTGAATCGGTTCAGGATGCGACCTAAAAACGGCGGGTAAATGAATAATCACGATATATAATGAGAACCTGAATAATGTTTATAATGTATGTATTATACATCTTAAAAGCATAGTGTAATCAAAGAAAGATTTTAATTAAGAAGGAACTAATGTCGCTTTAATAGTTTTTCAGTTTTATGTACATAGTTTCTTTTGAATAGTTTAAACAAGGGTTTGTGCTCAACAGTAGGTAGGTACAGGAAAAGAAATTGGGTATTTATTTAAATTCATAAATATCATAAAATAAAGGGCCTTATTATAAATGCATTTTTAGTTGAGAAAATGGTTAAGAATAATCTGTCACTTTTTTCCTTGCGTTACATTGTTTAAAAATGAAAGTGACAACCTATGGTATAAAGTTAAGCAGCGCTCAAATATTTTTATAAGTAAGGGGCAATGTAGATAACGCTAAATCATTCGATATTGATAAGTCCGTTTAAATTTTCAAAACAAGGAGCGAGCTATTTACATTATTCAAGCTTAATGAATGTTATGAAGGTAAAAAATATCGTCAACTAAGACTGAAGACATAGCATACGTGCCTCAATAAACTTTTACGTCATAATCCCAAAGTATTTCAAACAGTATTATATAATTTCTCATTCGTTTCGGTTGGGTTTTAGGACGTTTTTTAGATGGACTTTGATTTGAACTATTGTTATTTGTGATTTAGTGAATATGTTAGACTTAGATGCTCAACGGCAATTGGTAAGTATCAAATTACGTTTTAGTTTAGTGTTTTTTTGCAATTCTTTGATTTCTCTTAGAAAATTGTGGGTATCTCGCCATGTTTTATTTGTTACTACATAGCGTAGTAATTGACTATAACAAAAAAAAAATACTGTACCCTCTAAATACATAAAAGATATGTAAGTAATAGATAATAATAGATATTTATTCAAAATAAGGCCTTGTAATCCTCCTCAATATTATGGTTTCGATATATTAGAATCTATATGGTTACACTACATAACAGTGGTAAAGTATCCATACAACATGATTCTTTTCGGCCAGACACTTTCGGCTTGGATTTAATTACTAAATATATAATAAAAATAGTATTAGTTCTGTAATATAACTGTCCCACTGCTGGGCACGGGTATCCTATACCAATGAGAGGGGTTAGGCCTTAGTCTAAATGAAAATATTCTTTATTTATTTAAACTTCATGCTTCTTCAATGCCTAAGGCATTTTCTACCAGTCTACCTGAGGGTGATACAGATACGAAACAATGTTTGTGTATATTATGAATTACTTTAATAAATATTGTTAGCATTATTGAGGTAATTTAAACATATCACTAACATTAGGTACTATAAAGTGTTGTCAAGATAATATTGAGAAGAATTCTTAATGAAAATTAACACAACCGTCTATCATTATCTAACGTAGGCTTCTCTTATGAAAACACGTACACTTCGCCACTGCAAGATATATCGCACAAATGGTTCAGTACGCCATGATTTACCTGACGAGCTGGTGTCGAAGAACCGCATGATTCCTTTGATCATGGTACTGAACATGCTGTTGTGAAGGTTGTTGGACGCTGAAACGCATAATGCCGCAAACGGGAACACTCGTAAGTTGGTGAGCAGTATGGCAGTTACCACTATACTCCCGTGTATTATGAGGTACTGGGCTGTCGTGAACGGACCTACTTGGACATCCAAACCAGGATCTGTGAACAATACACAACTTAGACATACCTATGTCCATTACATAGGATGGACTATAATACACAGATTACGTCAATTATACACAATTTAGTTAAGGTCTACGCCCTATTTTTAAAAGAGGTTTTGTGCAGTAGTGAATTTGTTATTGACTGTACCGGCACTACTATTAGTTATTTATGACTTTATTAAAGTTATTTCGATGTAAGTTTAAAATTCAGTGACCCTCCGGCCAAAAAATAAGGTTTTTTTTTAATATGAAGCCTGTTATCATAAACCATGAAGAGTAATTACAAGTTATTGGACCTGAAGCTGTACTTGAAACAAATAAATTATGTAGGCTTTACTTAATTGAATATAATGATATGTTTGTTGCATTGCTCATGTATTGATTCAAGTATAATTCAACGTAATACGTCGCAACGTTTCACGCTGTGTAGTCGAATTTTAGGTTACATTATTTATAGATTTTTTGCATCGTTTGAAGATGATAATATATACAATGACTTTATGATATACAGTATATAATACGAGTAGTATACTATACTGCACGTAACATAATATTTAATTATTGATAATATCTGACATAATTATAATCACGTAACAGCTATCGTCAATATCAATTAATTCTAATGAGGAATTTAACGGTAAATATGTGTACTTATATATATATTTTTTTTAATAGCATAGACGTGCAAACGAGCAGATGGGTCACCTGACGGTAAGTGATCTCCCATAGCCACCCAAGACACAAAAAGAATCATGGGTGCGTTGGCAACCTAACGGGAGGGAAATAGGGATTGGGAAAGGGAGGGGGAGAATTGTGCCACCGGAAATCTCACAATGCGACAGCGAGCTGCCACTTTACGTCGGTTTTCTGTGAAACAGGGGTATCAAACCGGTCGAGCCGGCCCATTCGTGCTGTACCTCTAGAAGTAATTGTCGACAACGTGGCTCTACTACTAAAAATGTGTATATGTTATCGCTATACTAAAATTAACTATATACATAATTTAATATAACACTATAATTTAATGTATTTTAATAATTTCCGCACTGCGGTGACGAGTAGTCAATTTAATCTAATCCATAACAATTGTGTTATATTGCTATACATACGTACCGATATCGGCGCCGCCTAATTCCGCCTCATGCGCGGCCATCTGATTTGACCTTCAACAACATATTATCAAATAATAAAGCATCCCTATCTGAACGTTGTACCATTGTATGTATTCATTTTCTTATAGATTAAATACGTTTTACTATATTATTAACGTTTAATATATTATAAACGTTACACGTGTCACAGGGGCTGTATATTTTGGTTGAATTATATTGGACCGGATTCTCTGGAAGACCAGTAGCCCAAGCACGAAAAACTAATGTAAATGTAAAGGTATTCGAGTTCGCTGCGCACTGATGACGTTTGGTTAATATTTCATACAAATTTCATAGACGCGCATCGAGTTCGAATACATTTACGGTTGTCAGAAATTTTCCTGCTCAGGCCGCTGTAGCCCGAACACGAAAATCTAATGTAAATGTAAATGTATTCGAGTTCGCTGCGCACTGATGACGTTTGGTTAATATTTCATACAAATTTCATAGACGCGCATCGAGCTGAACACATATACCGTTGTCAGAAATTTTCCTGCTCAGGCCGCTGAACATGTTGATACATAAATTGAATCTACATACTATGTGATTATAACAAAACTTTAAAATCCCATCACATCTCGACTAAATCTACCACCATTGGAGTAAGCTCTAGCGAACATAAAAATAATCTTAAAAATTGGTCTCCATTTCCCTAAGATATCGCGTAAAATATAATATACTGACAAATTGAGAAATCGGTTCATAAAAGTTTGTTGAAATGAAGACTTACCAAAAACTAACCCAATAGTCTGCGCCTGCAGCAGATGCCGTCGCCAGAATGACCATCAGAAAAGTAAAGAAGAGAAAGCATACATTGCCTCCCGAGCGAAAGTATGCAGCAATCACAGCCCACCGCAGGTTTCCTGACTGACGTTCTTCGTCTGCCATCTTCTGTTCTTCAAATTGCGGCAGATCCTCGCCTTCGTTTACGCTTGACTGACTTCGTAATAAAACGGCTTTTTCCTTTTCGTCCGTACTCTTAGAACAAAATATAAGTAGTCATTATATGGAAAAAAAAATACCGGCGGAACATGCAAAAAACATAAGTGGCCTCCTTGGTTTAGTGGCAGCATATACGAGTTGTGGATTGATTTCGAATCCCAGGTCGGGCAAAATTATTTTTCTAATTCGGTTTGACCGCGACTAGATTTAAACAGACCAGACGGGTCGATATCAGGTAGGCAGTTGGTCCTAAACAAAACTAAGCTAAATACTTGTAATTTGATTGAAAAAGTGTGTTACGTCGACTCCACATTAAGTGGGATAACGGCAAGTGGAAAGAAAGTCATGCAAAAATTACTTTTATGAGACGGTTTCGTAAGTGCTAGTTTTCTATGACATTCTCATTTGT
Organism: Clanis bilineata; assembly: GCA_036417725.1. Taxonomy (NCBI): domain Eukaryota; kingdom Metazoa; phylum Arthropoda; class Insecta; order Lepidoptera; family Sphingidae; genus Clanis; species Clanis bilineata. The sequence continues at coordinate 10,071,344 of CM071151.1, read as the reverse complement.
GTCGTACGAGATCTGGCTCTATCTGAATAGAGTTATGGAGTTAACCTATCTAAAGGATTTTTCGTCATTGGTTTGAGCATGTGGAGAGGATGGATGAAAGGCGACTTACAAGAGGTATTTATCGTACGAAAGTGAATGGAAATGTCGGAAGAGGGCACCCGACGAGGACGTAAATGGATCAAATAAGTAACCTTTTCCGCAAAGGGTAAGTGAGAAGTATGAAAAGTTACGTGAGTATGGAAGAGGCAAAACTGATGTGTCAGGATCGTAGCTTGTGGCGCTCAATAGTCTCTGCCTACCCCCATGAGATACAGGCGAGAGTGTGTATGTATGTGTTTATTATCTCCATTGCATTGTCTAAATGGCTCAGTCTTTGACAAAAGCCAACCAGGATTTCATTGACATGTATGGAACACTAAAACTAAGCTATGTAACACAACTTACTCGAGCACTTAAACTATCGGAGTCCTTTTCTTTGCCATCCTGTAACGATGTGAGCATCATGGAGAATTCTTTCCCGGACGCAGCAAGTTCATCGAATGTGCCCATGTTCTCGATACGACCCTGTTGAAGTTAAAATAGTTATTCAAAAATATAGCTTTTTAGCCAGCTTAAAGTAGCCTGACATGTATTTGAATTGATTTTCAGTTAATATTATGCGTATCTATAAGTATTGTAAACGCTGAATCTCTATCCCAATTTGTATTATTATTATTTTAAGTGAATGTTTTTGTTTGCAATGTTGGTATGCTGAATAAATAAATAAAAAAAGAAGCTCGTGTAATTTATTGTCTACTGCTAGTAGTTGCAGTGTTGTAACCAACTTGATGTTCATAAAATAAGTTGGGTTTTGCATAAAAAAATAAACGTGATGTAATTACAAACAATGTAATTTACAAAATACGTTTGCAAAACTTACTAGCAAATAGCACAACTTGTTTAATCAAAGTGTAAACATTAAGTTTTCGACACCATTTGGAATATTACCAACAACCGTGCCAAAAAATTAAAAATGCACAGTAAAAACATGAATTATCTCACGGAACAGTTAAAATTACTTGATCGGAAGATAAAGCTGAAAAGTTTTATAATACATGAATGTGTTAAACTGTGAATTAAAATGAGTCTGAATAAAGTTGTCTGGAACCTTAATAAAGGACAAGGTGCATTTCGTCCCCACCCGTCAACAAGATTGAAATGTGTCTCAATCAGAAAAAAATTAGTATGGCGACAATCTTCAAATCCTATGGGTTTCTAAGTTTATCGACTTTACCATTTTATTTGAAATTATGTTACTACGATTCTGTGTACATGACTAACTCCAACTTATTTAGCACCAAAAACCAATCAAAGTAGGTATAGAAAATGAAGCACAGCAAAAGGTTTTTTCAGAAAAGCGGAGAGCTGACTCCATCCGCATTTTGAATTAAGAGTGAGAGAGACAGCAAAGGGATTCTTGAATTCGAAGATCAGCCACAAAGTGAATAAAAAAAATTACGCTAATTGACAAAATACTATCAAACACGTATACAAATGTCGATCTGCACCAATAATATATGTTTCTATCTACTAAAACTATACTTAATAAGTACACTTACAAAAACTATACTAACCTCATTCATAACAACGATGTAGTCAGCTGCTTTGAGGAAGTGTATTTGATGAGTGACAAGGACCCTGGTACGATGCCGTAGATAACCATTTATACAACCCTCGAACAATTGCCGGCCAACGTTCGTATCCACGGCAGACAATGGGTCATCCAGTAGGTAAATATCTGACTTTATGGAAAAAAAAATTTAATGGCCTAGCGCATACGTGTCCACGGAATAACTCAATACTCACTCAACCATTACTCCACTTATGACGTTATAATTCAATATAACATAATAACCTTCATCATCATTATCATCAGCCCTAGGACATCCACTGCTGAACATAGGCTTCCCCCAAAGATTTCCAGATCGACCTGTTGGAAGCGGCCTGCATCGACTTCCTATAATGACCTCATTATGGCGTAACTAATTCAGAGTATCCCCAGAGAGTCATATCCTGCCTGGCTCTCCAAAAATATTTTTTCAATGTTTCTCATTACATCTTGCCCAAAACTATAATGCACCTTTCAATACGCGCAAAAGGTGTAAAATGTGTCGAAATTAACGTTCAGCACGCGTAGTCCAGGATAGATTTAGGCTTTTAAAATTTTAAGCGTCAGAGCCGAGCTGTAGATAGCTATGTATACAGCATGAATACCGATACCACTGTCTCACAGAAAAATGGCGTGAAGTCGCTGGCTTTCGTATCTCATTCGGTGATTGGGATTTCCAGTGGCCTAAATCCTTCTCTATATCTATCCCTATCCTTCAAGATCGACGACGCGCCCATAATTCCTTTGGTATCATTGGTCTATGGGCTGTGGAAGTCACTTATCAGCAAGCGACCCACCTGCTCGTGGCTTCGTGTCAACTTTATGTTAACCTTTAGATCATTGATCCTAAAGATCACTATTTTCTACTTTTTTTGCGTAAATCCTACATTCATCCCACAAAATTATACGATTCTGTGAGGATAGATGTTTCGTTATTGAATAAGAAATCAATTTGTACTCAGATACAAGGCCAATCGACTAAAAAGTCTAGTCTCCGTATCCATATAACATAATAACATAACATAAGCTCACGCCTGTATCCCCGAAGGGGTAGGCAGAGGCGCACTAGCGAACTAGTACACCCACGTTTCGCCGAGATTAGTTCCGTCCCAGATGTGATAGGGGGCGAGCCTATCGCCATATCGGGCACAAATTCCAGACACCGGGCTGATATGGAAAAATTCAATATTACTTTGCCCGACCCGGGGATCGAACCCGGGACCTCAGAACCGTAGTCGTACCGAAATACCACCACGCCACCGAGGCAGTATCCATATAAAAGATAGTAAAATCCCGGTTTTCACACGTCTAACACTTTTATTACTATAATAAGAATTTAGGTAAAAGCTCTATTTCGTAATAATGTAGGACTGTTAGTACTATTTTTCACATAAGGAATAGTTTACAGAAACATTGTTCATTCAAGCCTAGTATTTTAATGAGAGAACGATAGAAATAGTTTAGCTTTGACATATTCCAAGCTTGCGTTGTTGAAAACTTATTGTACAGGCCCCAGGCCCACCAGAATCACAACGCTCATTACTATTACATTCATAAATACTCCGCATACCGAATTAAGAATTCAAGAATGTTTGCAATTTTTGTATGAACAATCAGTATGAAAGAATGTTTTATCGGAATTTATAAACTAATAACGAAAACTGCACGGCGTCCTTCCTTTGTTCTATAACTGAACTGTTTACAACAAATATAAAATCAATTTACCTCTCTGTAGACGGAGCGAGCTAAATTGATTCTGGCGCGCTGGCCCCCCGACAGCGACACACCCCGCTCTCCCACTAGGGTTTGGTCTCCGTATGTGAATTGTTTGAAATCCTTTTCCAAAGCGCATACTCTGCATACCTGCAAGCCGACTTTGAATAAAGCGACGTCCTAAATAGCGTGCTCGTGCATAAATTATTGGGTACATATGTATGTACATATATATATTATAAATAGTTTAAAGAATAGCAGCGATAGCAAAGCTGGGAGTGGTACGGACTATCCAAGTCAAATATGCTAGCGATGTGGATTAAGGCCTATTCGCATTAGTAAAGAAGGCAGTGGGAATGTAATATTACGGAAATGATAAAAAATAGTTCGGTTCGTTCTTGCACATCTTGCTATTTGTACGTGAGACAATGACAATTTACCTGTACAATGTACAGATTAGGCTATGTTCAGAGTTCAGACGACCTGCACATGACCCGCGCTAGAACCGTGCTACGCCCGCTAGCGGATGCTACACCACGTAGCAACGAGGTTGATATGCGGATGCTACGATCTGCTACGTGGGCAAAGTAGTATGAAAATACGTTAAGACAAAAATTAGCACATAACGGTATGCATGATAAGTATTATCATCGTCAAATCACCGGGCAAGTTACCATTTTAACATATAATTATAACAAAGAATATCAGCTGCAATAACAAGACGTGGGAGAATGAATTAAACTTGTATACTTTTGAGTATTACTAAGAGATGAACTATCAATATAGAAGAACCTGTTTGCAAATGAATAGAGCTAATTATTTAATAGCCTGACAACTTATATATTTACTTTAATTATGATGTTTTGCCAGTTAATGTATGTAACATCTGTCAAAGCAACGAAATTACTCATCAGGTAAAAGTTATCTGGTTGTTGAAAAATCGGCTCTAAAGCTAAGATTTTTAGAGCGAACTTCGACTAAGTCTAAGTTAAAGAAACGAACTCAGTGAGGATTTGGAATCTTTAAATCGAACTTTGATGTACAATAAAATTTTTGCTTAGTCGGTCTGTCAGTCTGTTTTTCTTGTAAAAAAAATGGCTCGGACGAAGTGGAAGTTCGATTTACAAATTCGAAATTCTCACTGAGTTCGTTTCTTTGACTCAGACATAGTCGAAGTTCGCTCTATAGATCTCAGCCTAAGTTATATCATGACCTCATTAATGTTGTATAAGTATTAGCTGCAATGCAGAGGCAACCCTGCACGTATTATTAGCACTTTACTTCGGCATTCAATGCAAATGACACAAACACGTACCCTTTTATATTTTTCCGGTTCAAAAGGCAGCCCGAAAAGTATGTTCTCCCTTACGGTACTAGGGAAGAGCCACGCCTCTTGGCAAGCGTACGAGATCTTTCCCTGTATTGAAACAGTGCCAGTGGCCGCAGGCAATTCTTTTAGTAGCAGTTGCAGAATTGAAGACTGCGAATGTAAAACAGATTTCGTTTTTAATTCCTTGCGAAAAAGTTTTTCGTTTTAAAATCATATAATTAGTAACCTCTGTTAGTAACACATATGAGTTCCGGAAACTTCGCTGGGTAGTGTTTTAAGCGGCTCCGGTTTTACATAATTACAAATATGATGTTTTTCTAAATAATATTATCAATGTCTTTTGTTTTATTAAGTTTCAAAAACCATTAAAAACATTCATTGTACCAATATTAATTGAATACTATAAGTTTTCTTTTTTAGGTACTTTATTCGTTTGAAAATAAAATTATTTTTTGCCCATAAGCCTTTGCATCTTCGATTACCATTTATTTTATACTCGCTTTTGCTCACGTCTCTACCGGGAAATCTGAACATTTTCGTATTTATACTATAACATAATACCATATAACCACTATTTGGTATTATTTTATTATAACTTCTATCCGCGTGAGACACTTTCCTGTCGTATTTCTGTTGTTGCTCCACACAAAGTTCCCCCTCCTATTTCCCCCTTTAAAGTAAAAATTTCCAAAAATCCTTTCAAATTTCATTCTAAACAAATAGTCAGGAAAAACGGTTTTATAAGTATAGATAGAGTTCAATTACCTTTCCAGAACCGACAGGTCCAATTATAGCGCAAAGTTTTCCTTTACGTAACCTCAGAGAAATGTTCTTTAGCGCCATAAAATTAGGATCGCCAATCCAACTGGCCGATACATCGTGGATTTGCACGGCCGTGTCGTCATGGTGAGACATACTTCTTAAAAATCTCGAATTCTTTCGAGGGATACCTGTAGCCCGAGCACGAAAAACTAATGTAAATGTAAATGTATTCGAGTTCGCTGCGCACTGATGACGTTTGGTTAATATTTCATACAAATTTCATAGACGCGCATCGAGTTCGAATACATTTACGGTTGTCAGAAATTTTCCTGCTCAGGCCGCTGATCATTAAAACTCAATGTTACATAAAAAAGTATCTTATAAGACAACATTCGTTTTAAAATGTAGAATAAGATCATGGTAAAAAGCATACCAACAACATTATTCATATAAAAATACTTTTTTTAGGTATTGAAATAAAATTAGTTTTTCCGGATTTGTTTTTTTCGACATTTGAAAGTTTTACAACCTTCATGGTCACGAGTCGGTCACACGTCGACATCAAATTAAAAAAAAATCTTATTACAATCCGTAACTTTCGCGTAAACTTAATAAACCATAATGTTAAGGTATGTATAGGATAATACAAAAAATATTAATTCGTCAATCTTTGAGACTGATATTAATTTAGCCTAACACTAATAAAGCAACAGCTTTCAAGAGAATAGGGTGACAAGAAGGGTTGAGAGCAGGTATTGTGATTAACCTCAGAGCGGTACAATATTTCGAGTTATAAACAGACTTAACTCATATGTTGTTCGTGAAAACCTACATTATGTCAACACTAACATTATAAACGATGTAAAACAAGATTAAAGATACAAGATAACCCATTATAACATAACATATACCAGCAACACTTATCAATGTTAGCTCTACGCATCCATTAGAGTCAATAATGCCGATAACCGGAGATAAAATATCACACCTTTCTGCACTTACCGTTTGAATGATTAGAGATAAATAAATCAGATTTTTGATTATAGGAAAGTGGTCGCACTCCTGTGTCGTTTTTTTTGAAACTACCACTCACGTTCCTGAACAATTTAGATGTAGGCATCGTGGAACTGGTGGCCACTAAATCCGCTCTATCCTCTGAAAATAAAATGTTGTTTTTGGAAATTTGAATATATATTAAAATTTTGAAGAAAGAAAAACTTTATTTGACCATTTCCACAAGGACACACATTCTCATAAACCAATATAATTTATCTAAAATTGCAAGAAACAAAAAGAAACAATTATAATTAAATACATCTAACAGTCACACACTTAGTGCTGACCCCACACTACGTATAACCTATATCGTACAATGCGGGAATCGAACCCGCGGCCTCTCGCTTCGCAGCCGGCTACTTGCCCACTGCGCCACGAGGGTTTCAATTAAAAAAACAGGTTATAGTTAGTGTTGATCGGACACTTTACAGTAAGAATATCTTAGTTCTTATGGAATGGACAAAAAGGCCACGAATACAATTTTATTTAATATTTTTTATTGTATCTATCAAGAACAGGTAGCTTAACATATTTATGGGTATAAAAATTTGGCTGAGAGCCTAGTTTGCAATTCTCGTTGTCATTGCGCTAAATTTCAAAATCAGATTTGGATTTTATTTATAGCAGCGACTGGTAAACGAGCAGGCTGGTCACCTAATGGTAAGTGATATCCACCGCCCATAGATACCAAAACAGTGGTATCAAACCGGTCGAGCCGGCCCATTCGTGCTGACATTACTGTCTACAGCGTGGCTCTACCACTCAAAAATTAAATTAATTATAAATCTATTTTAACTTTTAATATTTTAATTAAATTATTGAATTATATCGAATATAATTGAAATTAACGCGTTTTGAATTATTGTTTTATGTTCCAGGAGATTGCTTTTGTTGCAGCACAATTTCTCAAAGTTTCGTAACAAGATTTATTACATTCCAGATTCCACAGTAATATAGGAATGGTGCGATTATTTTTATCGTCACGAACACTAAAAGATATATCCAAAAGTTTTATTGTACCAATCTCACATTTTTTATGTCGTTTTGTTGATAATATTTTGATGACGTGTATATTTCTTTCATTGATATTACAAGCAATAAAACGTATCAACTCTACAATTATCGGATAAGAATATGTTAGTCTAGTGTATAATGACAACGTGTTATTTTATTTATTGTTTGATTAATATATTCAAAAACTAATATTTTACGTAAATTTGTTTTCACCTATTTTTGTATATTTTTTAAAACATTCTAAAAATCTAGAGCCCTACTATATTGTCATATAGTATGGCTACTGTAAAGTAAGAATAAAGATAATTTTAAGGTCCCAACTCTATGGTCCCAACTAAAGATGGCTCAACTTGCCATGAAGACAAATTATGAATTTCATCGATGTCTGCATTCATAATAGGATTCAAATACTTACGAAGTATCAGGAACTCTTGAACTCTCTTCAGTGAGACAATGAGCTCCGCTGTAAATGATAGCACTAAGGGCAATATCAGAGTTATGTTTATTTGAGCCGCGTTCATAAACTGCTGTAGCGGATAGATCTGAAATATTATTTTTTACATAAAAAGGGTTTTAAGTTGAATAGAATAAATATAATAAATAGTCGCATCCTTGGTCTAGTGGCAGCATGTATGGGCTGTAGACCGGGAGGTCCTGGGTTCAATTCCCAGGTCGGGCGAAGTAAATTTTCTAATTTAATTTGCCCGGGACTGGATCCCTCATAGGGGGTTGACGTCAGGCAGGCGGCCGGTCGTAAAAACTAAGCCAAATCCTCTTTGCAACACGCTTGAAAAAATGTGTTGCGCCGACCCCACATTAAGGTGGGATAAGGGCAGGTAGAAAGAAAGAAAAGAATAAATATAATAAATAATTGTAGGAAAGCGTAGGTAAGCGTACTAAAAATAATAACATTTGAAGAGAAAACGAAATATATGTAGGTGTGTCAGGAGAAGGAAGGAAAATTGACAAAAGATATATAAAAATTCCGTCCAACCGTGGAAAAGCAGAGAGTCAAGAAAAGACCCTTTAGCTATGGAAAAGAACCGGAATAAGAAGAAATAGACAAGGTGCTATCTATCTAAGTGGACCCACGCATATAAACCAGTTTAAATCTATCAGTATTTTCATTCTGTTTTATCCAATAACTATAGAGATATTGTTTTAGTATTATTTGATCACAATTGTAACATAATGCATAACAATTCGTTATTTCCATCTGTTCGACTCCGAAGACGCCTGTTTAATATGTATGGCATTGCATGTCACATTGATTAGTTCCATTTTTACACGCTTTATATTAGTTTCACCTGTACATATGTATGTATGTATGTATCTATTTATGTAATAGAATCTTGTAACGTGATTTTCACCATGTTCCAGACGTCTGATCAACTTGAAAATTGACACACGTATCAAGTACCGTTGACAGCGTGTTTTTTAGTATTTTTTAACTATTTTTTTCTACCAGAATAATTAATTTCTTTATTTTTTATGAAATATGTATGTCGAATATTTTCTCCTAGTTCGACGTGTATTTCTCGGTCCAAGTCGAAACAATATTTTAATAATTAGCAATCCATAGCTAGCATTTAAGCTTCAATACATATTAACGCTCTACAAGATCCTAGAAAGTCGGTATAGGACTGCCTCGATGGGGCAATTGTATTGTGTATGCGGTACGACTTACGTCCGTTCTGACCCCGGATCGGGTTATGTGATATTGGTTTTCTGTTAATTAAAGTATTAATCCTGAGTCTGCAATTTGTTCCTTATATGGATTTAGGTGTCTATCCCATCCGCTTAGCAAAAATGTTGAGCTCTAATTACACGTGTGATCGCCCCTTTATAGATTAGATGATTCTCGTTGTGTATAGAGATAAAATCCTATAAATACTCAAATTTTATATTTAGGTAATGAATAGCCATTCTTTCTACCTGGCGTTATCCCGGCTTAGTGCCAGGGTCCGCCGTCGCACTTAAACGTTTCCACTTCGCACGGTCTTGAGCATCCTCTACAGTAAGACCATTGGCTCTCATATAGTCATTATAGATAATAAATAGTACATGCTATAATTTGTGTGTTCTTCTCTAAAATTAAACAAATACAACAATAGATATGGATGCAATAGCTGGCTGCAGTGTGTCATACGATTGGATGAAGTAGTCCATATTATTATCGACATACGAGTAGAGAACACACTTACCACAGTGGCGCTCATAGAGTTGCCCAACAGAATAAAAGTGAGTATGGTGAGGAACAGCGCCGTCCTCTCCGTGAAGATCATGAACCCGAGGAACACCGTCCGAAGAATCGTTGCGGCCCGCACTTCCTTTAGCTCGTTTCTTCTCTTCTCGTCAACCACTTTTTGGAACGGTATCTCCCATGCATACATTTTAATTACCTGTAAATGTTTGTGGTAATGTTACACTAGATACGTAAGTACCTATGTATTACAGATTATTGAAAATCTATATTGTTTGTGTTAACATTGTGTTATAATTCAAGGAAAATGTTTAATTAACCTTGCTCATAGTATTATAAATATACTATGTTCCGCCGCATACATGTGTATTTCGTCAAATACGTATCACGGCGGACATACATACTCAATACTTTAATGATGATATTAGTACTTGTGTAATTTTTTTATAAATTGAACGGGTGTAAATATCTGATGATGGTTAAATCAATTTTAAAGGTTTTATTTTATAAGAAACCCTATTAATTGTGACGTTTATGTACTGGTGGTGTTGCATAGCGATCGCCGCTCATATACTTGGTGTTAAATTCGCCATAACCACTCCTTAAGGCAAGACGCGTCCCGAGTTCTTTGGGATATAATATACATATATTTTGTTTAAGAAGTAGTTAAGATAAGTAAGTAGTTGTTTAAGTAAGTAACTGAAAGTTGATAAAGTACCACCACCATAACATGAAATGAAAGGACGGAATATCTGTTTGTCAGTTGACATTATATTGCTATCAGGTGCAAATATTGTAACCACTTTGGTTTGCTAGAGTAAAACTAAATATGTATCGTACACTCTCGCCAATTTTTGCTTTATAACAGCTATCGATTTATAAAACGTAGCATCAAGTATCTTTATGCGACTCGGGCCAAAATCAATATGGGTGCATTGAAACTGCTGAGTATTCGAATCGGTATTTATTTTTAATAAAACATTAAAAACGGGTGGTCGCGTTCCAACAACTTAAATCTACATAATCGATATTCCAATAAGGCTAAAGTTATTCCAATCTAGGAGTTCGATGTTTCAAAATCCTTTTTTACCTGTCTGGTTATTACGATGTTTCTTATGTCAGCACGGCTATTATCTACCTCTATATGATAATATACCACTGCCTAGTAGTTAAAGTCATCATCATCAATCATCAATACATATAATAAGAATGTAAATATCGCGCGTCTGTACATTACATAGATTTCAAAAAAACGAATTTGGGGGGTTTAGAATTAGTAATATAATACATTTTTATCATTTTTAGAATTTTTGTCTGTCTGTCTGTATGTTTGACCGCGTATCAAATGAAAACCACCAAACTAATTTTACGGAACTGCATAGAAAATCGCAGACCAGATCTTGGAAGAACATTTAGGCTTTGTTTTATTAAAATCGGTCAACTCTATCAAGCGATATGGATATTTTTGTATCATGTGTGCAATTGTTGGGAGTTCTATAAAGCCTGAAAGTGATTTTCAAGTTTATCAATAGATGGCGTTACCATATTTTCCGTGTCATATTGAATATTTTACGAATTATGAACCATTTTAAAGTCGTTAAGTGATCCGGGGTCAAAATCTAAAAAGTGACCGCCATTTTGTTTTTTTTTGTTTTGGGCCAATTCACTTTAAAATCGATATCTGGATCACCCCGTGGTTCCAAACGACGGAACCGATGTAGAAACTGTCAAAAGTGGCCGCCATTTTGTTTTTCTTTGTTTCTGGGCCGATTGACTTCAAAATCGATATCTGGGTCACCCCGTGGTTCCAAACGACGGAACCGATGTCAAAGCTGTCAAAAGGGGCCGCCATTTTGTTTTTCTTTGTTTCTGGGCCAATTTACTTCAAAATCGATATCTGGGTCACCCCGTGGTTCCATACAACGGAACCGATGTCAAAGCTGTCAAAAGAGGCCGCCATTTTGTTTTTCTTTGTTTTTGGGCCGATTGACTTCAAATCGATATGTGAGTCGCCCCGTTGTAGAATATTTAGACTAAAACGACGGGGTGGATCGACAAATCAAATATTTTTACCGTTGGCCCTACAAGCGTGCGAAGCCGCGGGCAAAAGCTAGTTACTAATAAAAGGGGTTATGCAAAGTCCACTACAGATTAATGCGAGTTGGTAAACTCTGAACTATGCAAACCTCTTAGGTCAGTACGATGGTTCCGACACGATATTTCGTTTATCGTCTTAGTGATAAACACGTTATTTAGAGAAGGCTGATGTACTGCAACTTTTGTCTGTGCAGTCTGTATCAAATCTCTTTAAGCTATCATTGTTTTATGTTATGAATAGTTTAACAACAACACAACAAGTGCGTTTGTGTAAACGGTAGCTATCTTTAAATATCAGAGGTAATAAAATCTAAAGTATTAAGGGTTCATATTTTAGTAGGTTGACGGATATTATGTATTAGGAGATTAATACCTATAGAAATTCAGTCGCCTCCTTGGTCTAGTGGCAGCATATATGGGCTGTAGACCGGGAGGATCTGGGTTCGATTTCCAGGTCGTGTAAAGCGAATTTTCTAATTTAATGTGCCCGGAACTGGATCTTTTAGATGGGGTTTACGCCAGCAAGCAGCCGGGCGCAAAAACTAACCCAGATCCTTTCTGAAATATGCTTGAAAAATTGTGATGCACCTACCCCACATAAAGGTGGGATAAAGGCAGGTAGAAAGAAGTGCCTAAAGAAATATATAAGTAATTGAAATTTTATGATCGTTATAAAGTTCTAAAAAGTAATTCTAAAAACCAATTCACTTACTTGAATACCATTTATAACTTCGCTCATCACTTTAATTCTCTCATCAGTTTTCTCGGCGGTGCGCATTCGAATCTTGCCCAGTACCTGACCAAGGACGCCTGAAAAGTGAAAACACACATTGTTCTACAATGTTGGTTTTGTGACGTGTCATTTAGTTGGAGAGTTTCGAGTACAACACCTGCGATGCTATAACAGTGTATAAACTATTATGTACTCTAGACGTACATAGGTCATTTCATTTGAGTGTAATAAAATTATATCTTTTTGTTCTCATTTTTCAAAAGACAAGTAAATTTTATCTGGATGATATCTTTGTTACTTTGAACGAGGAATAATGTAAAAATTGTTCGCCAGATTATTTGAAAATCGGCTTGAACAGAAGACGCAATGGTTCATAATATCTACTGGTCTTGAAATGCTTTTAGTACTACGAATATTCTTGTTATTACTTTCTTTTTTCTTTGTACCTGTCCTTATCACACAAAATAACACACCCTCTGGAGCATGTTGCATTAAGGATTTGGCTTAGTTTTTACGACCGGCCGCCTGACTGACGTCAACTCCCTCTAGAGGATCGAGAGCCGGGCATATCAAAGTAGAAAAATCGCTTTGCGAAGCCTGAGAATCGAACTCAGGACCTCTCGGTCCATAGCCTATATACGCTGCCACGAAGACCAAGGAAGCGACATTCTTGTTATAGTTACATTTACAATTATTACAATAGGTAATAACTAAAACCACCACCTTAATTCATGATAACATTAACACTGTTTCAATATAATATGATGTGGTATAATAAACGCCACACATTTTATATAGCGGTACATTGTGTGCACTAATTACTAAAATCATCTACTAAAAATGTTATTATGCATAACACAGTAAAGTAACGTCACGCCTGCCTGAAGGGTAGGCAGTGACGCAACAAATGTCCCTACTTTCACTCATGATGTGCTAGACAGATCCAAAACATCGGCCACAAATTTCAAATACAGAAAAACCCAATGTAATTGACCCGGTCTTCAAACCGGAGATGTCATTACGGTAGTAGTACCTACCAAGCAAACTACGCCACGATTATAAAGATAATACTGCAATAATTACCTTGTATTGGTAGAGCTATGATAACAAGAGCAGCTAAACCGATAAGGGCGGCGTATCCAGCTTGAAGGTAACCTAAATAACAAACTGCTACCATTTGTATAGGGATGATCCAAACGAAATGCAGGAACAGAAACGCCAAATCGAATCTTTGTAAATCATTCGACAGAAGGTTAACCACTTTTCCTGCAGTGGTCTCTCCAAATGAACTGTTACTCATACGCATTATCTAAAACAATACATTTTATATTAACTAAATTTGTTAAGAAATATATACTTCTCCCATATATCCCACTTCATTCGACGCAATGGTCGCATTTCGCATTCATGGTCGACGCAAATAATTTTTTAAAATGTTACAGTAAAGATTCGGCTGTAGTTTTCTCCCTTCATCTGCTTGACGTCAACTCCCTCTAGTAAAGTCTAAGGGATTCAGTCTCGCTTAGCCTAAGGATTCGAACCTAGTACACTTGGACCCAAAGCTGATATAAACCGCCGCTAGATCACGGAGGCATAAAACTGTGAGGTACTGTAGTTACTGGGTGTTGTTATTACAAAGATCAAGTTTTGGAAATACAAACTTGGTTTAGAAGTAAGACATGAATATTGTATTTATGTGTATTATCATAGTATTACATTTCATCTTTCAAAGTAGGTGATGAAAGTCGATGAAGCGAAAGTAGTACGTCAGAATCGGGTGTAGTGGAAATCCATTGTCTCTGCCTACCCCTATACTATATACTACCTGTATCCCACAGGTTTGATATTATGTATGTATGTATGTACATTTTATCTATTTAATTATGTATTAGTAACCAGCTTGTCTACTTCTGGGTTATGTCTGTTTAATAAACCGACTTTAAAATAGGAGAAGGTCCTCAATTCGTCTGTATTTTTTTGTGTATATGTTACGTGACTGCTCCGCCAAATTTCGACCGATTTTGAAAATTATTTTTTTGTTCGATAGAGCTTATTCCAGATTCCAGTGGTTTCATATATTTTTCGAAGTCGATCCAATAAGTTTTGAAGTCGGTTCGTTAAGTTTTTAAACTTATGATTATTTTTCCTTTACCTCAATTTATATTCCCCCATAATATCTCGTCTTTGCATCACCCACAGTCCCCATAGATAGACTGGTAGAGAATACCTCAGCATTAAGTCCACCTTAATACATATCATCTATATAATAAAGCTTAAATAAACAAATAAAATAAATACAGGGCAATTACTATTACCTTTCTAAACATCAAAGAGCTAGTGGCAATTCTAAGTTTCATGCCGAATTGTTGGCAGAAGAGATTCCCGTGATGATTTAAATACGCCGCTAGCCAGTTAGCACCTATCATGCCGACTGCATAATATGTGGCCACTTCCCGAGTCATAGTCGTGTCAGCAGACCAAAAAGACAGAAGTTGTCCAAACAGGAGTGGTGTCCCCGTCCTGAAAATAAACTATAGCTATTAATTAATCTTCTTCACTTTGTCCTACTTCCCTGTGTATCGGGGCAACACAATTTTTCAAGGATGTTGCAGAATGGATTTGGCTTAGTTTTTACGACCTACTCTGCAGGATCCAGTACCGAACATATCGTCTTAGACAAACGCCCTGCCCAACGTGAGAATCGAACCCAGGGCCTCCTGGTTTATAGCCTGTATATGCTGCTATTAGACTAAGGAGGCTACAATTGGAAGAAGTATTATTAACTGTTATAAAATATACATCATCCTAAGTCCTATTTTGAAAATTAAGTATCCAAACCAAACACCATTAACATAGTATATCGATTGTACTAGATTACCTACTAATCTAAAAAGATAATTAAAATTAGATAACTCGGTTAAACATTCGTCGTTTTTCCGATACTCCTTTATTATCGTATCGTTTATGCGTCTTTTAAGTCCTATTTACATGTAGAGGGTTTATTACATAAACTCCGTAGTTGATAGTAAAATAGTTTTATTGTTGAAAACAGTTAAGCCAATTAATATCGTAAAAAACAGTTTTATTATCTTATTGCGCCGGAAGGAGAGAGGAGGTGTTGATTCTCGAGTTTTTATCCACTCCATTTTCCGTTATTTTAAACATTTTGGGCTATCATTTTAAAACATTTTAGAGTTAATTTTTCAAAGGCCAAATAACTTTATTCTAAGGGATAATTTTGTTGCTTTGACAATTATCTACAGAGAGATTCATTACTTACTAATACTGTTTAATGTCTTTGTTCATTTACCTATTAAACTTCAAAATAATTCGTAACATATACGTTATCTGGCCTTCAAAAATAAGCCCCAAGTCGATTAAAAGTTGTATATAGTATAAGTTGAATGGTTACAGTCGCCTCCTTGGTCTAGTAGCAGCTTATGTGGGCTGTAGTCCCAGCTGTGGTCTCAAGTCGGGCAAAGGATTTTTTAAAAATGAGTAGCCTTAGACCGGATTCCCTACAGGGGGTGTTGACGTCAGACAGGCAGCCGATCATAAAACTACGCCAAATTGTTTCTGCAACATGCCTAAAAAAGTGTGTTACGCCGTTCTCTCATTGAGGAGGAATTATAGAAGGTAGAAAGGTTACATTAGTTTTGTCTTGTTTTCTCTGACGTAAAATGTTTGTAGACGTGACAACACAGCACGAGATACAACCTGTTCTAAGATAAGAGTTATACTGCGTTTATTAGAAGTGCGCTTGAGCACTTACCTATAACATTATCTTATATTTTTATAGTTCAGATTCTCTATTTACATCAGATAACTCCCGGTAAAATTTTATAACGAAAGATGTAAAGCACTATAGGTATTATTATTCTTATATTCTGTATTCGTTCTTATATTTTTTATGAGGAAACTTGTAGACTTTTGCCTGTGGTAAATTATTTTACTTACTGCTTGAACTCCCAGAATTATAATAATTAATAAATATCTTTAGAAGAAAAGAAAACACACTTAACATTGAAAAGGCAGAGATGAATGCGCTTTTTGGGGTGGCTTTCGAACTTCCTACACTCGTCTCGGTATTCCGTAACTATCATTAATAACAATAACAACTAATAACAATCACAGTTGAGTTATCCCTGCTTAATAGAGTATCTTGACAAAACTATCTGCATTGTAATTCAGTAGCTAGTTACAATTAATTAAAGATTTACCTTATTCCAACATAGCCTAATTGCATGAGGCCTCCGCGTAAGAACGACAACGCAAATGTCTTAAATAATACTTTAGTGAATGATGGTTGTCTACCAGCCAACCTGGCAGATTCTTCTTCACGAAGCCAATTCCTGTGAACAAAGTAACATTACATAAGCTCACGCATGTATCCCCGAAGTGGTCGACAGAGGCGCAATAGCGAACTAGAACACCCACATTTCGCCGAGCTTAGTGCCGTCCCAGATGTGATAGTGGGCCTATCGCCATATCGGGACAAATTCCAGACTCCGGGCTGATACTAAAAATTCAATTTCACTTTGCCCGGCGATCGAACCCGAGGCCTCAGGACGATAATCGTACCGCGCACGCAATACCACTACGCCACTGAGGCAGTCATTATACCAATAAAATTAAATAGTTAAGTCGATCTCGAAACTTTGTTGCCTCAAAACATATTCGACACAACTTATTTATTAAATACATAGACAATTACATACATACATACATAAACTCACGCCTGTTTCCCGTTGGGGTAGGCAGAGACTAAGGAGCGCCAATTGCCTCGGTTCAAACACACCTCTTTCGCTTCTTCCACAGTCATCAGTCTTTTCATGCACGCTCGTCGGTTACGAGAACTCCTTATTTGGCCCTTTTCTAAAATATCGCCAATTTGGTCCATAAAGGTACGTCTAGGACGTCCTCGGCCGACACTACCATTCACTTCCGCTACATAAATTTCTTTCGTCACTCTACTTTCATGCATCCTTTCAACGTGGCCAAACCACCGGAGCATTCCTTTCTCAATCCTCGTCACTACATCTTCCTTCAATCCAATTTTCTCTCTTATGCTGCTATTCCTCACTCTATCATTCAACTTCAACCCACACATACTTCTTAACGATCTCATCTCCACCGCATTTATCTTACTTGCATGCTTCCTCTGCCACACCCAAGATTCACTTCCATACATTAGTGTTGGCGCCAGAACTCCTCGATGAATGGCTAACCGTGCGTGACTTGATATATTTTCGTTAGCCATTATTGAGTATAAGGCGCCATTAACACTGTTACCCATCCTTACTCGTCTTTCAATATCTTTTTCACACTTTCCGTCCCGAGTGAACATACATCCTAAATATACAAATTCATTCACTTGTTCCACTTTTTTTTATAGACAATTATTAACGTATAAATAACAATTTTGTAATTATCACATATTATTTTTACAGAAAATTTTTGGGACAGGCCTATATCCAGCAGTGGACATCCTGTGGCTGATGATGGTGATATTTACTGTTCTCTCATACTGACTGGCAAAGGGGCAGTTCATTACTTTTCGCACAATATGATTCTAAGATACATCACATTGAATGTAAAAAAAATATCTCTTATCTAAATATATCTTGCTAATTTAGCATTATTATCCTTGGACCTCCTTCATCATCATCATCAGACACAGAACGTGCACTGCTGGACATCAAAGGACAGGCTTCCCTCAAAGACTTCCAAATCGTCCTATCCGGACCGCAACCTGAAGCGGCCGGAATGAAGTTTCTTTACACTCCACTTTCCGGTAGCGTTTCTTATTAATTTAGATACTATGTTGTAACAAAATAAATAATCTTATTATTTTGTGTCTAAAGTAACTAATTTTATTGCAGTAATAAAATATCAATATATTTTATTATCAGACGATTCTGATAACAACACTTCGAATCAACTTTACAATTATAGTATACTATTAATTCACTATCAATTTATTAGACCACAAACACACACACACACACAAACACACAACGTTCATGCACATATGCATGCACGCACTTTCGCAAGCACGCACAAACAATTTGCCACTGACACCTCAAATCGTTTCGAATCTTTCTCCAAAGTTAATCATTACATTGTATTATTGGATCTAATGTATAATGTATAAATCTTAGTATACCCTTAATTTTTTTTTTAATAATAAAATTAAGAGGATGAAAGTAACTTAACTCAGGAGTCTATCGACATAGCTAGAATCATTAGAGTTGTTAGACTATTTGAAATCAGCGGCCTGAGCAGGAAAATTTCTGACAACCGTAAATGTATTCGAACTCGATGCGCGTCTATGAAATTTGTATGAAATATTAACCAAACGTCATCAGTGCGCAGCGAACTCGAATACATTAACATTTACATTCGTTTTTCGTGCTCGGGCTATAGCTGTAATTTATGCTTATAAATACTAACTTTAAGCCAAGGTTATTTTCTATCAGTTCCTGGTAAATATGTGGCTAAATCTTCAAAGTAAGAAATCTTATGGACGAACAACGGCATTGGTTTTTTGTTGCATTCATCATAATACTATCATTGTAATACATTAAAGGTATCAATATGATAAGTTATCATATTTATGGATTATATCATAATATGGAATTCACATCGTATTATTTAGTTGATAAGAGAAGCAAATTATTTAAGATCTCAACGAACATTATATTTTACTAATAAATTAATAAACAAAGCATATTTCAATCAATCTTACTCCTATTATAAATGCGAAAGTTTGTATCGATGTATGTTTGTTACTCAATCACGTCAGAGCGGCTGAAATTTTGGCATAGGGATAAGTAGCTTGGAATAGCACATAGGCCATTTATCCAGGAAAATGTACTGTTCCCGTGGGATACATTTGTTAATAAATTTTCACAGGCAACAGCTAGTAAATAATAAATATCGGTGGTGAATTAAGGAAATTTCCAATAGAGAAACAACCCAGTTTTCCTGCTAGTGAATGCATTACAGTATCTAACTAAAGAAAAATAAGAGGCCTTGGCATAACTACGAAAAATACTTCTTTACTTTGAAGCCGGTTCCGCCATTTTAGTTTCGCGATCTATTTACATGTAAGTTGTTACCGTGTCATAAGACTAAAATAACGTATAAATAGTGTTTGGTTTTAATATAAATACAGTGTTTTATTTACCATTATGCTCATTTTGGCATGTGAAGATGATGCCTAACTGCTATATTAATGGGATCTTTCTTTCGCAAAGTCGCCATTTTGGTTTCTTTCATATATTAGGCATGCTTGATTTTTTAGTAGTTATCATCATCATCATCATCAGCCATAGGATGTAGTTATGCCTCGTCCTTATTCTTCTTTTGTCTTGTCTAAAATGCATTATGAGAACATGGAGGTGATCAATACAAATAGGTATGTATTGGTGTCCTCCATGGTCTAGTGCCAGCATTTATGTACTGTGATTCCTGGATTCAGATATCAGATCGGGTAAAGCGGTTTCCCTACACACTTTCCCCAGCATTGGATCCCCTAAAAGGGGTCTACTTAAGGAAAGTGGACTTACCATAAACGTGGTATAAAACAACCCGTTGCCATGGTAACTGACAGTGGCTAGAAGATTAGTACCAAGTTCAAACCGGGTTTAAAATTTATCCAGGCTTTAATATACGAATATACTCATAGAGTTAAAATACGTCGAATGTATAAATGCTCTACACACTTTGGTTGCTCAAAATATAAATATTTTTAATACGTTCCATTAATTAACTATGTTCTAATTAACTTTATTATAATACGTACTAATGAATTGGTATAATTAAATATAATAACTCACTCTTCTAGTTTGTCACCAACTACTTTAGAATCATAGATCTGCCTCGCTGGCACTAAATCATATTCTTCCAAATCTCGCTGCGTTCCGTGGTAGAACACTGGGAACATCCAACAAAACAGGGACCGGGAAAGAGGACCAGGTCGCTCCTTCGCAGACGGTGGTTTCTTCGTTTCATTTTTGTCCCGTTTTTTACCGTCTTTTTCATTCACCACTCCCATATTGTAAACCGATCGTGTTCAAAGTCAATAACAAATTAGTATCGAGTCACTGAATACGGAACCGCTTGTCTGTCGGAGTTGCACGCCACATGTCCCACCGCGCTCAACACTGACTTGTTTCAGACTGATATCAGTATCATTAAATTCTACACAGTTGTGGCTCGTTACTCCATTAGAGCGACATTTATTTATTACATATTATATAGAACGTTTAAACTTAATCTTTATTATCTTGTTAGTCGATCGCGCTCTGGCGATGCCTGTGAATTTCTGTGTAATTTGTACAAAATGATCGTGGTCATAAAAAACAATAAGACATCGATTCTTCCAAGGAGTTATGATATGACTGGAATGCTGGTTGTGACGAGTATGAAGTTACATCCCTGTTCCTGCTGTGATCTACCTATCTTGTCGCAGGATTCGCAGATACCTTGATTTGCTTGCCAGCATAATTATGATGACCATCGATAATTTCATTGTTTGTCGGTAGTCGTTGGTTTTTTAAGACTGCACTACGCTTACTGGCAAGTGTAGTGTAGTCACCTTGTCACAACCCTATAATGTACAAAGCAAATCAAATCATATGTTCACCAGAATGTTGTAACATTGTGATAGTGCTTATAAAGAGTCCAATTACATTCTACGATAACATTGGTGTGTGAACCTATTATATCGGTTCAACTCGGTAAGATTTTAACAAAGATATCTATGCATTATGCTTCTATTGCATCTTTGCTTTTAACACTGGATGATTCGGCGTGTTGTATATACATAAGTGTAATGAATACGTAACTGTTAATTGTCAATGTAACGGAAACAACAACGTTTCCCGCTCTGATAATAAAATTTATACGTATTTCTTGCATCGTTTTCTTTAATATTGTGTTTCAATATCATAAGAATGTTTTTAGGAACATTTTTAATTAGATAAGAATATTTTGTTATTAAGCCATAAGTACGATAACTGATTTAAAGTTATCGAGTATCAGAAAAACAATATTTTTACAGTTTGAGTATCGCAGACACACATTTTTTTATCCTAATACGGCTCGGATTTGATAGTTTCGGATATATGGCTTATCAAAACATATTAATATTATCTTATCCGTGATGCTGATGACGTACTTGAGAGTTAGACGGAGTTTCGCTTTGTCATTCGTTTTAATGGTAAACTGATAAATACTCACGCATATTAGAGTGTCATTTACGAGATAGTTAAGCTTTTTACACTGATCTGATATATAAGAGATTTAAGGGTTTATCCTCTTTAAAATTCATAACTTTTATAATACGAAAGGTACTAACATATCGATTTAGGGGACTTTTAAGATTTAGCTGATATTTGATACGATAGAAGGCCTGAAAAAAAATTAAGACGTACAAGTAATAACCACTTCCCATAAACTCTCTATGTGGTGTCCGAATCTAAGCCCATTGGGAAAATTATGAAGCAAGAAGGCAGGGATACTTTAGTCTTCTTGTAACTCCGTCAGTACCACTGTAGTATAATAACATACCAACTATGTAGACAGTGCAAAAACTGACCAATCATAACTCTGCCGCCTTATGTAAAGGCATGAAAATCCAACTAGAACATCTATAACATAACTTGTTGAGACAAAAACTTATGTATAATTTTACAAATCAAAAAGTCAAAACTAATTATTGTGGCATAAACAAGATCTATTACTTAAATACACAGACAATTGCAGTATTCGATAGTACTCTCGTGGACTAAGCAAATTTTCAACACTCGCAAGGGAATCAAAACCTACAGGGTACTTCCCGTGAACACGGAATCTTAAAATTTGGTACGAAGCCACGTCTTTTAGCAAAGATTGCGAAATTCATTATATACTTACAGGTTTGTACGGAACCCTCGGTGCGCGAGTCCGACTCGCACTAGGCTGGTTTTATTTTCTCCATACCTTTATAAGAAGGATCCACAAGTGACGATAGTAAAATGTATAGAAAAACTACATACATAAAATTTCGAAACACGAAAACCTATAAAGAAAACTTGTAGGTACATCACACGGCGTAACATTTTTTCATTACAATGAACATGAAAATGATTTTCCCTACCCGCCCAACGACTGTCGCGAATTAATTTAGCACACGAATGGGCCGTGTCGTGCGAAATACTTCCGTTAATATCCCAGAGGAGGCATTCTGGATCCAGATATAATAATATATTGTGACCACAAACTGTCCTATTCTGGATTTCTCGACTTTTAAAGTACACTTATTTCTACAATTGACTTACAAATGTTGTTACTGCGGCCCATGCAGGAATATTTTTGACAATCGAATTAGTATCGAGCTCACTCCGCACTGATAACATTTGTTTAATATTTCATAAAAATGACATAGATGTCTCGGTGTGCCTCGGTGGCATTTCGGTACGACTACGGTTCTGAGGTCTCGGGTTCGATCCCCGGGTTGGGCAAAGTGATATTGGATTTTTCCATATTAGCCCGGAGTCTGGAATTTGTGCCCGATATGGAGATAGGCTCGCCCCCTATCACATCTGGGACGGAACTAAGCTCGGCGAAATGTGGGTGTTCTAGTTCGCTAGTGCGCCTCCGCCTATCCCTTCGGGGATACAGGCATGAGCTTATGTTATGACATAGACGCGCATCGAGCTCGATACGAATTCGATAGTCAAATATATTCCTGCTAGGGCCGCTGATCATCTATGTACATATGTATTATACTCTGTATACTCCAACCTTGATGTCTAGGTTGGCACGATTTCTGTGTCCATTTTGACGAAACAGCAATGGTATATTGTGTTGCCATTTTCTTTCTTTGGGCTGATTGATGTCCATGGCGTCACGGGGACCACTGAAAACCAGCGCTGTGTTGTGGCACTCGTCGCAATACAGTACCTACATTACGCTGAGTTGGCCACCTAATTATCACAATTTTTGTGATTATCATCATCATCATCATAATCAGCCATATGATGTCCACTGCTGAACATAGGCCTCCCTCAAAGATTTCCAGATCGAAATAAAGGTCGCAGGAAGTCGCTGGATGCAGACCGCTTCGAACAGGTCGATCTGGATTTTTTGTGATATTAAATTATTTATCTTCCTTTTTTCAAATTTAAAGAACTAGAAAGCCAGTCATATTCATTATACAGTGTCGATATTCTATAGTATCGATACGGTTTATAAGTAATTCAATAAGACAAATAAAGAAAGTTATAAATGCAGTGGTATCTAATAGAAATTAAATTTAACCTGTCGTCCTAAAATAATTGATTTAAAGATACACGACACTTACACTTCATAAAGTGAAACCTGTAAAAATGCATCTAATATGCTTTAAATTTCTTGCTAGTGCAAGTGAATAGAAGACGGATAAGTGTCTAAGCAACCTAAGAATAGCTGACGCTACATGTTATAAATACCAATAAAATAATATAGGTACAGCATATATCATACATGATATCCAATTTTCTAAACGCTTACAAAATACCGCCATCTTTACCTTTTATTTGACTCTAAATTGGGTTGGCGCGACATACGCCCGAATGGTCAAACGCTATTTTAACAACTTTAACAGCTTCTTACATTGATTTTCGCCATACAATTTTGACAGATAAGGCGGCCTTAAACGACATAAGGCGACCTTAAATATATGAACATTCGGCGGATATTCATTCAGGCATATTTTGAAAGGATTCGACTACGTTTTTACGAACGACTACCTGCCTGACGCCAACGCCTTCTGGGTCCGCCAGAGGCCTGGGATTCGAACCCAGGACCAATGTCAATCATCATCTGTTCTAGTTAGAGGTATAATATTTTTTCTACAGGAAAAAATATCTATTTATTTTTATTTATTTAAGCTTTACCTCTACATATATACAAAACTGTATAAAGGTGGTTTAATGCCAAAGGCATTATCTACCTAAGGTGATGCGGAGACAAAACGATGTGGGTGTATATAAAATATAAATAGAGGTTACATATAAATAAGACGGAACCTGACAATAAATACAACAATACATACTTCAGTAAAATAAGATTACTTAAATAAATATGTTGTAAAATATAATATTTTATAAACTACATATAAATACAAATAAAATATACCAACATACATAAACATATAATATTATGAATCTGTTAAAATCTACGCTACTTGTAAATAAATACACTGTATCTTATACTTGTAAAAGGAAAATCTTCAGAATTTCTTATCGGAGTATGCCGTATTTTTTGTTCTTCAAATGTTCAAGTGCGGGTAAATCCGCATAATCCGTTTTCAAGTGACCTTTTGCAATCGCATGCCAAGTGTTTGGTATTACTTTTGCGATCGAATATGAAATAGACGTTGGTGAACTCTGACCTATTATAATTCTTGGTGAACTATTCACATTATTTTTAGTTTGGATAGCATACTGAAGAAATAATCACAATACGAAGATATGAATTATATGGTTGTATGGAGGGCAGGGAAGGGGAATCTTGGGGGCAGGGAAGGGTGCAAGTAATTTCTGGATTATACACTTATTATTTTATTATTTTTATACACTTAGGGCGACTTGCAGCGCTATTATTAATGTAGAGTTAAACCTAAACTTGATTTATCCTACAGATCACTCCTATCTTTAAATCAAGATTTGAAATAAATAGAGATTTATCGTGGAGCTGTATGTGGCCGTTAACTTTTGTTGATCTAAATATATAGGTATTTCTAAATAATATTATAAAAACCGTCTCTATGACGTAGATATATTGCGTGAGCGGTACGACTACCATCCTGAGGTCTCGTGTTCAACTCCCGGGTGAAGTGATATTGGGTTTTTCTACTCAGTTCACTAACTGTATTCCTTCCCTTCCCTAGACTCTGTGTTCTATACAAGTGTGTTTCATAAAGTTACCAATACCAATAAGGTACCAATAATAATTCCACATACAGGGAAAACTATTTAAAGCATAATGGTAAAGTTAAAAATAAAAATTCCAGTAATTTTTTAACATAACATAAAATAAGCTTACGCCTGTATCCCCGAAAGGGCAGACAGAGGCACTAGCGAACTAGAACATCCACATTTCGCCGAGCTTAGTTCCGTCCCAGATGTGATAGAGGGCGAGCCTATTATTTTTTGTAATCAATTATTAAGCACGGGGATTTAAAAATCGGAATGCAACCTGTAAATAGTCGCAATTAGCATAGGTATGGCTTTGTATATGCTAAAAATAATTAATTACCCATACGTGATTTGCAGATGTACTGCAGGTAACCCAATGATCCAGAAAAATAGAAAAATATTTACAAATTAAGTTTCCATTATTCTACTAAAACTACTACTAAAACTATGAGCCTTTTGAAACTTTAAGCTTTAGCGCTAAATTGATGGCCGTCCCCTCTTCATGTGTAATATTGATAACACCTTAATGAAACAGCCTGTATAGGCTAGGATATGATAGGCTCTTCCCCTATGACATCTCGGACGAAAATCAACTCGGCGGAATATGGGTATCCTTGTTTGCTAGTTCGCTACTCCTTTGGGGATAGAGCGTGAGTATATGTATGTTGTCATTATATAAAAGAAATATTTGTTAGTTTTTATGTAGTTTATGATCACCGAAACTTTTTTTTTTTTTTTATTAGCAGAGACTGGCACACGAGCAGATGGGTCACCTGATGGTAAGTGATCTCCACCGCCCATAGACACCCAAGACACAAAAGGAATCATGGGTGCGTTGTCAACCTAAAAATAAGAAATGGAAGGGGAGGGAAAAAGGGATTGGGAAAGGAAGGGGGGAAATGGGCGACCAGAAATCTCACTCACCGAACGAAACGCGACAGCAAGCTGCCACTTTACGTCGGTTTTCTGTGAGACAATGGTATCAAACCGGTCGAGCCGGCCCATTCGTCCTGTAGACGTTACTGTCTACAGCGTGACTCTACCACTCAAAACTAGTGAGACGAGTCCAAAAATTGTTTCATCTATTAGTTATAGATTTCGATAGCTATAGGTACGACCTCCGAACGACATAGGTTACGAACAAATATTAATTAGTCTATGATATAGGTTATTTTTATGCCACAAAAAATATCATATTTTCTTTCAAACCTTAAGATATTTGGGAACATTTCATCATCACCAGCCACAGGACATCGATTACTGTGGTTTGAGTAGGAGTATTTTTGACAATCGAATTCGTATCGGGCTCGCTGCGGACTGATGACGTTTGGTTAATATTTCATAGAAATGTCAAAGACTAAGATTGCCTCGGTGGCGTAGTGGTATTTCGGTACGACTACGGTTCTGAGGTCTCGGGTTCGATCCCCGGGTCGGGGAAAGTGATATTGGATTTTTCCATATCAGCCCGGAGTCTGGAATTTGTGCCCGATATGGCGATAGGCTCGCCCCCTATCACATTTGGGACGGAACTAAGCTCGGCGTTATGTGGGTATACTAGTTCGCTAGTGCGCCTCTACCTACCCCTTCGGGGATACAGGCGTGAGCTTATGTCAAAGACGAGCATCGAGCTTGATACGAATTCGATTGTCAAAAATATTCCTGCTCGAGCCGCTGAACATAAAAAAACACAAAATAGCAAATATTTATTATGATAAAATATTTAGGTCATTAGTACGTAATTACCGAATAAGCTAATTTTTAATAGTAAAATAACCATATCAGGCGAAGACAAGAAGATAGCTAATAAGAGCATAAAGAGCTCTTTAAAGACTTTATTAATGAAGTAATTTTTACATTTATAAATATTTTTGGTAGATAAGAGTCAGGGGGTAGACCTACGGTCACATTATATTATATTATTATGCAATTTGATGTGTTACCTTAAAGATCACAAGGTTTAATTAATATTGTTTATCAACAACAATTAATCTAATAATAATAATAAGGTGAAATAAAAATGTGATAATTGTGATTATGATTGCCGAAATCGATAAAACCATCATCAGGCGTTATAATGATAGCAAAAATTGTCGTGCACATCACGCATTCGACTGGATTTTCTTATTAAAATGAACTTTAGAATTGGTTTTGCTTAAATCATAAATGTGACTCGAATGTTATCGGCCTTTATTAGTATTTACAGCGATCGCGCGATCCTCGTCATTAATTTGTTTTTTGTCCGGGCACGCCAAAGTGACTACACGGCACCTGATGGTAAGCGTAGTGCAGTAAAAATAAAACTAGCCACCACTGACAAACACTGTGTTTATCAGTAGTCGTCAGAATCATGCCGGCATATTTATGCTTCATCACACTCCGAATCCGAAGAGGAAAGAAGCAAGAAGTTGAAGCAAGAAGGAAAGAAGTTGATCCGATATTCTATCGTTCAGTGAGTCCTCGTCTTGCAGGACGTGTTAGTCATGCTCATCCACATGGTTTGTAGTTCTGTAGCCCGAGCACGAAAACCTAATGTAAATGTAAATGTATTCGAGTTCGCTGCGCACTGATGACGTTTGGTTAATATTTCATACAAATTTCATAGACGCGCATCGAGTTCGAATACTTCATCAATCATTCGGTTATCAGAAATTTTCCTGCTCAGGCCGCAGATAGACTCGTGTTATGCGGATTTTGTTTGCCATTGAAAATAAATGTTCCTTATATTGTTCAATATCTAAAGGTACTACTCGATTTGGTTTATTTGTATCTATGTAGATAAAATCAGTTTTTAAGTTCCCATATAAACTAATCTTGCTACCTGCCCTTATCCTACCTTAATGCGGGGCCGTCGCAACACATTCCGTCAAGCATGTTACAGAAAGGATATGGCTATGTTTTTATGACCAGCCGCCTGCCCGACGTCAAACCACTCCGGGGGTCTAGTCCCAGGAAAATTAAATTAGAAAATTCGCTTTGCCCGACCTGGGAATCGAACCGAAGACTTCCCGGTCCACAGCCCATGTATGCGGCCGTTAGACCAAGGAGGCAACTGTACCCATATAAATAAATACTATTTTATTTTCAAGATGACCTTCGTAAATTATCGGATATGAAGTATTGTTTGTTTTGCAACTTTTGCACTTTATAGGCATATGGACATTTTTAATTAGAACTTTAATTTTATCCACAGAAAGCTTATATTAAGGTTCATCTATGAATACAGAGATATAACTATAAGACTGTTTGAGACGTAGCAATGTCAGAATATTTTCATCTCTTATAATAGGACAATATAATACGTGATTGACCTAATCAATTGTCTATAGGAAAAATAATTTAGCCCAAGGTCGTCTGCCAATAATAAATGATGGGCTGTAGCGGGGCGCTGGTGGTGGTCGGCGAGTGGCGAGCGCGGCGGTGAGGCCCTGAGGGCTGACATAGTGGTTGTGCGGCTATCGGCGGCTATGCGACGCGAAGTCTCCGTCGTAGAACGTGCGTCCGTGCTCGGTGCCGCCGCACTCCTACACTCCGCACACTCCGCAGTATGACGCGGCTCGCGACTCGCCCGCCCGCCCCATACAACGTGCCTCTCGCTGCACTCTCCGACTAACTCAAGATGTTCACTCACTGGATAACGAACGATATATCATGTACCCTGTGCCTTTAAACTATGTTTTAAATACGTTACGGTATGTCAATGTAAAATATCAAAAACCCGCGAATTTTTAAAACAGTGAAATTATGCCTGTCATTATAAATGATTTTATTGATTCAAGTTTCATACTGTCTTAATGAATAATAAATCGCGTAGTCGCAGTGTCGCTACAAAAGAACAAAGTGATGCGATCACAAAAAGCGTCGTAACGACGCGACGCTAAGACTGTCGTGTGTACGTTAACATTTATTATATAACAACATTTAAAACTTCTACGTATTGTATTATATCGTATATTTAAAACAAAGCCTTATATCGTTGGAAATTAAAAATTAAGCAAGAACAAAATGATTCTAGATTCTAGAGTCCAAAAGAAAATTGAATTAGATTTTTCGTTTTTACTTGTACTCTCCGTCTCTATAAAAGTAAAATAATTGTTTATTAACTTCTAAGGATTTGCTCATGTTTTTGTTTTGATTAAGATATTTATTTTATTACCTTTCATATGTGTCTTAAAATGCAGTTTAAAATAAAATACATATGTAACACCATGTTTCAAAGTAAGATATAGATATCAATGAATTAGTAATGAAGTTAGTTTCGGATGCAAAATTAATGACTAACGGACTTTGTAAATATAAACTTACTTATATCAATGTTAACATATATTCAAATGTTATAAATGAAGATAAATAGTGTTAAATATATTATATTTAAACCTTCGATCTGTTGTGGTCATGGAAAACGGTGCCTTAAAATATGGGAGCAACAATAACAACAATGACATTGTCGAGGAGAAAGTGGTAAGTGAATTGTACAATTTTCACGAAATGGCTTAGCTGGTCATAAGAATCTAGGTGCCCAGTTTCGTCTAAAAAAAAATGGCTGCAACAATGGACACTAATCGTAATTATTTACGACTGAAGTTAGCTTCAGGACGGCCTAACGTTTATTATGTGTTTTGTCTTTGTTTTATTTATTTATACGATACTTCGTTCGGTAGTTTGGGCTCACGGTAACAGTAGACCGAGTAGGAATGTTTTTGACAATCGAATTCGTATCGAGCTCGCTGCGCACTGATAACGTGTGTTTAATATTCCATACAAATGTCATATACGCGCATCGAACACAATATGATTACGATTATCAAAAATAAGTAGTTCGACCATGAGGTTGTTTGACATTTCACGCTAGCGACTACATAAAATAATAATTTGAATAAAATTACTCAATTCTCCACGTAACCACGAGAAGCGTTCGGGTATTTCTCATACAAATATTTTACGGAGTCGCTAGCGTGAAATGGAAAAAAAAATCTCATGATCGATGTACGCACCACTCTAGAGGTACATTTTTTTCTGAATAAAAGTAGCCTATGTGCTATTCTAGACTAAAATCTATCTCGGTGCCTTTCATCGAGACCATCATGGCGTGATTGAATTATAAACATCTATCTATCCAAACTTTTGCATTTATTATTTTATTATAGTTTATTAAACATTTTTTGTGTAATACGTAAGAATCGAAGCTCGCTTTAATATTTAGAAAATAACTGTGATGATTAATTTTAAATTTTTGTTCCATTTAAACAAATTACGAAAACTGGACGTTACTTCTATGAATCGTCGTCCAGCCGAAACCCTTCAGGTATAAAAATGTACAAACAGAATAGCTACAATAGCCGAAATCTCACACAAACTCAATTTATTTTAACTACTGAACAGTGAATGAAACAAATTTTCTCAAATAAAAAAAAGCCTACGATCTTTAAACACCCAAAATAAATATTGGGTACTGCAAAAAAGTTTAGATATATAATAATTTTTTAATCTAAATGGATGGGCAAGTGAAAATTCCCATAATGGCAAGTTCAAGCGAGTAGTGTTTTATTAAGTTTAATCTACGGAGTGCTAATTTCCGAGTACCTAAATTGGTTATCACATGCAAAATTATAAGGGTTTTCATTTTGCCATTTGACTGTGGATATAAAAAGAAACTGTGTAATAAGTGTGTAATTCATGTGGTAGAGCCACGCTGTAGACAGTAACGTCTATAGCACGAATGGGCCGGCTCGACCGGTTAGATACCACTGTCTCACAGAAAACCGACGTAAAGTGGCAGCTTGCGGTCGCGTTTCGTTCGATGAGTTCCGGAATCGGACCCCCCAATGGGAGGGTAGACGTCAGGCGGGCAGCCGGTCGTAAAAACTCAGCCAAATCCTTTCTGCAATACGCTTGAAAAATCGTCAGCTTCCGTGGCGCAGCGGGCGAATAGCCGGCTGTGAAACGGGAGGCCGCGGGTTCGATCCCCTCACCGAGACAAATGTTTGTGTGGCTCACAGATATTTGTTTCGGGTCTGGGTGTTGTGAGACCGAAAGTCTCTCGTAGTTCCTGATATTCACGACACAAGACTCGTTATTACACGACATTATTACCGACCCTACATTGAAGTGAGTATAACGTAGCTAGAAGTCTATAAATATATATAAAAGGAGAAACTGACTGACTGGCTTATCATCGTACAGCCGAAACGATTGAAACTAGGAACGTGATATTTTACACACGGCTTCTTTTTGTGACATAGGTGAGTGCTGTAAAAGGATTTTTGGAAATTCATTCCCTAAAGTGGTGTAACGGGTGATGAAACTTTGTATAGAGAAATAAACAAGAGACGGAAATACGAGGGGCAAATTCTAACGCGGGCGTAGCTGCTCGCAAAAGC
Organism: Clanis bilineata; assembly: GCA_036417725.1. Classification (NCBI taxonomy): domain Eukaryota; kingdom Metazoa; phylum Arthropoda; class Insecta; order Lepidoptera; family Sphingidae; genus Clanis; species Clanis bilineata. The sequence continues at coordinate 10,039,464 of CM071151.1, read as the reverse complement.
TAGTAAAGTGTAATCATCACCAAACACATCGAAACACGATGTAAATGTTATTTATTTCTTGATGCAAAACATTCATCTGATAAATGGCACCCGTGTCCATCAAATCAGAAAAGGCGAAGTGAAAAGTTTTACTGCAACATGTTCATTCAATTTCACCATATTTTGTTAATGCAGTGACGTGGCATCACGCATGAATAAATATTATAGATATATCTTTATTGGATTCCACAACTACATTGTATTTATAGATACGCATCAGAATTATTTAATCATCATAGTTGTAAAACTTTACACAGGTACTTAATTATTGGTTTAACGGATAAGGCCTTTATTCATAATAAAACCCCTAATGACGATATAAACTCATATTGGTAAAAATGCATTTTAAGCCTATCGAAGGTTCGATAAAATTCTTTATTCATAATAGTTTACTATAGCTCCATTACCTAAAATATATTTACCGTGTCACAATGTTGCTAGTACATAGATAAAACGTAATTTGACAAGTTTTGTCTCTGGAAAGTCATGGAACGATGGCCTAATAAAAAAAACAATCATTCACGCGCGTCTTGCGCGCGCAATTCGAAATGGCAAATGGCGACCATGGCGACCAGTTTAGTTTGTTTATATATTTATTTAATTAATTTAATCAAAGTAAAACAATGTTTGTTGCATGTGAAGTGATTTTGTTTTATGCAATACCTAAACATCAACGAAGACGGGTAGATTATGGATATTTGGAAATGAAATTTAGATTTGGAGGATATTCCTTGGAGCGTATCAATGAAAGGGGGCTTTTAAATCGTGTAAGAAAAATACCCTGCCTTCTCTGAGAAAGGAATTCAGGACCGGACTTTCCAGTTCACAGCGGCTTCAACAGAACCGTCTCAAACCCATTGTATTGAAGAATTGTTAGGCAACATGCGTGCATAAGTATTTTTTATTGAATCAGATTTAATAAAATTCATCATTGTATTTTTGAAGTGTTTTATTTCTCTTGATTTATTCATGTCACGCTATATTCGTGTTTAGATAATGATGATATTGAAGAAAGGATGTTTTGTTGAAATCAAGGTATGTAATTAAATACCACACGGAAAATATTAAATACTAGCTGACTTCAAACAAATCTATCCTACGGAGACCCTACATTTTCTGGAAAAAAGTAGCCTATGTGTTATTCCTTTATAAATAAATACATCCTCGAATGTTCTGTGAATGGTGAAGAATCACTTAAGACAAGTTAATTCTCTCAATATTATTACGCTGTCCGACCTAGCGCGCGTATATTTCAAATAAACTGAGCGACTTATGAACATGAGGTCATAACTTTTGCATCATAAGTTTTGTCCTGTTGTCCTAGACATTTTTATTCTAGACTATAATTCATTTCTTTACCGAATTAAATTCAGATCCGTTCAACCATTCTGGTGTGAAAGAGTAACAAAACATCCATACAACCTCACAAACTATAGTGTTTATAACATTAATTGCATTTGATAGAAGTCTCTCTGAAGTCTAGAAGACTGCCTCGGTGGCGTGGTGGTATTTCGGTAAGACTACGGTTTTGAGGTCTCGGGTTCGATCCCCGGGCCGGGCAAAGTGATATTGGATTTTTCCATATCAGCCCGGAGTCTGGAATTTGTGCCCGATATGGCGATAGGCTCACCCCCTAACACATCTGGGACGGAACTAAGCTCGGCGAAATGTGGGTGTTCTAGTTCGCTAGTACGCCTCTGCCTACCACTTCGGGGATACAGGCGTGAGCTTATTTTTTTATGTTTGTGATAGAAGTCGCAGGCACCCTCAAATTAATCTCAACCAAAACTGGTGGAACGTCAAATACGAATCAGCTGATCAAAATCGGCCATATTTTTTGCTATTGAAGCGTTAAAGTAGGGTGCCAGCTTCTATAAATTGCAGACATTTTATGAGAGATTTTGGGAACGTTTTAACGCTATTGAGCTATTATGAATAACAATTTTTAGGAAACGTCCTTCAGCGGTATTATAGCGTCCCACTAAGTCATTATGAATAAAGGCCTTTGTGTTTATCTAATTTACGGTCTTTATGGCGCAGTGGATGAGCATTGGCATGTTGAACGTTAGAGCGCGAGTTCGATTTCCATACCGAGACTTTTCGAGGTCGCGTGAACTGATTTTACACGCTTTATATTACTAATTCGATTTACCCGGAACTGGATCTTCCAGAAGGGGTTGACTTCGGACATGCAGCCGGTGGTAAAAATTAAGCCATATCCTTTTTGCAACATGCTTGAAAAAATGTTTTGCGCCAACCCCACATTATGGTTGAGATCTATAGAGACTTCGACTAAGTCAAAGTCAAAGAAATGAATTCAGTGCAGTCACTTTTTACAAGAAAATCTTTGCTTAGTTTGTCTGTCAGTCTGTTTTTCTTGTAAAAATTGGTTCGGACTAAGTCGAAGTTCGATCTAAAAATTCCAAATCCTCAGTGAGACCGTTTCTTTGACTCGGACTTAGTCGAAGTTCGCTATATAGAGGTAGATCTCAGCCTACGTGAGATATGGGCAGATAGAAAGTCACGTAATAACAATACATTTTTTACAAATAACAATAATGTGCACATTATTGTAGCATAGGTAGTATGCGTAAAATTTATTACGCATAATTAATAATTTATATACTTGTTTTTCATGGCAATGTAAACATGTAATAAATGTACCTACGTGTTAATATGATATTTATGTAAATTGTATAATCCGCATCCAATGATGGCTATTGTACCAGCGCAATGGCGTAGACCTTAACCCTAATACATAAAGTAAAATAGTTGTATGTTAAGACGACTCATAAAATAGCACAAACGAAACTATGATGTAGGTACATAAATAATAGCCGATTCGGACAAAATGGCTAGCAAGTCGCAGCACAAATATACTGCATTGTAATTAAAGGGTTGAAAGCGAAAGTGTTGCAGTATGGACTACGGGTAAGTATTGTGAGGCTACGTAACGTAACGTGCGATGGAAAGACGGTCGGCTATCAGCATTCAACGGGGCCGGGCGCGGTGTGCCGCGGTTCGCACGCGACGGGTCAAGGACTCCACGGCTTCAATATAAGATACCTACACCCGAACCATATTCGAACCCCTTATAAAAATTGCGTAACGCCCTCGAACGCGTCCATTTGTTTACCACAGGTAACCCACCGAACCAAAAAACAAATAAATCATCATCGATTGTGTCTCATAAATATGTATGCGCATTGCGCAAATCTTTTCTTTGAATATTGGGTTGAAGCGTCTTAATTTTCATTAAACAGTTTCCTGTTTCGATAATATAATTCCTGTGCACTCGTACGTACTGTGACAGACGTAGAACGTACGTAGGTACGACGTTAACATCTATTTATCATAATTCATAATAAATATATATTATTCACGATTGTCGGATCGGATAGGATATAAGTTATAGAGTTAATTCAAATACAAAATCAATCAAATCTTTATCGACCGACTTCAAAAAAGGAGAAGGCCCTCAATTCATCTGTATTTTTTATGTATGTTACGCCAAATTGGACCGTTTTTCAAGATTCTTTTTGTGTTCGATGGAACTTATTTTAAGGGTTGTCCCACATAAACTTCGCCCGATCGGATAAGGTTAAGTCCGTTACGTTTTTTTCTACAACAAGGCCCATAAGGACACTTTTACAAGTCATTTGAATCTACCGGTGCTTCCGAAATGCCCACTAGTCTGAGAAAAAGTGGCAAGAAACTCAGCCGTATTATGTATTTTTTTGTATTATCAGTTCCATCAGATTATAATAACTAGGGCCACGGTTTGCTAAGTATAGGTACGTAGGTAGCAGGTACTAGGTAGAAAAGAGTGGGAATGTTGGGAAAGAGTTTTAATGAAACTTATGGATTTAATAAAGTTGTTTCTTCTTAGTTTTCGTAGCAAAAGGAATGAATGAATGCACGATGCAATCATATTTCACTCCGGATAACCTTAACTATTCCAACCGGCAAGGCATTTTCCTAGCGTGGTTACAAGGCCTTATTGTCGCCTCGTTGGTCTAGTGGCAGCATATAAAGACTGCGGAACTCCTGAGGTCCTGAGTTCGATTCCCAGGGCGGGCAATGCGAGTTTTATAATTTAATTTGTGCGGGACTGGATCCCTCAGCCGGTTGTAAAAACTAAGCCAAATCCTTTTTCACATACTTGAAAGTGTGTTATGCCGACCCCACATTATGGTGGGATAAGGATGAGAAAAAAGAAAGATTATGAGGCCTTACTATACCTAGCGAGTAGCACGAGAATAATCTTAGCCTAGCGCGTACGAGTGACTTTTGTCACCGTGACTTTTTGACCGATTTAAAAATAAGAGGTACTCAATTCGTCTATATTACTTTTTCATATGTATGTTACGCGATATCTCCGCTAAATATGGGCCGATTTATTAAGATTCGTTGTGTTCGATAGTGTTTATTTCAGGGGTGGTCCCATAAAAATTTGGTTATGATCCGATACATTTTGAAGTCGTTCCGTAAAGGTTTTTATATTGTGATTATTTGTCTTGTCCAGAATCCGAAAAGTATCAAACGTATTATCAAACCGCGTCGTAACCGGCTCGCATCACTATACACAACGAAGCCGGACTAAAGTGACAACACAGTCTCAGTGACAAAAATTAGTGGGCGATAGATAGCTCCTAGTGTAAATTACTCCAAATTATAGAGCAAGTTCGAGGCTACTACTGGACCAATTTAATAAATAACAATAACCATTGAAATAAAACTATTCTTACGGATTCTATCACGATTAGGTTTTAATTATTATTCCCGACGTTTCGAAGGCTTTGCAGTAACAATAACCAGTCAACCTTCATTGCCCATTTACCGTGGCATAAGTATATTCGTTGCTAACGCCCGAATGGTCAAACGTTACTCAACTTTAGCTTTAACAGCTTCTTACATTGATTTTCGCCATACAATTTTGACAGGTAAGGCGGCCTTAAACGATATAAGGCGACCTAAGTGTATGAACATTCGGAGGTAAAAGTAATACAAATAAAATATGAAATTGATAATTATTATTGCTTGATAAAATGATCATGGAAAGCAAAATATAGCTCTTTTCAACACAGATTTAGGTTTATTTTACAGTAACACAGTCAGAACTACTTATCTATTAAAACTATGAGTCCCTAGAGATAGATGTTGACTAATCTTACAGAGTGCTAATACATCTTCTGAGCCTTTTTGTCACTTTCAGTCCAGTATACACCCGCCACATAAACAAAGGGAAATGGTTATTGCAGTTTCGTCGTTCTGAAATTGCGACGATAGATGGCGCCTCTGATAGTATTGTGTTAAAATACGGTGTTTGCCGCTTTTGTATTTTTACAAAGCCTTATTTATACTTATTTATATGATTTTTATCATGTACCATGACTTAGTATATGTTATAATATACTAGGTTATGTTCGGTACGAATATCGTCCTGAGGTCTCGGGTTCGAACCCTGGGTCGGGAAAAGTGATATTGGGCTTTCAGTATCAATCTGGAGTGTGGAATTTATGTCCGATATGACGATAGGCTCACCCCTATCACATCTGGGACGGAACTGAGCTCGGCGAAATGTGAGTGTTATAAATCCTTAGTGCGCCTCTGCCTACTCATGAGCTTTTATTATGTTATTTATTTTAAACCCCCTTCTAGTTTAGCGTTAGCCTGTATGGGCTGTGGACCGCGGGGTCCTGGGTTTGAATCACGGCCTGATGAACAATGCGTATTTTTCGTATTACAAAAAGTAAATGGCCTGTGTGCCCAGCATATTCGAGAACTCTATTGAGTTTTAGATAAACTATGCCAACTTTGGAGTCCCGCACCAAAAATTAAAATGTGGATCGTTAATTTAGATCACTCGAGTCACACATTTTGTTTAGTGTCACTCAATCCGTAATGATAACTGTAGCCCGAGCACGAAAAACTAATGTAAATGTAAATGTATTCGAGTTCGCTGCGCACTGATGACGTTTGGTTAATATTTCATACAAATTTCATAGACGCGCATCGAGTTCGAATACATTTACGGTTGTCAGAAATTTTCCTGCTCAGGCCGCTGGTCTGTATTATCAGTTGATTTTTAAATGACACTAAAACGACCGGATAGCGTAAATTAAGCCGCCCTCGCAGTAGGCGACGAATGGCAATTATAATTTCATAAGTTAGTATTGATTTTCGGACAAACACGCCATGAAATACCATATTGAGGTTTCCGTTAAATGAGTGTTAGCGCCACGTTTTAAAATTCGGTGAGGCTCGTAGGCCAACCATGACATTAAATAAATCCATTGAATATTTATATTATGTAAAATACCCGAACGCCTTAGCGGTTTTTTAGCGGTTTTGTTTTTTAGCGGTTACGAGGGGAAATTTTGACAATCGAACTCGAAAACATATATGTATATCACAATAAATGTCTTAATTTCGCATGTGTCGAGATTCGAATTCATTGGTTATTTATGACCAAGGGCCACTTGCAGCTCCACGATAAATCTCTGTCCCAAATATTAAGTTAAAGATAAGAGTGAGCTTTAAGATAAATCAAGATAAGGTGTAACTCTTCATTAGTAATAGCGCTGCAGTCGACTCGACTTAATTATGTACTCTCAAGGTCAAAACCGACAGGCACACTGTAGTGACATGTCCAGAGGCCAGATTCTCTATGGCATAGAGTCTATACCCACAGATCCAAACAAGTATGCAACGTACCTCATTGCATTAGGAATACTTTTCCTATTTAGTCTAAGACTTTTCCATACTTTCGTTAAGTCAACATGGCGTGGGTGGGTAAAGCCACGTCTCTTGCACTTGTTTTAGAAACGAAACATAAAAGCACCTACACAAAACAGGGTTTTCCATTGTCCCCTGCTCATTAACAATGGACAAAAAATTTTAGAAATACCATGTCTTGTGTAGGTAATTCGTGTAATGCTTTAGTGCAGGAGACACGGCTTTAAGTACTCGTATGGTCATAGAAAATAAGTGCACTGATTTGTAATTCAAAGTTGTGGATTAGAATGCTATTCTTAATTGTTATAATTATGTATATGGTGAAGTGCGTAGGTGTGATGTATAAATATATATAGCGGAATAAAAAAAACTGCATAGTTATCGAGAAGCATTTTGATGTTAAATAGATACTAGTGGTAGAACTCCACATTCTACCGCCCAGAAGCATACATAACATACATCTCATGCCTGTCTCCCCTCCCTTACAACATAAGCTCATGCCTGTCTCCCCGAATGGGTAGACAAACTACAACACTCACTTTTGCCCGAGCTTAGTTACGTCCCAGATGTGATAGGTAAGGCTATCACCGTATCGGGTACAAATTCCAGACTCAGTTTTCATAATTATTATTTTAATCAACTGCGAAAACGTTGCAACTTCCGTTAAAAGTTTCAGCAATCCACTATAACTATAGTTTTTCATTGTTTAAGTGCTCAAATAGGTTATCCAATTACTGACTGAAACTTACAAGTTTGTAAAATGGTACCGGTTGCGTCAAGTTGCCGATTTGACCAACCGGCGACGGCAACGCGTGAAGTAACGTGCTTCACTCACTCTCCGTCAGTCTCTAAGCATAACAGGTTATTTCAAAAAAATATTTAAAATTGCGACCACCATAAACTGAACATTTTTGTCGCTGAAACTGGCAACAGTCAAAAGAAATTTCTGAAAAGTTGACAGTTAACGCGAAGCTAGAAACAATAGGCAGTCCTATAATAATACCCAAGTAAAGGATTAGCAACAAAGAAATAAAATAGTTTAGCAGCGTGCTGTCGGTGCTTAATATCGAGCAGTCACGTGACCGGGGCGGGTTCGTCGGCTACGAAGCTCTGCATATTCAGCGGCTCGCCACGGCGCGCCGCGGCACGGTGCGACGCGGCATGGCGACACCATGCGTTTCAGCTGAAAGGTTCGATGATGGAAGGGTAGGTTGTGCGAGGTCACGCCTGCGTTCGGGAGTCTCCGGGCGCCGCCGCAACCCGTCGGCACCGTACAGTCTCGCCGTCCGACGCGCGCACAGCGACCTCTTGCGTGCGCCGCTAGTGCCCCGCCGAGTTTACGTGCCGCGATCACGCTGCGGACCCTGCCGCCTCTCACACTGCCATCGAATAGTTATCTGCATATCGTTCCTGGTCTCTCGCCTTCAAATAATAAATACGCGATTTAATAGAAAAACATATTGCCTACATATTATCATACAGTGAAAAGATCGCTGGACCGTTCAAACGCGCGGCGTTACCGTAAATGAGTCGGGCGTTTAATCGATCGACTGCATTAAAAAGTAAAAACTATTATTATCATTTTGCAGTCGACCTTTGCAGATTTTGTTGCGCTACGATAAGATTTTGAATTTATTTTGTACATAATAAAATAAAAGTGTTCGTATATTGTATAAGCATTTCGAGTGATTTATGTAAAGTGTGGTGCCGTCCCGTGCTTAGTTCGCTCAGTGATCAGTGTGTCAGTTGCCGAGAGGTGTTTTTCTTTCTTCCTTTGGTTGCGAGCTGCTTAGCTACTTGAATTGTTTCGCTATTTCTTGCCTTGATTTGAAATACTTGTGAAAAACGCGATCCATGCTCGGAGTTATGACTACCATGGTATGGTTTCCTTTGTCTACATTGTTTATCAACTTTTTCTCTCTATAGTAACAGAGGGTAGTTCATTGGCGTTGTTACATTAAATTGGCGCATTTTAGTATTTCTATCGCAGTAATTGACGAATATACATAACGTTGATGCATTTAAATCATCTCTCAATTTCTTACTTATGCTCGTCACGAGTAGGCAAACTCTTACTCAAAAACTCTTTGTATTTACTGTTGCTCATTTAGTCGTTTATCTAGTAAAATCGTAAATGATAATCATAATTATATTGTTCACATAAAGCTTCACGGCGGGCACGTTGTCAGCTTACGGGCGCTGTCTGATGGCTAACTCTATATAAATATCAATTTCGCTATTATCCACTGCAAATACGAAGGAAAGCATGTTGCCACTCCCTTTTTCGTATTCTGGGAGCGCATTCAATATAACCAGGCTTGAAGCTACGCTAAGTATTTTGTCGTCAGTTACATTCCTAGAATCACAGTCTGCTTAATTATATAATAGTAGACACTACTTCCGATCAATGCCTGACAATCGGCATATCATTGCAAATTCGGGTTATATCGTGGTTGAATGGTAGGAATAATCTTCGCTGCATTATCACCCGCCTCAAACATGCATCCGCTGATTGTAATTTAGCCTTTGTTAGTTAAGTAGACATTGGTTAATGATTAGGCCTTGATGAAAACAGACAAAACAGCTGATCATCAGCACATCGTATCCTGACTGCCTTCTTTCTATAAAACCCATTGTGTTTATGCTGTAGTTGAGTTACTATTGATTTCTGTGTCTGGGGCATTGTCTAGCATCTAGTGTCGACAACCTGGCTATTCTAACAGTTTTTTTTTTAAACAAAATACAAAAAGTAGGGCATTTAGGAAAGCATGCCTGATGTCCATTAACACTTAAAATACATGAAACACATTAGCTAGGTCGTACTGTTATTTGAAATACTACTCGACTACATTTAACGGCTTATGATTATTTGAATATGAAATTCTAATTAATTTCCAATTATAATAAAGTGCTTTCACATATAGAGCGTGCCATATAAATTATACAAACGTAATACTACGTGTATGTTCTAGTTGCCTGGCATGTTTAAAGTTTCCAGTACGACCTCTTGAGAGTCGTAAAACGCAGTTTACGTAACTCCGCTCTCAACTATCGCATTGCATTCATACCGATGTGTGAAGAAACACTTCAAATAATTGGCAGTATCTATTGGGTTAATTTTTCCCAAATTCATAGATATATCATACGCTATCTCAATTAAGGGTGAAACAAAAACAACAATCTCATTATTATTTTTAACCTCGTGATTTGCTTTATAATATAATTGTGACATATTTTCAATACCGAATTAACTGTTAGGAATTGTGCTGTTCAAATGTCAGTTAGTTTTCTTTCGTCATTATTCGTGTGAAACGTTTCGCTCCCGTTGAACGTGAGCATAAAAAGATGAAAAGAACCGACCACTCATTGACACAGTGTCTTGAATGAGCCACGGCCTCGTTCTCCGCTTTCAGGCGCGCGCAACTGTATGCCCATTAGTCGTGTCTATACTCGGTAACTGCTAGCTCTGTTGACATTTGCGGAAACTTCGCCGACGCTTGAAACATTTAACATAGGACAGACCGCGACAGCTTGCGCCCTCGACTACGCGACATTGTCACGTCCGTTAAACCATACCATAGTAAACATACCGCCTTCCGCATCATCCAGATATTGTCACAGCACCATACTAATACGTTAATACGGTTGCCGGGGTAGAAACTAAGGAAGAGTCTGAAGTGGCCGAGGAGGTAAAGTGCGCATCTATGCAAAACACGGCGATAGCTCTCCTCGAAACGGCGTCGGCTTTCGAGAAAGCCGTGCTGGAATGTGAGCACCTAGAGGCATCAGAGCACGGTGGGTTCCGGTGAGAACGTTGGCGCGGCAGCGGCATGGAGGATCGCGGGCCCCCCGACGTGCCGTTGATAGTGACGCCGCCGGGCGGGGCGGGCACCGGCGCGGCGCTCACCACGTCGCGGCGCGCCGCCTCCGCGCGAGGCTCGCGCGACGACCCGCCGCCCTCCACCTGGCGCTCCTCGGTGCGTGTGCGCGACACCGGTTTCCGCGGCTCGCGCAAGAGTGTCGTACGTCTAGAACCGCCTTGTAATGGCCTCAACGGGCTGCCAGCCATCGGCAAGGAGGTAATTCATTTATCTCTCTGCCTGATATATAAATGTCGCAATACAAAACTTTGAAGCTTCTGATTTTATTAATAAAGTTTATGTTTCGTTATTATATTCTGTGCGTTGATGTGATCACTGCTGGATGTGAAATCGATACATTTTTGTACCTCTATACATAGCTTCTACAATGATACTGTGTGGTCTTTGGTCGATAATTTTGTGAAACATAACATTATTGTGTTTAATTATTACTTATTTATGTATGAATGTATAAAATTTTGCAGCGTCGACATATGGAGGATATACTGTGTTGTTTGTTGCTTTCCGAACTCCTCATAATACCTACAAGAAACCAGCATGACGAAGCAGTTTGAATGATAGGAGCGGTCGCATTGCATCAAAGTCATAGTCACTACTCATTTATTATCACCTGTGCGATTCGTAAATTGAATTTTATAAGTAAATTATTTCACCAACTGAAAGTTGTGTAATAAATAGATATTTTAGGTTTAGATTACCGATAGCACAAGATCTGTGATCGGTATATGTATATGTCACCTTCTTATTATTATAGCATAAAGCCAGAAAATAATTGGGGCTCGGGACAAATGCTCAAAGACAAACGATTTAGCTCTTGTTTTATAATCAACCTTGTTTCTACATGAGGCTGCTTCGCTATAACTTGTATCTAAAAAGGCAGGTAGTATTATTGTTTATTCTAATTTTATTGGATACTACATACTTTATCAATGCATGAATTGTTATTGTAGAGAAATATGTAATGCACTTTCTTGATATTTTCGGCTGTTTAGTCATAAGTACTACTACTTTACAAATGTCCACAGCATGATCTTCAGTAAAATCAAGCATGAACAAACATCGACTATGTATTCGAAACAAACTGCATACTCATGACATTTTATTGCACTTTCATATAAATATAATGGTGGCACGAACTCGATAGTCGACAGCTATTTGTGCTCGGGTCTCGGACCACTGGTTGAGCATGAAAAAAAATCACTCCGATTCACTCAAGTATACGGGCAGTTACTCTCTACTGTATGTGGGTCAAAAAAGCCCTCGTGTATCACGTGTGAGTACGTACGAATGCCCTCTTAATTTTTATGCTGTAGCAGCAACGTAACTACGTCCACAACATAACGTAACGTCCACACACACAAACACCGCCTATTTATTTGACTCTCTCCCCTTTTATTACACACCTTTAATTTTAGATGTTCGGAACTCGTTTGTACGATCAAATTGGACTTTTTAACCGAGTTCATATAATAAATAACATCTCGACTCCATCATAATAACAAGGCAGAGGATTCTGGATATCTCGGGATATGTCTCGATCGGATCGGAGATCGTATATCTCGGGACAAGCTTCAAGTTAAACTATTTATTTTCGGGTCCATTATTATGTATACAATATGCATATTATCTATGCCTGTATGTGAGCCGGGAGCATAATGAAAAATAGTTTATGGTTTACACAATATAATGTATAGTATGTAGCGTAGTATTGGTATGATCAAACGCTCATACACTTATGATTAATGTTTGTACAATGTTATAATAAATAGGCTTTCATATATAAAATACAAAGAAACAGGTATAGACGTAACGAGGTTCAAGATTAATTAACATTTTTAAAGCATAATGAAGCAAAATTGGTTCATCATTGGTTCGAAAACTACAAAGATTTCCGACTCAAGCTATATTGGACTAAAAAATATATGCAAACTTGACTGTACTGAAGTTAGAATGTAATTTGTGTGTATAAACATGGTATAAACCAATGAGCCGCTATAAAATGAACTGACTAATCTCTACGCCTCCTGACATTTAAGTCTCTGAAAACCATTGCCGCCACAGGTCACTCTTGCTCGACTTCAGTTCAGTCGAGTGAGGGAGGATTGCTTATTTATTAATTTATGTATCCGTATTAAATACATAACATGTATTTTCTAATAATTTGTATTTACGCTATGACCGTCACATTACTTTGTTAAATTAAATATTTTTTAGATTTTGAGGGCTCTACATTCATCTTTGGAGTAATCGAAAATTCTTGAAGTATAATTCAAGTATTTTAAAATGTTATGATCTTTATTATTTTTTTATATTTTATGTCCGATATGGCGATAGGCTCGCCCCCTATCACATCTGGGACGGAACTAAGCTCGGCGAAATGTGGGTGTTCTAGTTCGCTAGTGCGCCTCTGCCTACCTCTTCGGGGATACAGGCGTGAGCTTATGTTATGTTATTTTTTATAAATAAAAGTAATATCTGTAATATGTAAAATAATATTTTTTTTACAATTTATTACTATTTTATCTTATTATTATTGCTGATTTATGTAATGTATTATTGTAATTGTTTCTCCTATAATTTAAGTGATAATAAAACATAAATCTAACATTTAAGAGATGACGTTAGAACGACTCTTTTTAGGGTTCCGAAGCCAAATGGGAAAAAGGAACCATTATAGTTTTGCCGTCAATCTGTCTGTCTGTATGTCTGTCTAGCCGCAGTTTACCTCAGAGACTATTAGCACTAGAGAGATGTATGATGAACCACACTGAGAAAATGGTAAAATATTTTTTTGGAAAAGAACATTTTTTCTCGATTATATCATGGTGTGAGGTATCGTTGGAATGAGAAAACTATTTTTCGATTCCAGTCTCCGTTTGCAATAATAAAGCTAGTATTTTTTGGTAGAGTCGGGCGTCCCGCACCCCACTATCTTCTAAATCTTCCTTTTGTATACGTGAAAAAATTCACAGTAGTAGCATATATAATGATCCATAAGGAAGACTATCACGGCTAAGCAAGCTTTACAAGTAAACAAGTAATAGTCGACCAAAGTAAAAACTAAAGTTTCGTACAAATTCTATTGAATATCACTTAGATGAAGTTGTAAGTTATTTAAAACAGGGCTAATATGAGTTTATGGACCATAGATTTCAAATTATGCCTAAGAAATTATATTTTAGTAACCCTTACTTGGCCTGTTTTTTTAAATTGATACAGCTTAAGTTATCTATTGTTATTTCACCTCTGTTGTGCGATAATTTTCCCTAATTTAAACTGGCACTAAAAATTTAACATAGGATAGAAAGTTAACATCGTATCCCGTCCTTCGGGATACGATGTTAATTTTCTATCTAATAATTTTCTATCGTCGTTAATCTTAATTATTATGCATAGAATCCATCGATTGTCACCAGGTACTGTCACTGGGCGCCACAGGAGGCCACAAGGGAACCACCCAACCTTCTCACCCCTGCACAATTCTCCACCATTCTCCTTATAAGGTAAGGTTACATATACATTAGTCGAAAGCTTTATATATTTAACTTGGAGTTATGTGACGACATTGTACCTGATGATAAGCTAATTGAGAGGTAGAGCCACGTTATAGACAGACGTCTGTAGCATGAATGGGCGGGCTCGACCGCTATTATACCACTGTCTCACATAAAACTGACGTATATTGGCGGACTGTTGTGTTTCTTTCTGAGACTGGGATTTCCCGTGGCCGGTTGGCAACACACCCATAATTATTTTGGTGTCATGGGGTACTATGGGCAGTGGATACCACTTACCGTTAGGTGACCCACCTGCTCTTTTGCCAGCCTCTGCTGTAAAAATATCATAAAAAATAGTTTTATAACAATTTGTAGTAACGTTATAAGCTGTCCAACCCCGGAATGCGCTACGCCGCGCCCCGGTACTATAGTTATTTATTCTTCAACGTCCTTGAATACTTTGAATACCTACAGTACAAAAAAATGGGTACATTATGGACAAAAAAGGATGGAACCTCGTCATTACATACTTAGGACTATTTACGTCATACCTCTTCCGCTTACAAAAGAATATTTGTTTACAGTAAGCACTTATATCCCTGGGGGTTACCACCACGTCTTATAGCAGTATTATTCTGATCTTACTATGTTTTTTTGTACCGGAATCGGTACAAGTAAGATTATAATAATACTGCTATTAAGACGTTATAGTAACCCCCCTGATCATCCAATTATTTAGATTACAATTGTTATAAACATAATCTATAAACGATATCGATACACAATAACTATTCTCGATTAATTCATAAAAAAACATTGATAACAATTGCAAAACATCATCGTGACTGTATAATTATCAAAGGAACAATACTATGATTAAATAAATAAATAAAAATCGTCCTTTTGAATTATTTAAGTCAAGGAGAAATGAATATTACACTATTTAGTCAATTCACGAGGAAAACAATAACGTTTTATAATAGTTGTGACCTTGCTAGACTACACGCAAATTGTTACATTTTCTCATTGGCAAGCAACTCTTTTGTCAACTTAACTGCGTTAACTCAAAATATTTTAATTGACGCAATTATTTAGAAAAAGATAATTTAATATGCGCCATCTTGGGGTAGTGGCGTGAATGGGATTTAGATCGGAAGATTTGAAGTTTGGTGTAACCTTGAAACTACAGGAAAGAGAACCATCAGGATATTCACGTCACGGCCATAACGATAGGTACGTCCGTTGGAAAGGGCTAACAAGATAATATCTCCACTACGCCCCCACTCTTGCTCATTGCAGAATTTAAAATGTGAATTACTACCTCAATTTTGTCAACCAATTTCGATGTAGTTTTTATAAAAGGGTTTCTTTTTTGTTTTATTTGCTATAACATATAAAATGTGTATAAAATCAAACATAGTCAAGTACCTAATTCTCTGTTGTATTTCGTTATATGACTTGTATGTACATTCCAGTAGCCCGAATCTCCCCTTGCCAACTTTTAGATTGAGATCTATAGAGCGAACGTCGACTAACTCTGAGTATCAAAGAAACGAACATAGTGAGCATTTGACAGATAGACTAAGCAAAGATTTTCTTGTAAAAAATATCTCGGACTAAGTCAAAGTTCGATTTAAAAATTCCAAATCCTCACTGAGTTAATTTCTTTGACTTAGACTTAGTCAAAGTTCGCTCTATAAATCTTAGCCTTATTCTCTTTTTCAAGGTTAGAAACGCACCGATGATTTTTTTAGTATCGTGGATATCTATGGGCGGTGGAGATCACTTACCACCAGGTGACCTTCTTGCATATATACCAGTCACTGCTGTAAAAAAAGAACGTGGAAAATTTTATAAGTTACGTGGACAGAGCCAGAGCTAAGCCAGTTTAATAATATTGATGAAATGTTCTAGATGCCGATAAAAAAAAAAACAGATTAAAGCACATTACAGAGAATAAGAAAGTAATATAGTTTATTTTGCAGGCCGCTTGGGATTGGTTGATCCTAATATTGGTTATCTACACGGCAATATTTACGCCTTACGTGGCCGCCTTTCAACTAAATGAGCCCGACTTCGACAAACGATCCCGTAGCTTCGGTGAAGATCCTATTGTCGTCATCGATATGATAGGTAAATCATTGTTCATTTACAAACCCAATCTAAAATCATTTATATACATTAAATACTTATTCTTTGATGAGAGTAATCATTATAACTTTTTTATTTTCGCATTTTATTAGTTGCACATACATATATTCAGAGTGCAACGAACAAATCATTGATTTTTTTGTCGTTTTTCACTACAGACAATATTTTGTTAGTTCATGTAAACTCAAACGTACGATGCAACTTTCTGCTTCTGAATAGAATTTAAGGTCTCATTAATTAATCTAAAATTATTTTTCTTTGTTTTCAGTGGACGTGACGTTTATAATAGACATATTGATTAACTTCCGCACGACGTACGTGAACGCAGCCGACGAAGTGGAGTCGGACCCGGCGAAAATCGCCCTCCACTACCTGCGAGGATGGTTTCTCATTGACCTGGTGGCTGCAATCCCCTTCGACTTGCTTCTCTTCGGCACCGACACTGATGAAGTGAGCCATTTATTTCATAACACATTTCCATCTCACGAAACCCTTGCTTAGATACAAAACTAAACAGTTTTAGGTTGGATTAGTGTTTTGGCTAAATGTGGACAATGACTATAATATAGCTCACGTTTAATATTTTCTAAGGACATTATAACACTGTTTGTGTACGAGTATCAAGGTGCAAAGATGTACTACAAACAAGTAGACTTTAATTGACTTAAATATTTATTAACATATATCCACCTAAGTTCATTCTATACATTTGCTATAAAACGAATTTTTCAAAGATTTATCTATTTTTCAAACATTTCTATTTTATAATTTTAGCTGAATAGCTTGTCCACGTTTTAACCAAGATTATCTTTAATTATAAAGTATATACTATGAATGGAAACTTCTCTACATATTTAGATAAGATATCTCAAATTATAATTATTATTTGCATTATATAACAGAGGCAAATAGTTAACCTTTCAGTGTATGTAGCAACCGAGACGCTTAATTGTTCGAAAAAGTGTTATGAACTTTTAATGAAAGACATTCACATTAATATCTAGAAGAATATAACAAAATACAAATAACACATTGGTCAATAGTGGAGGCCATACGTTACAATAAGATTAGGGCGACGCACGATATTTATAAAGTAAAGCGAAGGGTTAATATAGGTCATAAGAATATGAAAGCGAACTAGGTCAAGTTAGGGCTGCACGATAACCATTTCAAGACTAAATATCATATAGTCATAACGTTGTGTAATTAAATAAATACTGATTCTTTCACTAAATCAAGCCGTTCTTACGGACAAATTTAGTTCCAGTTATGTCCAGGAATAACGTAGTTATGGAATGCCGTTATAGCAATTATTATTGCCATTAATAATAAGATTGTCACCATTCGATTGCATTACATTTGATAAAGCTATTAAAAAATCTGTGATTTCTTTTACAATTCACTAAAATTATCTCACAAAATTTGTAAAAAAAAGCTTCATAAATACATCATTCCATATAATTTGCTAATAAGAACGATTGATTTGTGATTTTGTTTTTATTTTTGAATAAGAGATTATTTGTTCATTCTATAACGATAAAATACAATTATATTTATTTTATTATTTAATTTCATATATATTATTATGGAAAAGGCCCCAAAGGTGGGTGCGTATTGAATTTGTAATCCCATTTCTTGTTACAGCAGGGGCTGGAAAGTGATGAGGTATACCATCTTTGTGAACTATTTTTATGTTGCTGCCACTCGATTTTATTAAATTTTTTAGTTGACATATTTTTCCCATTTCCACTAGCCATTTAATTCCACTGAGCGAATGCGTTATTGGAAGATATGAACGCTTCCAATGAGTAAAGCGTTTTCATTGTCAATTATTTCACAAAGCCAAACAATGATGATGCTCACATGCCATTATCACGAGCTTGGCCGCCGACAGACTTTATCTATAACGAATAGTTTTATACAATAACATAATAGAGCATGAACTGTATAATTTATGCATAAATTAAATAACAAATATATTGATCCAGCAATACGTAATATTTGAAAATATATATTTTAAAGAGATAAAAGTAGGTACTTCTCAAAGCAGGCAGTATGAATCAGTATTATTAACTCATTAAATATATATACAATATTGGAAATATTACCAAATTTAGTATAAGGAATATATTTTATAAAGATTGGCTTATTAAATAGTAAAAATATTATCGGCGGAACACTTTTCATCAGCTTTTCATAGCAAAAGTGCAATTCACAAAATGCACCGAGCTTGGTAGCAAGTTTTATACGCTCACACTTCCCAGACGAATCTTTATTGTACAAATCAATAAATCGCCTGAACTCACGACATAAAGAAGCACCAACTTGTTACTGTCCTGAACATACTTATCAACAAATAACAGCACCCACCTTACTTCAAGCAATAGACAAAATGATTTAAATGTCTGCAACTACGTCGATGAACTTATGTAGGTTTCACTTTTATTTGATGCATCGTCATTATCAAAGGATAATAAAACATTATACGAGTGATTGGTATATAAATACGTATGATATTTTTTCGTACATTATTTACACTTTTATTAGATATTTATTTATTTTAACTAAAACTAAAGATTTTTATTTTATCATTTTTAAATCATCCAAATATTATTATACAAATGTTTATTCTAAATATATATTTTTTTAACAATATACCTAAACTATTGGTTTTAAAGAAAGCAAGACAGAGTCAAAATAGAGCGCTTCTTTTCTATTAAACATAAAAAAATATCAAACTTAAATTTTTCTTTTGTCAATTATTTTCTTCAAAAATATATTAATTATACTTTAAATACATATAACGCATTCTATTAACAATTTTAACATGTAAGGTCTTTGCAAAGTATAATTATTTTCTTGAATCAAAATGTTCAGGCACATTACATGAAAGGAAAAATTTAAACAACATATAATTATAAGCTTTATAGTAATTAAAAAAACTTTAATGTGTACTATGTATACCTCTGTACTGCATCAGTGCGGCGTGCCGTGTAAGTTAGAAACTTTTGGATAAAACCATAACTTGATTAAGCAATCTACTCTTAAATTTCCTCATAGATCAATCTAACACAATTTCCCGTTTGAATAGTATGTGGTAATTAGTTTCGGAAATAATATCTTTTTTATAAAAACAACAACAGTTTATAATGCACCGCATTCTGTACGAAGCCGCTAATTTTATAATTTTGAAATAATCGCTTGTAATTCTGCAAAATATCTATAAGTTTGTTTAAGCTCAAAGGCATACTCATCGGCAATTTTTCTGCTTAGATAGTGTGGTTTTGCTGCGAGGCCTCGTAACGCTATTTAGTTTTAAGTGAACGTTTTATATAACGCTTGAGTTGGGTTTGCGGCTAAGTGACGTCGGTGATCGAGGTGTAGGCGGCGCGTTCTGAGCTGTGTGCTGGTTGCAGACGACGACCCTCATCGGCCTGCTGAAGACGGCGCGCCTGCTGCGGCTGGTGCGCGTCGCGCGCAAAATTGATCGATACTCCGAATATGGCACTGCCGTCCTACTCCTCCTTATGGCTACATTTGTTCTTATTGCACATTGGTTGGCGTGTTTGTGGTGAGAAACTGTTTTGACGTAGTGCAGTTGCTCTGCAGTAGTTCTGTAGATTTCAACAGTATTATGTTTTTTAAGGTATGCTATCGGTAGTTGGGAGCGGCCACAGCTACATGCACCTATAGGTTGGTTGGATGCACTCGCCAATGATGTTCAGGCCTCTTATGATAATTCTACTGGCCCTTCTATGAGGTAGGTTCTTATACTGCTCCAAATACACTGAACTCTATCATATCGAACACGATCACTAATTTTCTACCTTTACTTACCCTTTACATTTTCAGATCCCGATATATCACTGCTTTATATTTTACATGCACTTCGTTAACGAGCGTCGGTTTTGGCAATGTCGCTCCAAATACGGACATGGAAAAGGGATTTACTATATTTGTAATGCTTGTGGGATGTGAGTGGCAATCTTTAGTTTATACCTAAAATAATAATTCTATTATAAGACAAATTAACATGTATATATTGTTTTCAGCTCTCATGTACGCGAGTATTTTTGGAAACGTATCGGCGATCATTCAACGATTATATTCTGGAACAGCCCGTTATCACACGCAAATCCTAAGAGTTCGTGAATTTATAAGGTTTCATCAGGTACGAGCAATTCTATAAACATGTTTTGACTGTTATAATTTTACGCCTCAGAAATTTTCACAAAATAATACTCTAACGAAAATATTAATACAATAGGTATATTAATATGCTATAGATATATTATTTGTGAGGTATCCTAGATGTCTTCATACTTGTTTTCTCTTACACTACAGATTACGAATCCACTGCGACAAAGATTGGAGGAATATTTCCAACACGCATGGAGCTATACAAACGGTATCGATACTTCAAGCGTTCTTAAAGGGTTCCCCGAATGCCTTCAAGCAGACATCTGCCTTCATCTGAACCGAAACTTGCTCGCCAGCTGTTCTGCGTTTGAAGGTGCTAGTCCAGGATGTCTAAGGTACCATCACATTTCTTTTTAGCGGCTTTTAGCATAGAATTAAATTTGACGTAATATCAGGTGGCTATATAAAATATTACGTACTGTACAATTGTACAAGTTGTCAATTAAAATTCAATAAGCAATCTCGAAATCTAAAAAAGATGGGTTATTGTGGCATTTTATTAAAACTCATTGTATTTCAAATAAAACTAATTAGGGTATGTCAGTTCTAAATTAAAACATAAAATAAGCTCTCGCCTGCATCCTCGAAGGGGTGGGCAGACACGCACTAGCCAACTAGTACACCCACATTTAAATAGTTAAGTTCTAAATTATTGAGCTATAATATATGTCATTTTTATAAAATATATATATATTTTTTTTTATATAAAAGTAAATTTGGTGTAATTGCAATAATTTAATTTCAGGGCGCTATCGTTAAGATTTAAAACTACCCATGCGCCTCCTGGAGAAACGTTAGTCCATCGAGGTGACGTCCTCACGTCTTTGTTCTTCATATCACGAGGATCCATCGAAATACTCAAAGATGACATAGTTATGGCTATATTAGGTAAACTATTCTAATATACTCCAATATACGTAGTGTATTCCGTGTTTATTCAGTAATTTATAGAATAGTTTTTACTTTATTCTACGACATAGTTAAATACAATTAATTATGTATTATGTGTATTTTGCTATATAGAGGTAGATAAAGTTTGACTGCCCGTCCTGGGGCTTCAATAAACTTAAAATATTTTTCGTCTTCTGCGTCAATCCTAAAGTATTTGATAACGCAAACTAGTCGTAATGTTTCAGCTTTATTAATATTTTCAATAATGATTTGCTATGTTTAGCTTCCTACATTTGTTATAAACAATAATTAGAAAGTTTGATTGTAGGTAAAGATGATATATTTGGCGAGAATCCGTGCATTCACCCGACGGTAGGGCGCAGTAACTGCCGAGTGCGCGCGCTCACTTACTGCGACTTGCATCGTGTGCACAGGGACGACTTGTTAGATGTTTTAGACTTTTACCCCGAGTTTCGGAATTCTTTCGTTAATAACTTAGAGATTACGTACAACATGCGGGATGTGAGTATACCAAAGTTCACTAGCATGTCACTATGCCTGAGATCTATAGAGCGAATTCGATTTAGTCTAAATCAAAGAAACAAACTCAGTGAGGATTTTGACTTAGTCCGAGTAATTTTTTGCAAGAAAATCTTTGCTTAGTCTGTCTGTCAGTCTGTTTTTCTTGTAAAAATGACTCAGACTAAGTCAAAGTTTGATTTAACAATTCCAAATCCTCACTGAGTTTGCTACTTTGACTTAGACTTAATCGAAGTTCGCTCTATAGTTCTCAGTCTATGACCATTTGCTAATCGTCTTTTTATAATAAGATTAAAAGAGGGACATATTTAAGCAGGTGATAACTATTATACTTGAAATACTTTGTAAGTAGGTACTACGAATAAAAAAAAGTTATGTTATTTTCACATATTTGACAAGATATACGGGATACTCGATGCGGGGTGTTGTCCTTCAATCGCTCTTCAATATGTCCGTCGTTCGCATCGTAGGCTGCTTGCCTAAATATTTTTATTCTTATTTTGTAGCACTTAGACATTCAGGTGTGTATTAATGATTATATTATATGATTTACAGTTGATTTGATACACTTAATAGCCTCCGTGGCGCAGCAGGCGAGTAGCCGGCTGTGAAGCGAGAGGCCAGGTGTTCGATTCCCGCACTGAGACAAATGTTTGTGTGGCCCACAGATATTTGTTTCGGGTCGGGATGTTATGAGACCGAAAGTCTCTCGTAGTTCCTGATACCCACGACACAAGACTCAATCTTAGTGTGGGGTCAGAATTATGTATGTGACTGTTGGGCGTTACTTATTATTATTTTTATTATTTATTTACTGATGTACAATAATATATAGTTTAATAAGCTACGAGTTACACCTAAGTTGAGAGATTAACTATTTCTTAGCTTATAATTATTTATCTTAGACGTCTCTTATATAATAATTATTTAAATCATAATATTAATTAATATAACATATTATTAGAAAGATGTTTACTTTTTATTAAAGAAAGAACTGAAACACTGCCTTGTAGTTGTATTTCGGCACGTCCTGACTCCTGAGGTCTCGGGTTCGATACCTCGGGCTCGGGCTGTGATATTGTTTTTTTTTCAATATCAGACCGGAATATGCAATTTGTGCCCGATATGTTGATAGGCACTCCCCTTATCACATCTGGGAAGTAACTACGTTCGGCGAAATGTAGGTGTACTAGTTCGGTAGTGCGCCTTTGCCTACCCCCTCGGAGATACAGGCGTCAGCTTATATACAGAGAAAACGAACTAGTACCCATAGCTACCTTTCACCTTACTCTTAGGCTCATATTTCATCAAACATAAATACATAGAGCCACGCCTATATCTCTTAAGGGACAGGCAGTGGCGAACTGGAGAACTAGATCACACATATTTCGCCGAGCTCATATCCGTCCCTGATGTGATATCGCCAAATCGGGCACAAATTCCAGATTCCGGGTCGATACGGAATAGAATAATCACAAGTTTAAAAACTTAATTGACCGACTTCCAATTTACCGATTGTGACTAAATTTATATGGGACCACCCTTGAAATAAGCTCTATCGAACCCAAAAAGAATTTTGAAATCGGTTCACATTTGGCGGAGATATCAAGTAACATATATAAAAATAATACAGACGAATTGAGGACCTCCTCCTTTTGTGGAAAACTCAATATCACTTTGTCCGACTCGGGGATCAAATCCGAGACATGAAGGCGGTAGTCGTACGGCTCACACAATACAATTACGCCAGGCAGTCATATTATCATATTTATCTATAATAATAAAGTATCACAAACGAAACATCATCATCGTCCATTTAAACCTATATTGACTATTACCATTTTTTTCTTATTCTTAAGTAATATGATAATACCTAAGTGATACAGTACCACCTATGGCCTCCTTTAGTTACAGTCTACAGAATAATCGTATGAATCTTGTTGACCTTTAACTTAATGAGCAGATATTCTAAAGCAAGAATTTATTCTAGAATCCCGATATCCATATTTTCGAAATACTGTAATAAGCCTATATCTACCTATAATTACGTATTTATGTTTTGGCGGTCCCAGGAGGAGTTGGGCGGCATTGAGCCGCGGCGGCGCATGCGCTACGAAAACCCGTGTGACGCGCGTCTACTGCGCGAAGCCTACGCGCGCAACACGCGCCGCCCACACACGGAGACATTCGCTGAGAAGGTGGTGCGTGTCCCACACTTTACTTGTGTACCATCAATCTTCTCATATTCACTCTAGTAGAACAAAGCTCTAAACGGCAAACAAATACTGCAACTCAATATCTCAGAAACCTTTGGCAAACGTACCCCTTTTATTTTGCCTATGTAATAATAAGCAACCAAATGTGATATTATTATTGTGATAGTATTTCAACTACCCTCCCAATACATACCAAGGACGTATGTACGTATACGTTTGCTTTATTTAGTTTATGTACCTACAAAGTTTTATATACTAATTTGGTTATTCTGTAATATGCAAACCACAGGCTAATTACCATAGCATGTTCAGAAATGTAAACAAATGTACATTTCCTTTGATCAGGATCTGCCAAAAATTCATAAAGGTAATTAGAAAGTGTGTGCGTTGCTGAAACTTTGAAACTGAAAAGGCTTTGGTATTAAATTGAAACGTTAATATTGCACAATTAAAACCGCAAGCATAGCACCGCCAATAGATAGAGTTTAAAAAACGAAATAATTATGTATGAATGGATTTGGTTGTAGGATTCTCAGTGCAGCGACGACGACACGGAGTCGCCCGCTAGTCGAGGGATCCTCGAGTTCTCTACCGACAAAGCTGGACAAGACGTCACCCCGCTCAATTTTAATTTTAGCAAACAGCGATCGACCACCCTCAATTCAATAACAGGTAAGATAGAATTTGCGCGTAAGGAATGTGATCTTGATTCCGATTTTCAATTTGAACCCGAGTGATCCACAATCACCATTTCTTTCAATGAAACTCAGGTGGCATGTTGTGGAAACACTCGTGTATCTATTCATAGACGTAGACTAATTATACATACACATAGCAATAATTAGAAATTTATGCATTTCCCTTTTATTCATTTCAGTATATAAATTTATCTTTTCATTGATTAACTCCCAAAACTTTTAGGCTGTCCGTTTGTATGACTCCTTGAACTCTTCTACCCAATTATTTTAGTGATTCATTACAATCATGTTTTGCAAATGATGGCCTGTTTTAAAATTCCTACCAAGCCCTGTTTTCCAATATCCGCAGCCCGTACTCACTACCCTCACAAAAATCCCATGTTTATTTAATACAAAAAACTTTAATTTTCCTTTACAGAATATAGTACTGTATGGTAGAATTCCTATTATATAAATCAAAGAGATGTGAGCCATTTTAAACCATAATGTGATTTGCGAATTCAACATACGAATTGTATACATAATTTTAAGAAATTGGAAATAAACTCCCATTCTGTTAAAGATATTACTTTAAGGCATTTACGCATGATGACGCTTTCTTTCTCATTTATTTATTCGTACTTATTTATTGGTGACGTGGGAGACGGAATGCGGCGTAGAGACATTTGCGAGGGATGTGATATATTTTAGCACAGTATTAATTGTACAAACAAGAAACGCGAATTCGTTACCATTGCACACACATTTGCGCGCGATCAAAGCATGTTCAGCTAAAATTGGATGTTAGATGTCGATGTACATATTTCTTACACAAATGATCCCTCACGCCGCATCCCTGTGAGCCCGCCGCCCCGCTCTGAGCGCGGCCCTTGTGTGCAGGCATGCTAGCGCAACTTAAAAGGAGCTTCCCTGACCTCTACCATCATAAAACACATCAGCCGCTACACAACAAATACTGTAAGTATGCATTACACATCTAAAGTGCATGTCACAACTGAATTTTCAATCGGCTATTGAACTTCAGTTATATTCATAATTCTTTGTTAACGTCGAGACTCCAGTGGGCCCAAAAACCTCATGATAAAATGTCACATGAAAATATTTAGCGCATATTTAACGTCATAGGAACCCAAGCATTATTGAATATTTTTTCGTTGATTACAGCCCAATCGACACCACAAACGTATAGAGGACGAGCTGGCGTACGAAGGCAGTCGTCCGTGGGTCCACTCAACGACACGTCGCCGCTGACAGGCGGCGCAGCGGCGGGCGAGCCGGCCGTGAGCACGCCCGCGCACAGCGCCACGCTGCCCGTCTCCAGCCTCAGCACCAACCCCAGCTCGTACTACACGAACGCGTCTCCGAGCCCGCCGGCCGCACCCTCCGCGGCCCCCGCACCGCAGCACGTCTCCTGCGACGACATCCTCGCTCCGCCCGCGCCACCCTCCGCCGCACGCACTCCTTCCTGCCGATCCGCGCCACATTCTGCTGTTAATCTTCATCAGACCGGCCGTCCCGCCGCCCTGGCTTTTTCCAATGAGAAAGTTCAAAACACTGCCCAGGTTAACAATATTATATTATATTAATACAAGAATATATCATTACCCAGTAGACATTAAACGGACTAACAAAAGAAAATTACTGTTTACAGGATAGCGTTTCGCCACAATACCAGAACGTTGGGGCGGCCGCGACGGCGGCTTCTGTAGCGACCGTCCTGACGAGACTAGAAGAGCTGAGCAGACGTGTAGCGGTACTGGAAACGGGACTCACCGCAGACGTCCGACGTATTTTACAATTGTTACAAGCGCGCGAGGGTTCCGTTCAGCACAACTCACAACCGGTACACACGCCGTCTCAAGTTTTGCCCAAGACTTCACTGTCAGTGCCTCAAAGTAACGAGGTACTGAAAATATCAATCGATTCCTATTCAAACAGTTTCCTAAATACTGAATTCCCTCGTATATTCTGTGCCAACAGTGGAAGTGGAACTGGATCGGCGATCGAGAGCGAGAGCGGGAGCGCGGAGCGCGGTACGTGCGCGGCGAGCGGTCGGAGCGCACCCCGGGCGTGCAGCGGTCGGCTTCGGAGCCGCACGCGCCCGTGCCGCCGTCGCTGCCGCCGCCGCCGCACTCGCACTCCTTCTACAGGTAGTGTGAGGCGCGCGAGACGAGCGCTCCCCGCTCCCGGCCCTCGACGCGCTCGCTCGCTGAGTCCGCCTCGTGCGGCTCGCTGGCGGGTGGCTGGCCCGGCTCGCCGGCCGCGACCGACCAGTCCGACCCGCCCGCGCCCGCCGGAACTCGCCCGCCTGCGCCGGCGCCGCGTACGCGCTTTCATTTCTGCCAGCGAATCGCGCGCTCGCGCCACGACGATGCCCGGAGCTTCCTCTGACGCGGCCCCGACCCGACGCATGGACCAATTTTATACTTCCGTTAACGCCTAAATTAACACGTCCTCGCGATCTCGCGAACAGGTAGATCGTTCTGCCGGTACCGAGTCCATTTGTATTTAAAATTTGAAATTTCACTCTCGATCGCTTTGATAAAAGCTAGAATAATGTCCAGCGAACCATCGATTATTGGTGAAAGAACTGTAAACCTTTTCATGTTATTAAGATAGTATAAAAATATACGAGCGGATAGAAATGCAATTATGATATAATATGGATAAATTGGGTGCTTTAATTTTATGTAATTTACATGCTTTTAAGAAGTCATTTATACATTATTGCGTATGTGTGTATAGTACAACAGCACTATCTGACAGTATTATTATTTCACTGAATGTGAACTCACTTATATGATCACGTTTAAGTTTTATCATCCCAACAATGTGACGAGCAAAGTTTATTTCACAAGAGTAAGATTTCCGCTTATTCAATGTGATGCCGGTTCAAAGATTTTGCTCGTAACATTATATATTATTGTTTTCAGTAAATTCAGATCGTTGCTAATAAGACTGAAAGACTACGTAAATACCGTGAACTGTATTTCCAGAAGAGAGTACTTTAAACTATAAACGCTTTCTACCCGTCCTTGCTCCTTGCCTTTACATAGTAGCTAGGTAAAGTCTAACACTACTATGTTCGACAATTCATTGGAATGCTCCTTGTGGAAGTGCGTTTATGATGTTTCAGACAGGTATACCCTTGTCGCATTGTCTTCAATGACGCATAGCCAAGGTACATACTAACCATCATATTTTTAACAAACGTAATTTCTACGTCGTGTAGGACTAAGTGCCGTTATGTATTCAATTGTGTACGATTACGAGTGCTTGCTATGAATCATTTCGGACAGTGAAACGATGACGTCACACGTTCATAAGCTACACTACATAATATTGTAAAGGACTACATCTACCCTTTCATATTCGTTTGTATAAAGTTAACTAAAATTGAAGCTCAAAATACTAACATTATGTTGTAATGTGTATGCTAGTTGAGGAGTAAGAAATGTCGCCAATATATCATAAGAAGCAATAAATAATACTCCATCATATTTTAAGGATCTATGTATTCGTACATTGCGGTTATACCTATTTACGTAAGTGGCTTTGGACATCCATTTTAGACTGTAATATATTTGTATTCAGATAGTGCTACATACCTTTTTAACATGTATGGCGTTCCACAGCTTTTACGTGTTCATGAGTGTATACACTATACATGGGTACAGTCACCAAATACTACGAGCCCTTCCCACTCATACTAAATTTATAGATGTTTGTACACTTATTATAATTTTGATAACTTTCGAAATTGATCTTTTATTGATAGAATATTGAAAGAATGAACTCATGTGTACAATTCACATTACTTCTTGTCCATACAATTTTGCATTATCAACAACAGAATCACATCTAGGTATAAAATATCTTGATCTCTTAACAACTTATTTCTACACAACAATACCAAGGTTTTAAGAATGTCTATATCATCGTAATACATTTTTACATTTGTAAATTTCAATGTTTGAGCTTACATTATTAATATTTTATTTGTTAAAAGTGTTTATTCATGTTATCAAAGTAGCTATGACGCAAAATAACTATTCTGATACAGGCACAAACTAATCACCATCTTTGCCGCGCATAAAAATAGCACTTTATTATGGCAACAAAAGCACACTCGCATAAAATATCGAAATTGTTGTTAATAGTATTATTAACTACGACCGAATTGGAGTAACTTTGTTATCTAGCTTCTATGTTCGACAAGAAACTATTAGATGTAATTAAATAATATCAGAGTTCATCAGCACAATTTGTCCTATAGTAATTTATATGATTTTGCGCGAATGTAGACTAAGTTTGTACATATTTTAGGACTAGATTTAGACTTGTAAATTGGTCAATTCCCATATACCTATTCTGAATCTATCTAGCGTTATTAATTCATAGGCTTTGCTTTAAATTACTATTGTATGCCTAGCACCCTAGTTCTACATTTTAATATTAGTATTGCTTTTGTAGTTATAGTGTTTCTAATTGTCGACAAGTTGAATCCTAGACGTATTTATTTAATGTCCATTTATAGGCTTAAATACCGAGCCACATTTTGGTAATGTTAATTAATAAATAGTTATTAATGGCTTATAGCACAATCCAATATTGGCATTTGGCACGCTTTAAGCAATTGTTTGAGATCTCTCCCTCGTCAAAGTTTTACAAAGCTTAATCTTTTTTATTTATATTTAATAATATGTTGGTATCCAGAATTAAAATGAACATTTTTAGGAGTAGTTGCAGTACACGCAGACTGGAAAACGTCACAAAGTCTGCTGAATTCAATACATATGTGACTAAACAATAATTGAGTAGCTTGATGTCCTACATTTACGCGAATATTTAATTATATATGACGTCGTGACAGATCAAGTTTTATCGGTACTTATTCAACGTCTAATAATTTAGTTGCTTGCGGTTATGATAAAATAATAGTTACCTTTAAAGCGTCAACTGAATTAATAAATGTCAAAGATATAAAATATAAGATATAAATGTCAAAACTATAGTATTACTAGAAACCTTTAATAATTCATTATTTAAAGATTATTTATTAAATACCTATTCTCAATAGCTAAACCAACCATGGTCGAAATAAAATCCTGTAACATCAATAATGTCAAAAAGGCCATCTACAGGCCAACCTGACTAAAATAATATTTCAAGAACATAAAAACCATCCTTTATTTGTTAGTTACTATTATTCCCTACCCCTACCTACCCCTTGCCCAGAGAACGTGTTGTCGGTGATCCGAATGTAGGTACATTTTAGTGGTTTTACTATAGCGCTTAAGCACAGGGTGTAATTTGTTCTAAGTCATACCATTAGGTAAGATATTAGATATAACACTATAAATAACTGCTTAACGTATATAAATAACCATAGTTATTTAAAGTCTACATTCTTATTATTCTATCGGCACAAATACGAAACTTTTTATATGTTGTTTATTCATTTCAACCAAAACTACATAGGTAGGTAATTTAATTTAACAAATACGTTTACATACGGTACTTAATTTCGTGACCGAACATTAATTTCGAAAAATATGCATAATTCGCCCACTTTATTAATATTACTATGTACATAATTAAGTACTTCAAATCTTATGACACCTAGGTAAATAGGGTAAGATGGAGTTATCGGCTGGCCTAAGAGAAATACCTAACCATCAAATATATAAAAAAACATTATATTTCCATGTATAGATGCCTAAAACTAGTCATTATACTACTTTCAATACTTTAGCAAAACGTGCATTCATTCCATATATTGGCTGATTATGTTAAAAATATTAATAATTATATTTTTTATTTACTACCAGCTTTTACCCGCGACTCCGTTCTCGTTGAAATTTATTTTCCGGGATAAAAGTAGCCTATGTGTTAATCCAGAGTGTCGGCTACCCCCATACCATATATTATAAAACTTGGACCAGCCGTTTGACCGTGAAGAAGTAAAAAACATACAAACACACTCACAAACTTTCGCCTTTATAAGATTAGTGTGATTACTTACTTATTATTATTATAATTATAATTAAATATTTTGATTATTGGCGACACACTTGCATCATCCTGGATACCATTGTGGCTAATCGAACACTAATATTTTTAATGAAATAGTGTAGATATCTAACTTTATATTCCCATTTCCCACTTATATTGCATTGAGTCATAAAACTCTTGTTTGCCTTATGATATCGGGTGACCCTCTTATTTTTCTAGTTTTCCATTACTTTGCCCCTTTTGTTGCAAATTTCGGTACACCTTAAAGCAAATTCGGACTGTACGCCCTTGGCATCTGACCTTATCAACTATAACTCATGACAAAAATATTACTAAACAAAACCTACATTACATTAAAAGTAGCATGGACTTACTGAAGTTAGCCACTTTACCCATTCTTTCCGCCTACCTTCACGCTGCCTGATGCCGTTGGTGACTAGCTCCAGGTCAGCTGGGATATTTTACTTATTCGTACGTAGGTATTGTATTTAAATTTCTCGTTTTATTTTACGCGTATATATAGGACTGACTCAAATTCTGATATTTTGTACTTTATTTACTAATATTATATTCGATACTAACTGCTGATGTAAAACAAGATCCCTATAAACAACGCCAATGGGTACGGTGTTAAGAAAGAAACTCTTTACATGCACTTCGCCTACTTCGATCATGAATTGTAAAAATAGCTGATAGATTTAACGGTCTTAGCTGGAAACGCCCTTCTTAAGTACTTACCTAAGAATAAGTGTAGATTGTTAAGTCGCCACCTTGCGAAAAAAATGTTCGCTTAAATTATTTGAAAATTGTTGCCTTGAAATATTTTAGTCACATAAACTGGTTGTTTCAGCTTTGAATAAACTCACAATTATATTAGAATATCGTAATAATAAGTTAAGTATTTTATATTTTAACAACATAAGCGCAAAGTTAACGCGTGCATTGTATTATGTAATTTTGTCTGTGATCGAAATTTTATATTATTAAGCTGAAAATTTAAGCGCACGTATAATTATTTCAAATGCTGAACCTATTATTTATACATTCTGTATGCTATGTAAATTGAAATCTGATTAGGATCAATATTTTTAACGTATTAATTTTGGCTGTTTGTTAGTAAAAGCATAGATATATGTTTATGTATATCCTTTGAATAGTTTTTCTTTGTCAAATAACACATAGATCTAAATCGATGTAACCACAAAATACTATCCAATAATATTGACAATAAAGATCTCATTTCTTAACAACTGACCTTATAGATAGCAATTAATAAACTATGTACGTAATGCAGAATGTATAAATAAAAATATATAGGTAAAATATTATCTCCTAATGTTTCAAATAATTAATTATCGTTACATAAATATCACGCCATAACTATAACTATAATATAATATAAAAGTAAATTATGTTCTGTTATTATGTTGTGTTAATAACAAAAGATTGTTCAAAAGCATGTTGCGTGTCTAATGTTAATGAATTCAATTCATTCATACGTAAAACTGTTCTGCTGCACTGACATACAAATTTGAGGGACAATTGGACTGTGTTGTGAATGATCCAAGCCACATTTCTTTTTTACATCAATATGGTCTATAATGGCTTAGACTTTAGATCCATGTTGGCATCAATAAAAAATGTGGGTTAGATCATTTCTGCACAACACGGTCCAATTAATATTAATACGGGCTTAAACGCATTACATAAAGATCTCTATATTATTTTTTGCTGTAGACTATTCGATATACTGAGCCATGTGGTTGGATTTCTTTTATTATAATGTGTAATAAATATTTTCCAGAAATGAATCAACTGTTTAAATCTTGAGATAAAGGGTTTATTATTATATTAAATTTATTTTCGCTTTTTATTTCAATATAATATGCACTTACATATTATTAACCTCGTGCGTGAGTAGTGAAAATATTTAGAGCATGTTCCGACGCCTACACATCCGTTCTTTACAGTAGTCGCGTAGCAATCTCGTAGCAGCAGCGCGGGAGCAGCTATGCGAATAAGCGACGAAGCATTCCTGCGCAACTGCTACGAAGCCTACGGCGCGGTACTTACGCGTTTGCTGTGAGTGCAGATGCACGGGTGTTGTAACTTGCTTCACTATGTAAATACTATGAGATAAATAATCGTAATTTATAAAAACTAAGTAATTATATTAAAATATTGTATAATTATTCCGACCACTGGGTATGAAAGCATGCAAGGGCAGAGTGCCCCATATAATTGCGACCGGGTTTTTTATATGGGGTGTCAATGTAGATGGTTATGTGTTATTGTGAAATAATACATTATAATTTCTCTACCCGGTGATTGAATTCGTGGATTCTGCAAATCGTCTAGTCTGCCTCAACAGATTGCGTGTTTCAGAAGTACAAGGAAGGAATTTTCAAAAGATAAAATAAAAGAATGGAACATATTTATTACATTAAAAATATTTTGTAACTTATTTTAGCATTGCCAACATACAATTTAACTGTATTTTTTGTTATTCGATTAGGCTCCAGGTCCAACGAATAAAGATACGTTGTGCAGATATTTTATTCAACTTTCTTAAAAAAAAATTTTTGCGTTCTGTTTATTTCTTTCCCTCATGTCTTTGAACATTTCCAATGTAGTAACTTTTCTTCGATCATTAATAATAAATTTATAGACCTACATGATGCACCTACAGAATAGTGATGGGCAAATGGCAATTCATTAAGTAAAATTTTTAAATAATGTCAGTACATTATTTAAAAACCAACTACAAAGTAATGTGAGATGCAGCAAAAGTATCCGATAAATACACAAATATGGTTATTAAAATATAAAACAATCTTGCTATAATATGTATGACTGATATAAATCAATAACTTTTCTTGGTTAACCATATTCTTATCATTTTATTTACATTTCGGTCATTTTCGCTTATCAGACTAATGTAAAAAAAATGTTTTTTCTAAACATTGACTGGAATAATATTGTGTTTATTACTAAGTCACAAATATAATTTACTTTAGGAATACTTTTTATACAAACGATGCACATTAGTCACATAGCTATTCAAAACTTTGCATTCATTGAACAGCGCAAAATTCTCGTGGAATAAGTTCAGTGAAATAAAATATCACGCACATGCGATAACTACGTGTTTCATTTCAATAACCCGTTTACAGCATATTCATTTTAATAAGGTAATTCGTACTACATTGTCGTATTTAAACGTGTGTCGACTGTCGCAACGTTATGAAATATTTTTTTACCTACATAAGTTCACGCCTGTATCCCCGCAGGAGTAGGCAGAGGCGCACTAGCGAATTAGAACACTCACATTTCGACGAGCTTAATTTCGTCCCAGATGTGATAGGGTACCCTATATGATTTCCCTACGATAAAAGTCGTAGTAGGACTTTCACATGCGGACCCGCGAGTCCGCACCGCAGACTTTTTCATCAAATGGCATTGTCCAAGCAATGTTGTGCTTCATTTTAAAGACATTATGGCCAAATGGGGAATTATAGGACTTAACATCTAATGTTTCGGAGGAGGTTTAAAGGAGTGCAGTGCCGTGCGACTCTATGCTCTGTAATCCAAAGTGCTGGAATGTCGCCACTGTTCATGTGATCATGGGTAACCGCGTTGCTAACGTCAAGCGAGAGGCTTGTTCATCTCCTCATTCGATTGCGATATAAAATATAAGTTTATGGTTGGTCGGGGCGAGTATAGGTGTAGATATTTATGCGATAAACATCAACGAAGATGGACATTATGTGGAAGCTTTGAAATAAGTGATTTGGACGCTTTTTGTCGGGTGGATGGGTCGACCATTTTCGACTCCTCCGCTGCGAGAAAATCGTCTAAAAAGCATCAAACTGGAAGAAATTGACGCCAAAACTCCAGCAGGGCCTTGAAATCGAACACACCCGATTTCATTGCACTTATAAAAATTTGATATAACCTAATGAAGACAAAAAAGCACACAAGACGAGGCTGTATGGGCTAGATACCTTTGCCTGCCGGAAAGGGAAAATTAAAAAATATATATATTTGACACTTTGACAGTTGACAATTGACACTCTACCCCGGTTCCGTGCTTCTGTTTTGTGTGGCGTTCTAATGCCTTTTATTTTGATATTTAAATTACGGTAGAGCTAAATCAAAAACATACAAAGTTGTGTAAACACATTATTATTTTCTCTATAAAATGGAATCTTTACGGATTGGTTTTGTAAAATGCCACAAGTGCAGGCATGTGCTATTAGAAGATTTATCTACAATTTCAAACGATAGTGCGCAATGTGACCGGGAGAAATGTAACAGTTATGATATCAAAAACTTTATTTATTTACATGAAGAAATGATACCATCTTGGATAAAACTAAAAGTTGAAGAAGAACAATGGACAAAGGGCCGATTTCATTGCGAGAAATGTGGCTGTAGAGTAGGGTGCTTTGATTATATATCTGGAAGAAAATGTGAATGTGGCAAAACGGTATTACCTCCTGTACACTTCATTAGCAGCCAAGTTGACAGACCTTTATGTATTACCAATCTGAGACAGTAGGCTACACTAGTCAATACTGAGATGTCTAACCATACCCATTATGCTCACCAAGCCAGCATGTCTGGTAGACTTGCCTACTCTAAATCTCACTATCCAATCCTCAGATCTCCTCAGATCTTTGAATCCTCAGAATCCTCAGATTTTTGATAAATGTGAGGAGCATCAATTTGAAGGCTGGCCTATCAGTATGGCCCAGAAAATAATATTCATACTTGCACCTAAAGTTATAGCTACCTTTTCAAAAATTAAATAATAACCACTCAGTTGAAGTAGCCATGAAGATTGATCAGGTGGGTTCCACCATCTCTTATAGCAATATTATTATAATCTTACTTCATTTTTTTTGTATGGGTATCAGTAGAAGTAAGATTATAGTAACATTGCTTTAAGAGGTGGTGGTAACTCCCAGATCATAATATTATTGGGGACGATGAAATGAAAAATCAGGAAACAAAAATACAAAGTTGTTTACATACAGATATATAATTGTTGTTTTACAATAATTTATTTTTATAATAAATCATGTTATTCTACTACCATTTGGTTTGATGTTGCTTCATTTACTTCAATGTCTCTGCATTGTGCTGCATGTAATTCCCGTCGGATCTGTTAGTAAGATTTTTTTAATTCATTATATGTCTTAATTTTTAACAATTAACAATACAGATGTCCATTATTTTAATATTTTTTTATCACTCAATAAGACCTTAGGCCATGTATATTATTGCATATTTTTATCATGTAGTGAGCATATAATAATAATAATATTAGCCCTGTAATATTACTCCCACGGCTGGTCACGGGCGTCCTCTACTAATGAGAGGGGTAAGGCCTTAGTCTACCACACTGGCCTAATGCAGGTTGGTAGACTTCACATACCTTCGAATTTCTTGTGGAGAAATTCTCGGGTATGCAGCTTTCCTCAATGTTTTCCATCACCGTTATAGCAAGCGATATTTCACAAAATGTAGTAAACATACATTAAAGTAATTTTGGTAGAATTTAAATGATCATAAATACGAAATATACATTACTTAAAAATTTAAAATACAATATTCTTTACCTCTCCTTGAAAGTTATTTAAATATAGTTATGCAGTATTCACAATATGTGACAATGGCCTATCCTTAAGAGTTGGTTCTACTATTATGTTTTTGCAAAATCAATAAAGAAAATGTATTTACCTCAGTTGTTATTGTAGGGTGGTGCTGTTTCTTTAGCAACTCTAGAAGAGCATCTCTTTGTTCTGTAGAAATATCTGCCTTATATCTTTGTACAAATGTCAATAATGCTTGATGCCATAGTACTGGCAACATACGAGAGTCTGATTGGAATCTATGAAAGAAATTCATTTTATAAATACACTAGCTGACCCGCGCAACTTCGTCTGCGTATGAGAGAGAGGGTTCAAAGAATGAGTCGTAGGCATCCAATAATTCTAAAGGAGGTAATGGGATGATCTACTTTGGTCCGGTTTCGTCAGTCATCCCGTCGGTTACCCCGTCAGTCACCCCGTCGGTCACCCAGTCTGTCACCCCGTCAGTCACCCCGTCGGTGACTCCGTCGGTCACCCAGTCTGTCAACCCGTCTGTCACCCCGTCTGTCACACCGTCTGTCACCCAGTCTGTAACCCCGTCTGTCACCCCGTCTGTGACCCGTCTGACACCTCGTCTATCACCCCATCTGTCACTCCGTCTGTCACCCGTATGTCATCCGTCTGTTACCCCGTCTGTCACCCATCTGTCACCCCGTCTGTCACCCGTCTGTCACCTGTCTGACACGCCGTCTGTCATCTGTCTGTCACCCCGTCTGCCACCCATCTGTCACCCGTCGGTTACCCCGTCTGTCACCCGTCTGTCATCCAGTCGGTCACCCCGTCTGTCACACCGTTCATCACCCCGTCTGTCACCCATCTGTCACACCGTGACTCACCTCGTCAGTCACCCCGTCCGCCACCCATCAGTCAGTCTATCAGTCACCCCGTCATTCCTCACGTCAGTCACCCCGTCAGTCACCCCATCAGTCACCCCGTCAGTCACCCCATCAATCACCCTTTAGTCACCTTACCATTCATTCCGTCGGTCAAGATTAAAAGAATTTTTCACATCGAACCAGTAGTTTCTGAGATATACATTTCCCCGCTTTTGCAGCATTTTTCATTTATGCTCCGCTCCTATTGGTCATAGCGTGATGTTATTTAGCCTATAGCCATCCTCGATAAATGGGCTATCCAACACTTTTTTTTTTTCAATTCGAAGCAGTAGTTTCTGTCTGAGATATAAATTTTCCCGATTTTGCAACATTTTTCATTTCTGCTCCGCTCCTATTGGTCATAGCGTGATTATATAGCCTATAGCCAACCTCGATAAATGGGCTATCCAACACAAAAATATTTTTTCAATTCGAACCAGTAGTTTCTGAGATATCAACTTCCCCGCTTTTTAACATTTTTCATTTTTGCTCTACTCCTATTGGTCATAGCGTGATGTTATATAGCCTATAGCCACCCTCGATAATTGGGCTATCCAACACAAAAATATTTTTTTAAATCGAACCAGTAGTTTCTAAGATAACAATTCCCCGTTTCTTATTTTTCATTTCTGCTCCGCTCCCATTGGTCATAGCGTGATGTTATATAGCCACCCTCGATAATTGGGCTATCCAACACAAAAATATTTTTTCAAATCGAACCAGTAGTTCCTGAGATTAGCGCGTTCAATCAATCAAACAAACAAACTCTTCAGCTTTATAATATTAGTATAGATAAACTCCATAGTATATCCCTAAAAAAGGTATGCAGACGAACAACCAGGCACTAATATTCTGCATACTACACATATATACAACTTTCACAAAGTATATTATGTGTAAATGGATATTTTGAAACTACAAGCAAAAATCAAGGAAATCTATTAACAAAATATTCATATAATTCATACAAATTACAAACGGATTGCAGATATGTGCTTGCATTATTTAGTTAAACAGAATAAATTTTCAAGCCTAACTATATCAGTCTTGTAGACTATATTAAAATATAAACTTAATCCAGAATATAAAAAAGTAATTACCTTAAAAAGTGGAAAACAACAGCATCTACAACTCTATATGGCAGTGCATACTTCTTATCAAATAAAATTCTAAGAAATATTGAGTTAGCGCCAGTATAGTCCATCTCTGCGATTTTCAACATTGCTGCACTAGAATGTAGTACTGGCACTGAATTGCGCGCTAACACAGATCCAATAATAATTGCCTCTCTGAGCGTGCAATCACCTGCCTAAAAACAAATATATACACATTTCACCAGAACAAACACCTTTTTATTAGACTGCATCAAACACGTTACACTAATGCTTTAGCTTATAATCAATGCACATCAATTACAATTAATTACTTAAGTGCAGAAATCTGATTTACCCTTGATAGTTTGTCACTATTTAAAATGTTTGCATTATTATGATTTTGTGCAATTATGTCATTGTTATTCTAGAGGTTCAATTATTAACATAACATAAGCTCACGCCTGTATCCCCGAAAGGGTAGGCAGAGGCGCATTAACCAACCAGTACACCCACATTTCGCCGAGCTTAGTTATATTATTATCAATGCATATTAAATTAAAAACATATTAGGTAGGTCCAAAATTATTTTTCCTTTTTTCTTCTACCTACCCTTATCGAAAGTCCAAAATTATTATCTATAATAATATTACAATGTCATAAATTGCAATCAATATATAAGGTTTGTCTGAATCCGTGTCCAAGGCAGTGTCTCCTGCACTAAAAGATTTTACAAAACATGGTATTTCTTAAATTTTTTGTCTGTGTTAAGCCGGGTCTCCTGCACAAAATTTTTCGAAACAAAACACTAAAATCAGATACACAAAACAACAATTTTAGCTGTCACTTGCTCGTAGAACAATGGACCACAGATAAAAAATTGCATGTTTTTTGAGTTTTTGTGTAATGTTTTAGTGCAGGAGACCCAGTTTTACATGAGCAGGCGACAATGAAAAACCTTGTTTTGTGTAGGTGTTTTTAGTGTTTTGTTTCGAAAAAATATGTGCAGGAGACACGGTTTAAGAAGTAGTACATACCTCCAACAAAGGCAACAAAATCCCTTTCATGAAAGCACCTGGCTTAAAAAGTGCTTTCCTCAATGCTTGATAAAGGTGAAAGTTCAATCTTTTGTATTCAGACAGATCATCTCTCACACGAGGTAACAACACTAAGTTATAAAACCGTTGTGCCATTTTCTCTTTTAAATTAGATGCGAAAATTCTGGTTGCTTGATACATTGCTGCTGCTGACCATGTTGTTGGTTCAGTTATATATAAAATCTGCTCCCAATTTTGTAAATGTGGTACCATTTTAAAAGCCTTTGGCAGCTTTCCGGAGCGATATTTTTGTAACACATCCCTTACACCTTCATACATGGCTTTTATCCTAAAAATAGCATATTTATAACATAACATAACATAAGCTCACGCCTGTATCCCCGAAGGAGTAGGCAGAGGTGTACTAGCGAACTAGAACACCCACATTTCGCCGAGCTTAGTTCCGTCCCACATGTGATAGGGGGCGACACTATCGCCACATCGGGCACAAATTCCAGACTCCGGGCTGATATGGAAAATTTTAATATCACTTTGCCCGACCCGGGGATCGAACCTGAGACCTCAGAAACGTAGTCATACCGAATTACCACCACGCCACGGACGCAGTCAGGATATT
Source organism: Clanis bilineata (assembly GCA_036417725.1). Taxonomy (NCBI): domain Eukaryota; kingdom Metazoa; phylum Arthropoda; class Insecta; order Lepidoptera; family Sphingidae; genus Clanis; species Clanis bilineata. The sequence continues at coordinate 9,999,301 of CM071151.1, read as the reverse complement.
TATGAAACACAAATATATCAATCTCCAGACCTACTTTAATAACAAAAACCTGTATACATGGTTAGCTACCTGTATTATATGGGTAGTCTTTAGGGGATTCAAGTATGAAAATTCCCTTGTCTTCTACCTAATTTCTACAATGTGTAATAACTCCTCTCTCAAGCAGAGGATATGAGTCACTAGTCGTGAAATAGACAAACAGGTATAATAGGATAAGGCCAAAAACAAACAGAAAATATTCACCTGGGGTCAATGTTTTGTAATTTCAGTGTTTCAACATCTGAAAACTGTGTTTGTAACTCAGTGTGCTTGTCTGTTATTTTTTCTTTGATAATATCAGCTAGAGTGCGAGTCCTTTCTGGTTTAGTAGACATAAACATCTTTAGAGCTTCCTCATCATCCTCATTTATCTCCACATTGTCATAGTATGTATCAGGCTCCAGATCATCGTGTTCAGAATCAGAAGCATCATCTGAATTAGTATCTGAAATCAGTAATTTTATTGAATACAAAAAATATGTATATATAATTTATATCTATATCAAGGGTTCCCAAATGAGGCACGCCTCCCTGGGAGGGAACCGCAAAGTGCCAAAGGGGACACGAGCATGTCGAAGCACAGAGCGCAATACAAGCAGATTGTCGCACGGACGATCGAAGTGTCTCTCACGTATTTCTAGTTTCATACTTTCAAAATATAATACCAGCGGGCTTAGACAAGTGGCTTATGCGGTAGTCAAATAGGGTACACCGCATATAGTGTACTCTTATGTCATTCCCATACATTTATTCTATTTGACTACCACTTATGCCACTTGTCTAAGCCTGCTGGGCTTTCTTGTAGGAGGATATAAAAATAACAGATTGAATGAAGTACTATTATGTATTTTAAATAGATTCGAAATCTTCCAAAGATGGTTGAGGGTATGAACCTCTATGAACACACTCTAAGGCTTCCTGAATTCCAGGAATACTTAATACACTGGGGTTCTAAAAACTAAAAAACTGTATCTCAAAGCAAACCTTGATTATCAGGCTAGCTAGTGGGTTTGAGTTTTGCATACATTAAAGGGGGGTGTTGACCTATACATTTAGGTAGTAGGGTGGTGTGACAACAATAAGCTTGGGAACCCCTGATCTATATCCATCCACTATCCAGTCATTCCCTCAATGCTGACAATTGTGACTGCTGCAGGTTGAGATTATAAGGGCCCACCAGCTGGATCTGTCCTAGGTGAAGTGGATAGCCTTATGCAACTATAGTTAATCTATATACAAATTGTAAATGACTGGAAAATGGATTGTAAGCATTATAAGGATATTGATATAAAAATGTGTTTACCCCCCAACTGAGTAGAAAGTTCAACATGTTTGGCAGGAGATGGGCCGACATCATCAAGTTCAGCTTGTTGCCTTCGAGCTGCTTTCAAAATTTTCTTAGATAAATTAGCATTTACAAACTATAACAAAAATAAAAAGATATGTTATTTATTATGTTGCATTATTGTCATTCCCTTGATCTAGTGGCAGTATATATGGTCTGTTAATGTGTGACAGGCCGAGAGTCGAGACACTTATATATAGTCCAATTGCTAAATAGACGGAGTAAACTGACAGATCAAAATGTCACTTTTCAAAATAATGTTGCTTACTTCCAAAACACAGTGATTGATCTAGTTAAATTTTTACCATTCAAAGAAACAATAACTCAGCACTAGCTTGCAAAATTAGAATTTTATTGTGTATTTTTAAAATTTCAGCTTAACCCTTCGACTAAATGTCTGTATAAATAATCACAACAGATACATAAAATGATAATAATGAAAAATTACAAATATTACTTTTATTATTTGAGAAAAATTACGTTCTGCACACGTTACGTTACGTTAGCTTTTGTAAGTTTTGATTTTAATATACCATGACTATAATTCCAGTAGACATGCCATAACTTAGCATGCAGTAATTTACAATCACTATAATTCAGTAGATATGTAATACTAATTACACATTAGGCAGGAATTATGATTTTGAGTTAGACTTTAGAAAATGATAGAAAGAAATGGTTCACTGAATTGAAATGTTTAAATAATCTTGATCTTTTTACCACAGCACTATTTATATTTCATGAAAAGTGGCAACATGCGAAATGTCAGTTTACTCCGTTTAACCAAGATCTCTTGGGATTGATGGCAGACAGCCAGTTGCAAAAAATATCCATATAAAATCTATTCATCGCTATCACATATGCCTACTGCTCTCCAGAAGTAATTATCAAATCTAGTTGCAAAACATGTTTAGATATAAACTATCGCTTAATTACTTAACTAGTATTATCATGTTTACATTTTATCATTACGACTGTAACCAAAACATAACCTATTTACACAGTCAAAAAGTCTTAGATTTAGGCCCAATCGCAGATGCAATGTTTTAACTCTTGTTTTCGTGTATCTTGTTAGTGTTTATTTTCTCTACACTTATCTTACCTCATCATCATCATCATGCCTGTTTCTTTCTTTCATTCTGGTTTTATTTTTTAATGTACTATCTGCTTCAATTTGATCAGCAAGCGCCACATTTTTTCCCACTTGTGACGGCTTTAATTTTTTGGCTTTTCCCATGTTAGCACTTTCTTGTTGATGTTAAATTACTATTTATATAAACCAATTTCACCACACATGTGGATTGCGTTTAAAACACAGGTTTACAACACAGGCCACAGGGCAGTGTTGCAAAAGTGTAAAATTAAAAATCGGTAGATTTGACATCTGAAAATCAGCTGAAAATTGGGAGAAATCGAGAGATTTTTATTCAGAATAAAACAAAAGTATTCTATGTTAATATTGCGTTCATATGTTTAATTATAATCAATAATTTACACACAATAATGATTTATTCTTTGGATTTATTGTTTGATATATTGTACATTGATTAATCATTTTCGTCTTCTTACTTATCTTATTTTCGAGAACATTTTCTCATCTATATTAAAATTGTAAAATCTTTAATTAGTGTCTCCTATACATACATCAAAGGTCATACATCTTTTTGAGTGTAGAAGACATACCATTCACTTAGTGGAAAGTTTATTCCGTTGTTTTTATGCAGGCTCATCGTACTAAGTTTTGACCTTGGACACTGACACGCCGCGCCGTACGACATACTGCCGAATGGTCAAACGCTACTCAACTTTAACGGCTTTTTACATTGATTTTCGCCATACAATTTTACCAGATAACAGATAAGGCGGCTTTCAACGACATAAGGCGACCTTAAGTGTATGAACATTCGGCGGATAGTGAGACAATAATGTCTCACTTGGCAAGCCATCACGCCGCGGCTGGGCCGTGTACTGTCGTTCTATGTGTTATATTTCTATGACAAGTTCATGCAATTCTATAAACGGACTATAATGAATAGGATAATCTAAGATAATGAACGACTTACGGCCAGTTTCAATAAACAATCTCAGTTCGAATGTACAGATAGATTACAAAAATTAGCCAATAAGAATACAGTTTGAACATGACTCCGTCAAATGGCTCGACTTGATTGGTTCATAATCGCGATCTATCTGCACTCTAAACTGAGATCGTTTATTGAAACTGGCCGTTAGGCAAGTCAAGTCACCTAATTTGGGAAACAACCCGAAGTTATTCATAGATTTTCCTTGTATACTCACCAGACAATAATAAACTCTATTATAAGGTATTTCAGTACAATTTGCTTTAATATACCACGAAGTTGAATGGCCGTATTCGATGTGGTGCGAGGAATTTCAGGAAGTCCCCGTGCATTTATTTTGTATTACAGGTTTATTTTAGTGGTGCCGTATTAATAATATTATTTTCCATTTTTTATAAGAATACTATTTTACAATTCTTGAAAATAAAAAAAATCGGGAGATAGGGCTGCTAAATCGGGACACCGGGAGACAATGACCAAAATCAGTAGATCTCCCGATAAATCGGGAACTTTTGCAACACTGACAGGGTGGCTACTGGCCCATATTGTCTATTACAAATAGAGGTGGGCGTTTAAACAAAAGCAAAAAAAAAACGTTTATCAAAGTAAGCAAAAAATAACATTACATATCTTAAGAAATTTACGTTAAAATGCTTATTCGAAATTATAGTTCTCGTAATTAAAAATGGATAACATTTTTACAACAAGCCATCTAGTGGTCAATATTCGCATTAGCCACTCACACCCAGTCAATAAAGCGTACTTGCTAAATTTCTAAATAGTTACAAGAAAAAAAGATAGATGGCGGTAGTATATTCGCATTACGTACGTAATCGTTTCGTTGCGTAATAATTTTAATCCAACCAAAACGCAAAGCATGATTTAATCCAATCGGAGGTACGTTATAAATTTTTTTCAATTTATCAGGTTTTCGTTTGTTGCTATTTTGGTCAGTGATACTTTTATTCTTGACGGGGAATGTTGTTTTGCGAACGTAACGTTTACGAACGTGTTTTATCAATTATTATAAGTTAAAAGTTTAAGTGGATGTTTTTAACATTACAATAGTTGGCGAATTTTGCGTTGCAAATTAATTATGTCAGTGGATATTTTTATTCAACGGGAATTTTTATGTTTTGATTTCAATGATATAGCGAATTTTGCGTTAAAAAATAATTATGTTAGTGCATATTTTTTTTCACTGGGGATTTGTTATGTTTACGATTTCAACGATACAACGTTTTGGAAATTAAAGTTTGTTTAACCGACTTCAATAAAAGGAGGAGGTTAACAATTTGTTGAAAACTTTTTTTATGTATATTCCCCGATCACTCGAAGACGCCTGGGCTCATTCGAGAAATTCTTTTTTTGTTTAAAATGGGTATACTTTCCAGGTGGTCTCATTGGCACCATGTTAGGATCTGATGATGGGATACCAGAAAAATCAAGGGCAACCCTGAAATCCTATAGGGACGCGTAATGTGTTTTATATATTTTCTAAAACTATTCATATATTTGCGGCTGGTACTTGTCATCTCATGTTTCTGAGCTGATGATGGAAATATAACTCCTTAATTATTAGAAGTGGATACCTTTAGTATAAACCGCTGAAATGAAATCGGGTGCGATATATTTTAACGCCATTTTGTTTTTCTTTGTTTATGGATCGATTGACTTCAAAATCGATATCTGGGTTGCGCCTTAGTTACGAACAACAAATTTGGTGTCAAATCTGTCAAAAGTGGCCGCCATTTTGTTTTTCTTTGTTTATGGGCCGATAGACTTCAAAATCGATATCTGGGTTGCGCCTTAGTTACGAACAACAAATTTGTTGTCAAATCTGTCAAAAGCGTCCGCCATTTTGTTTTTCTTTGTTTATTGGCCTATTGACTTCAAAATCGATATCTGGGTTGCGCCTTAGTTATGAACAACAAATTTGGTGTCAAATCTGTCAAAAGTAGCCGCCATTTTGTTTTTCTTTGTTTATTGGTCTATTGACTTCAAAATTGATATCTGGGTTGCGCCTTAGTTACGAACAACAAATTTGGTGTGAAATCTGTCAAAAGTGGCCGCTATTTTGTTTTTCTTTGTTTATGGGCCGATTGAGTTCAAAATCGATATCTGGGTTGCGCTTTAGCTACGAACATCCAAAGAGGCCGTTTTTTTTTTTTTGGTCAGTACATACATAAGACCGTGGATAAGCATAAAAGCATAAAAGCAACTTATAAAGCTTTTTAAAATAAATTAACGTTTCAATTTGTTATTCTTTTTAAGCAATTATGCCCACCTCTAATTACAAACTATCGAGTTTAAAGATAGAATCAATTGATCGAAAAGAATATTTAGGAAAAGAATAAAGCTATCTCTTTTCTACTAATGGGTGTCAACTCAGATAAAGAAGGATCAATATATATTTGCTTGTTCCTATAGACACGCATCCGTCAATAAGCCACGCCCTCAGGCCAAAGTAGTAATAATACGGCAGCAGGAATGGCGGCCTAGTGATGAGGGTCGTTGACTGAGGATGATTCATGACGTATATTATCGATAATGATAAAATGTGCTATTCCGCTATTTTACGATGTATTTTTTTACATTACATAGATACTATTACACCTGTATACCATGAGAGTAGGCAGATACTACAATTTTCTAATTTGTATGATTGGAAAAGCGCGCTTAGATAACAATTTTTATAGCAGAGATTAACAAAAAAGAAATTTGAGACATTGTCATGATTAATGTTGTCATTGAGTAAATGTTTAAAAGTGGTCATTCTGTGGTTGATGATGATTATATTATTAAAATCAATCATGCCAATGATACTCCAATATTTTAATTAAATAATGAACATGTAAATGATAAACGTCTAAAATTATTCACTTTTGAACATTTATGTACTGCTTTATAAAAACAACACAAAAATATTTATCGACAAATAATCGACTATATTATTTACACAAACTACATAGAGATACTACGTATATTATTTAGACGCATTACATTTTCCGCCATCTTTGGCAGCCAGACTGGTGCCAAATCCATGGCAAAACCTACAGTCTACGCCTACAGTATTTTTATTTATATTTATTTATTTTCGTCTAAACATAATTATGTTTAAACGAAAACGTTTATAGCAAACAACATTTGAACAAACGCTTGAAGACAACGCAACATTAAATTGGTTAATTTTTAAACGAATGTGCAAACAAAGTGAATAAGCAACAAAAACTTAGATTATCCTACAAAAACAAGCAGTTTACTTAAATAACATGACTGCCTGGGTGGCGTGGTGTACTTCGGTATGACTACCGTCCTGAGGTCTCGGGTTCGATCCCCGGGTCGGGCAAAGTGATATTAGATTTTTCCATATGAGCCCGGAGTCTGGAATTTGTGCCCGATATGGCGATAGGCTTGCCCCCTATCACATCTGGGACGGAACTAAGCTCGGCGAAATGTTGTTGTACTAGTTGGCTAGTGCGCCTCTGCCTACCCCTTCGGGGATACAGGCGTGAGCGTATGTTGTGTTATGTGTTTAAATAAAGAGACCGTTTACACTTGTTGCCCATTTTAAGCAATAAGGCCCATGTCTAGTAGCGAGTAACTTAGATTATTCTTATTGGGCCTTGCTTATAAAAACAGTTTAGCTGAGCAAATAGCTAAGAATAGCCTGTCACTTTTTCCTTGTGTGACAGGCTTAGACTAAATAGTGACAGGCTATTCTTAGCCATTTGCTCAGCTAAACTGTTTTTATATGTAAGGCCCAATATGGCGCGTACACACCGGCCGAACGAAGGCAAAAGAATCTGATGCGTTCACACAAACAAAATTTTGCTGTTGTATGAATGAAACAGGCATGATTCGTTCACCTTCGTTCAACCCGGTGTGTACGCGCCATTAGTCTAAGCTATATACATATTTCTATGGTAACGACCTAAACATTACACAAAACACCTTTTTTGTCTATATGAGCAAGGGTATTCAGGGTGTTTTAGGGTTTTGTTTCGAAAAAACACGTGCGGGAGACGTTCCTTAAATTACACAGTGTATAACTAGCTGATCTCTCCTTTCCTCTTTATGAAATTCAAATAATTACGGCATAGGCCGATAGTCCTGCGATCGATTTCCAAGTCGAGCAAAACAATTATTCAGACACATTTTGTCCGAAACTGGGTCATCGACGACAGGCAGGCAGCCGACCTATAAAATACTAAGCCGAATCCTTTCCATAACATGCTTACAATGAAAGAATTTGAATACCTACATGTTTTGAAAATAGTATAAAGTATAAAGTTTTTGAAGCAGTTTTTATGGTTATTAAGTCGGGTCTCCTGCACTGGCTTTTTCGAAACAAAACACTAAAAACACATACGCAAAACAACGATTTTAGCTGTCACCTGCTTGTAGAACAATGGATCATAGATAAAAAATGCATGTTTGGTGTAGGTGTTTTGTGTAATGTTTTAGTGCAGGAGACCCGACTTAAGAATTTCAAATGTTACATAAATAGTATGTACTCATCTACTTATTTTATTATTTACTTATGTAGGTACTACATACAGAACTACTTCTTATCTTCCATTCGGAATTAATTTGCGTAATAAGCAACAACCGCCATCATAAACACATTAACTATATCGCTAGATTACTGAATCAAATAATGATAAACGGTCAATTATTTATTTGAAATATATAATAATATTTTCATAACATTGACTGTTAGGCCGCGGACACGAACTCAGCGGGCGACGACTGGTCTAGCAATACGTTGCCGCGCCGCTCGGCAGGCCGCTCCCGCTGAGTTCGTGTCCACAGCCTTATATTGGGTTTGTAACTAACCTACGGAGTAAGTAAGTACCTACCTAATTCCAAAAATTTCCACATCAAATAGTTATTGGAAGATGAAAGTTGTACTGCGTAGATACCAAAAGTCCCTACTCTAAATATATTGTAGATACGCAGTTGTTTTCGGAACAGTTCCGATGTTGAGCAATGCAATGCCGCTTCCTGAGGAGTTCGTTCAGCTTGGAGAAGAGATCAAAGTCACGTAGAATCCATAAAATATACAATACATACACATAATAAATACATAATTATACGATTACATAATGAACAAATAAACCATGTGGCGGTTCAGCGGAGCCGTTCTTAGGTGTATTTTGCAATGCAGTGTAGATGCGACCGAGAATCGTGCAGACAGATCATAGATTTTAGCTCATATTATCATATGACATATCATATCTCTTAGAAACTCCTATATGAATTTTGGGAACCATAATATAGTCAAATGGATTATTTTGCATCACTTCACTTCGTTTTGACCGATATCTTTAAAATCTAGACCCAAAGATCTAGACCCATAGTTACTCTTATTCATTTTATCTTTCAAATGGGGAGTGTCTGACTATTCTGCACAGCCCCCGCTCGAGAATTTTTTTAATGATTTTGATGACTAGCTCTGGCTACGCCCCTGTTGTGCAAACAACACATTTTTGGCATCCATGAGAAGTCGTTTCAAAATGGTAGCATAAACTACCGTTTATGTTCCGGATAACCTTTTAAGTTTGTATAATTTTAAAATGAAGGTAGATATTGTAACACTAACATTCTTGGATACATGACATCTCAGGACTCAGTCCAACCCGTGACTACAGAGTAGGTACTTTGTTTCGCCTTGTTTGGTTAGTGGCTAAATCACCGACGACCCGGTGGAGCCATCAAATTAAAAGAAGAAGAAGAGTACTTTGTATACATGTACTGAAACAGGTGACCATGAAGACTGCAAAGCCTTCGAAACGTCGGAAATAAAAATTAAAACCAAGATCGTGATAGAATCCGTAAAAATAGTTTTATTTCAATGTAAAACATTCGCGTAAACTTAAGCAAAAAGTAAGGGTAGCATAATAATATAGTACCCTTGGCGTACCCAATAATAATAAGTAATATCTACCTTGGTACAATAACTATTTATTTTAATAAAACTCATTTTATGTGAGGCATGAATTTATTTCGGTACCTACATAATGGTCTTGTTAAATTGTAAGGTCGCAGTGCAAATTATTACAAAGTAGGTACTCATTAACGGTCTATAATATTGTCCCTTTTTATTAATTAAAGGATTCCAAAGCTTGAACAATGTCCCGCACATTCGAATTAATAGTACCAATAGCAGTTTGTATCGCAGAACGGATATTTGTCGCAACCACACGTATGATGATGTTGTCGAAAATTCTTAAGAACACGTTTATTACAGGAGTCGTCAGCCAATCCACCAAAATGTTGCCAGTCAGTCGCACCCTTAGACGCCTGTACAAAAAACATACATAACATTATATAACAATTTTTTAAAAATATTATCCATCTTGGAACCATACTCGATACGTGATGTATCGAACATCAAAATTATCTTGAAAATCGGTCCTTATTTTCCGAATATCGATTAAGAAAAATCGGACAAAAACTAAACAAAAACAACTGCGAGTCGGACTCGTCCACCGAGGTTGAGGGTGTCGTACAAACTAGTAGGTACGTATAATAAATATGTAGTTCGGGGATGGAGTGTTGACAGTTTTGGATGAAATTTGGTATTAGGATAGCTTATACCCTGAATTAATATAGTTTTTTTATCCCGGAAATCCCACGAAATCTGGAAATACATTGTTAAAGACTTAGGGTGAAGCTACTCATTGATGAAAGGTTTTTTTTTACATTTTTCCTCATAAACCGGAAATAACACATCTAAAAAAAATGTAAAACCTGTTTTAGCTTGTGCTAATGAAGGTCTTTGATATGATACCCCACATGATGCGGTTAATTCATTTTAAAATTTGGACCCTCATTCCTTGCATGAAGACCCTATTTTTTGTGTTAAATAAACACAAATATAACTCTAAGTATGTGTTATAAAGAAGCTTTTTAAATGAAATGACTAAGCGTTCTTAAATTTGAATTTTGAAAGTTAGAATTCTCTAGCTTCCGACTGAAGGCAACTGTTGTCCCATTTTCTAAGCGTCAACTAACATTTATGTAGGTATAATAATATATCGATGTTTTATCTATACAACTCAATTTGAATAGTAGCGTCGTTTTTCGGAAACAAAAATAACTAAGTAACACAAATACATTATAGGAAAAATAAAAACCGTCATAATTTCAAGAAATGTCGAAGGTCAAAACTAACTCGAACTTAATGTAGGTAAATAATGAATTATGCGTAGGTACCCGATTTCAGTTATTGAAAACTCTTGAAGATGAATCTCATCGTTGTTGAAATCTAAGAGTAAGTCCACATTCACTTGGAAACGGTTTAGCGAAGCAGCAATACCACCAGTAGGGCCAATGTTCATCACTTGTACCAAGTATTTATACGCGATCTGAAAGGTAATAGAATAGTACAATTAGGTAGGTACCTACCTGAACAAATTGAATCTACTACTTATTAACAGGATTAACTAACAGTTAAGTCCCACTCGATGAGTCTTTATAATCTAGTTGCAGAACCGAGCGCTTAATCCCTAACCCTTATACCTAATCTTATGCCTGTTCCTGTATTCCATAAAGGGGATACAGATAATAATTAAAGTTTAACAAAACTGAAACCGACTTCAAAAACTAACATTTAAAGGTAAAAAATAACAACAATTTCTTACTCAATTTGGAGTCGGTGCTGAGACCAAAGCAGATTATATGACAAGGAACCGTCTTCAAATAGAGTAAGAAATTGTTGTTATTTTTTACTTTTAAGTGTTTGTTTTTGAAGTCGATTTTCGGTTTTGTTAAACTTTAATTATTATCTAGCTAATTTTAGTGTTCAGTAGCCTGTAATATTGAAAGAATTATCCATCAAATCCTGATAGTTAAGGAATTATATTTTCCATTATCAGCAACATGCGATGATGAGTCCCAGACGCAAATACCTGAATAGTTTTAGAAAATATTTAAAACACACTATGGGTCCCTATAAAATTTGCCCTAGATTTTTCGAGGATCCCATCATCAGATCCTGACTTGGTGCCAATGGGACCACCTGAAAAGTATACCGTTTTAAACAAAAATATTATTAGAATATAGCCTCATACAGCATACTAACCTCAAGGTTTCTGAACTGCAGCTGAAGACGCACACGCAGCATCTTAGCAAAGTAATAGACTTTCTGGTCGCCCGAGCGTGCCACGTTTACCAGTCCACGCATTTTACCATCATGGATCTTCAACCATGCGCTGTACGTGATAAGTAATGGCCTCTGCAAATATAAGTAAATCATACTATGTAGGCACCAGGTCTAAAGTACGTTAATGTTAGTGATTATTTTAAGGGCATAATCTTTCTTTCTACCTGCCCTTATCCCACCTTAATGTGAGGTCGGCGCAACACGCTTTTTCAAGCATGTTGCTGAAAGGATTTGGCTAAGTTTTTACGACCGGCTGTCTGCCCGACGTCAACCCCCTCTGACTTCTTAGGGATCCAGTCCCGGGTAATTAAATTAGAAAATTCGCTTTGATTGACCTGGGAATCGAACCCACGACCTCCCGGTTTACAGCGTATATATGCTGCCACTCTAGTCTACCAAAGAGGCGACAAATTATTACACTATCTCTATTTATATTTTTGTTTGCATGTAATTATGTGTGTGTGAACTACGAGGTACCTATGGTTCCATAATACACTGATCCGAAACAAATATCTGTGGATCACACAAACATTTGTTTCGGTGCGGGAATCGAACCTGGATCCTCTCGTTTTACAGCCGACTACCCTCCCTCTAAGCCACGGAGGTTCTCGCAAATAATAGAGTAGTCTTGTTTCTGGTAACAAATACCCGTTACGTTGAGAGTTGAGACTCGAGTAGATTTTTCGGTTACAGTATTTCAGCGAACTCCGGCTAACCGCGGATCGACTCTAATAATATATAGGCTTTTTAAAAAATTGCTGTCCGGTCGGCGGTCTGGTATAAAGTAGGTAGGTAGCCTACCTACCTACCTCTATTCAACGAGTGGGTGAGTAACATAGGTGTAGGTAGGTACATCCGAGTGGTAGAGCCACGCTGTAGACGGTTACTTCTACATCACGACTGTGGCGGCTCCATCGGTTTCATACCACTGTCTCATAGAAAACCGACGGAGAGCGGCAGATCGCTGCTGCTTTTCGATAGGTGAGTGAGATTTCTGGTGGCCCAATTCCCCCTCTCTTTCCTGATCCCTGTTTTCCTCCTTTTAGGTTGGCAACGAACCCATGATTCCTTTTGTGCCTCGAGTGTGTATGGGCGATGGAGATCACTTACAATTAGGTGTCCCACCTACTTGTTTGCCAGCCACTGCTATAAAAAAATATAGTGTTACGCCACTAGGCGTGGGCGCAGAAGATCTCGAAGAAGAAAGTCACTGTAAAAGCGTGTTCGTTTGGGGCCTTATAAGAATCATTATATTGGGTAAATCTTGAGAACAAAAGAAAAAGGGCTTCGCTGATGCGACTTCGCAAAAGTCTATATTAGTCCACGATACGTCACTGGGTGGCGTCACATTATGCTTTTGAGTGGTATAGCCACAGCTATTGTTATGAATCACAATACAACTAATGTAAAGAATCTAAGCCAAATAATAAGACGTCACATCGTCAAACTTACGACTTCGAAACCTTCAACGACATCAGGTAAGGGCATCGGATCAAGTCCATGAGTTTCAATGAACGGCACCAGCATAGAAATCGTGTTGTCCACATAGTCGTTCACGTCTGCCGATAATCCCAGACCTTCCCAACTCCTGTTAACAAAATCAATTTGGTAGCATGTATTCATACGTCATAGAGCTACGGCCAATAAGATAATTTATACCCATAAAAATACAGGAGTTGTCGATTTTATAGCATGTTCGTAATGAGAACATCACAGAAAAGTAATCTATCTACAATACCACGCCATATTATGATTCTTATTTTCAAAATGAATAAGTAAAAATTCTTTGCTCGTAATTAGCTTTGTTTCGTTACCCTCGGCTCTCCCATCGATGCGATGTTGGGATGAACTCTAAATAGGGACTATTAAAATCTAGCGACTCTCGTAAACGAGATGTAACTACAAGAATGATAGGATGTGATAATCAACGGCTGCAAGAGCGCTTGCCGACTACAGTGAATGATAATATAATTCAGTTGATCCGCTCGCTTGCACTTTCATTACTTTCACCAATGCCCAAAATCAACGACACCGCGCCGTGAGACGAAGAAAGTGTCATACTCGCATAATCATTAGGCATTTTGCTAGAGGGTGCGGATAATAATCACCGTGCGTGATATTATGTATGGTGTAAGATTATGGCGGGAATCGGGACTTATCCTGTCCAAGTAGCGTTCCACGGTCAAATAGTGTACTCTGCTGACCGTCCAGTCTCTCGTCAAGATCATTATAAGTATTTGAATTGCAACTGATTTCACTACCATGATACCTATATGAATAATTATTATTTACGCTATGACAGTAGCGAGACCTACCTTCCACACTTTAAGGTAAAAAATTACTCTATATGATTGTCATACAATTACATAGCTTTTTAAATACATAGTACCTACGTATCTTATTACAGCATTACAAACGATCGCACACGCCCTTCATCAACGGCTAAAATTTTTGTTCAAACTTGAAGAAAGCCGTTACAGAATTATAATTCGAAGTATTTTGATAATTCAGAGGATTAACGTCAAAATCCTTTAGAGCGGAGATAAAATTCTTTGTCTACTGCGCTTACTTACTTATCATTTTGAAGTAACGGGAGAGCTGGTCTATCCTTGAAAGCAATGCTATTAGCATCAGCCGCCGCCAACAATACGGCCAAAATAGCTGCAGTGTACTTCTTATACATCATACCACTTACATTAACAAAACAAAACTTATAAAAATACCTGATAACGTAATATATAAGAACACCTCGCCGAAAGATATCGATGATCGAATAATGTTTATCATGGTACCTAGTTATTAAAATCAGTGCTGCTTAATCCATATGTGATAAAAATCATAATTGATGACTTTTGCGCAAATAAGTAATTACGATGGTATAAGTAGTTTATTTAGGTAGGTACCTATTTCATATTATCTTGATTTAAGAAATTAGATGCAGTCAGGTGTTCAATTGGGAATTATCATATTATCTACATATAAACAAGCTCGTTTATCTACTTTAGAATCAGGATGTTAGTTTATTCGGTTCCGACGACACGACGTTTTTAATGTGAATGAAGTCTTTTACGCTTTTGGGTTGATATAAATTATAAAGCACTTTCTGATCGATTCGAGCCGATTCCGCATCGATACGTATCATATGTAGGATCACTCTCGTCGGGCGTCAGTAAAACGTACCTTAATTATCATTACCTACCTATAAACGATAACGAGACTTACAATCTCACAGAGTACTTTGTATATACTGAAATAGAGGTCTATCTTCGGGCTCAAAATGGGTAACTCATAAAAAGCGCCATCTGTTTTCCAAAGTAGGCGACTTTTGTACGCTTTTAGGTCTTTTGGTTTAAGAAATCACAAAATCCTTTGATAGAATTTTTAAAATAACATTTTTAATTATTACATCTTATAAAGTGTAATCTGATTTTATGTGATACTTATCTATTTATAAAATGTATAAATGTGAGTGTATCAGATCACACAATTATCGATGTAAAAAATGAAAATGTTATTTTAAAAATTCTTTCAATAAACTTGTATTGGCCACTTTTTGGT
This sequence comes from Clanis bilineata, assembly GCA_036417725.1. NCBI lineage: Eukaryota > Metazoa > Arthropoda > Insecta > Lepidoptera > Sphingidae > Clanis > Clanis bilineata. The sequence continues at coordinate 9,984,108 of CM071151.1, read as the reverse complement.
ATGTAACTGCTTCATGGGAATTTTGTTAAATAATACACTATTTCTTGTCAACATTGATATATCATCAATGTATATCAATCATTTATTGAAAGATATGTATGTACATCATGCTTTGATATAATTACATATAACAATGATTATTCGTATTATGCGCCATACATATTGTAAGCTTAGCTACGCAGCATTTAACTTCTTTACCAAAGAACAAATGCTTTAAGCTGAGATCTATAGAGCGAACTTCGACAAAATCTGAGTCATAGAAATGAACTTGATGAGAATTTGGATTTTTCAAATCAAACTTCGACTTAGTCCAACTGACAGACAGACTAGGCAAAGATTTTCTTGTAACATATGACTCGGACTAAGTCAAAGATCGATTTAAAAATTCCAAATCCTCACCGAGGTCGTTTCTTTGACTTAGATGGTCTTAGTCGAAGTTTGCTCTACAGATTTCAGACTAAAACTATTTACTACGTGCACTACAGTAGCGCCGCCTACCGTCTGAAACTATTAAGGGCCCGTAAATTCTTTAAAATAATATTTTAGGTTCATTTTTAAAACAAGGTAAAAATTAAGAAAATTGGTACCAATAGTAAATAATAATTATAGATTTCAATGTTGACCATATTTATTTATATTTCAAGACTTGTAATTTTATAGCCCCAGTTTGTTTGTTGTTATTTACTGCACACTATGATCATTTTTGTAACTACGGTGTAACTATATAATTTTTTTTGTTTAAGCAATTTAAACACCTTAAAGTAGTTAGAGCACAAGAGCTCGAGAACGATATTACATAAAGTTCCAATCAACATTTAATTAATCAATAATGTTAAAATGTTTTATGGTATTTAGCGAGATTAAAATGAAGTCGCTTGTATACTAAATATTTGATTATAACAATAATTAACAATCTCGAATGAATTTAAATAAGGTAGGTAGAATTTTTCAAAAACTATATTGAAAATTTCGATTTAAACAATTGTTTTGTTTTTCAATTAATTAACTAAACCTTATTTGTTATCTGCCAAAAAAATGATAACTGTAATAAAAACAACAACAATAATAAACAACAATCATTTTTCCCTCATTTTAGGTTGATTTTCGTGTCTTGGGTATCTTTACGCGGTGGAGATAACTTACCATCAGATGACTCATCTGCTCGTTTACCAGTCTCTGTTATAAAAAAAATTTACTTCTGAAAACAGTTTGTATGTACCTATACGTAAAAACTAGATTTGACTATTCAGAAGTGCTTCTTACAGAATATCTAAGTAAGAACTAGTATTTATAAAATGAATATTAGTTAAATTAGATTTCGCTAATAAAAATAATAAAATGACTTTTATGAAACTCTTTCTACTCAGGACAAATTTTGATTCAGGCGCTCGCTTGCTGCTATCGTGGCACTGTGTTATAGGGAAACCAAAAAGTTACATACTCTTTATATCTCAGATTCTTATAGTTTAGATCAAAATAAACGCTAGAGTAAATTCCTAAATGTTTGATAAACTTACTTTAAGTTTAGTTTTTGTAAATCTATAAAATTTTAGCTGGTTAAATCTAAACGTAATAAAATGATTAATTAATAGTAAAAATTATCAGCAGATTGACGTCGCTGGTAGACAGATTCTACGTTACACATATATTTTTTTTATGTATGTTACGCGATATCTCCACCAAATATGGACCGATTTTCAAAATTCTTTTTGTATTCGATAGAGCTTATTTCAAGAGTGGTTTCATATAAATGTGGTCACTGTGGTAATTATTAATGTCTTCTACACACCATAAAGTCATGGTCAGAAACTATGGACTACCGGAGATATATCGATATAAAGGTTTTTCCTAAGGTTAGTCATACAAATCTCAGCTGAGAATGCCTTAGTTCTCTAGCACGTATTTAGATGTATTATTATCGTTCCAATAATTTAATTTTATAATTGACGGGAATTTATGCGATTACATGTGACAACCCTAGGTAAAAATATTCAACCGACTTCCAAAAAGGAGAAGGTCCTCAATTCGTCTTTATTTTTTATGTATATTATGCGATATCTCCGCCAAATGTGCACCGATTTTCAAAATTCTTTTTGTGTTCGATAGAGCTTATATCAAGTGTGGTCCCATATAAATTTGGTTATGATCGGAGTTGAAGTCGATGTGTTAAGTTTTTAAAATTGTGATGATGCATATATATCCGATAGTCCACGGTTTGAGGTTATGATTTCGTTATAGTTTTTAGACACTTGGAAACATTATTATTAGTTTAAAAATAAAATTCTAATATTGTGACTTATTCCAGTTATTAAAGATAAAAGCGAACATTAAATAATAATTACCTACTCCGATTCTAATGGATATACGATGATTTTTTATCACTTAATATGTAGCTATCTTCAGATGAGTTTCTTGCACTTATTTTTCTCGAAACAAAAAAAAAATACCTACACAAAACAATTTATTTTCTGTCTCCTGCTCATAGAACAAAGGCCCATATCTAAAAATGCACATCTTTTGTGAGTATGGGTTCTATTACGAGCAATATGTTTTCGTTGTTTCTATTGTGTTTTGTTTCGAGAAAAAAATGTGCAGGAGATTGGCCTTAAGATACACATTATCGAGTGATAAGAAGTAATTCAAGTTCATTAGAAACGTCTTTAGGAGGTTTAATTAACCAGCCAATACAATTTGCTGATAATTATCACTGATATTTATAGGTTTATTGGAAGCTGCATTAGTACTAGCAAATTTCTTTGCTACGCTTATGTGTGCTGACTGTATTTTTCAACTTGCTAGACTTTTTTTACAGCTATTAGTTGACAATGCATCACCCTTTCCGCATTTGAAACAATACCTGTTTTAAATATTTTATTTTCATTATCTCCGTTTCCCTGTAAGAAAATAATATATATTTTTTTAATTATCATGATTAGTTTACATACTGATTTCAATGATTAGTTTAAAAAGTTATGACATAGAAATATATAAGTTTTATTCCATTTTATAGAATAACAATGTATATATTGTTCATCGATTAAAATCTAGAGTCTAAAAGCATTTACTTATGACAGGATTTTTAAAAATAACTAGGAGATCACTGGAAAGAAGCTACACAACTACTTGGTATATAAATGAGTTAAAAGTAAGGATTTATTTTGATTCCATTTGACACCAGGCATCGAATTTTATTTAGTGAAGTATTAGATTTAGTAATAGTACGTAAAGTCAATAAAGTTTTAATTTTAGTTTTATTTTTAGTTTTTTTTATATATATCGCAGCAATTTAATCCCTCTATTTATTATCAGATTTACTTTTAATAATTCAATCTATTATTGTTAAAATCACTTCGTAAAATCGTAAAAAGTATTTAGACGTCGAGGTGATGAAGTAATCGTAATTATTCTTACGTTTTTATACTATTGTTTATATAATGTCATTGTCTCCGGATGTGATTGTGACAATAGCGATCTAAAGCTTAATAATTGCTGAATTACTACTTATATGGTCTAAATAAATCTAAAGGTAATTTAAATAGCTATTTTGTTCACAGATTGCTTAATAGTTAAGATTTCAGAGTAGTGGTGGCAGCCTAGCGGAAATAATCTTAATGATTGCCATCTAAAGCTTTTTAATTGCTGGATCACTTATCAATAGGTCTAATTAAATGTAAAAGGAATTAATATAATGGTTTTATAAATAGATTTGCTTAATTGTTGAATTATTAGAGAAATTGTGCCGTCACCTACCCGCACTCTGACGAAGAGAACGCAGAGGAAGGGATTCATGATAATATAATGGCTTGCAGACTGTTCAGAGGTGCTTTTAGTCATCGGCTTTCAAATAGATCACATCATAGTTCGGGAGACCATAGTATTTAGGGGTCGTTATGCCTAAATTATGGGCGACCTCTTATTTCCAAGTATTTAGTAATTCAGTGTTATATTTACCGTGAAATATACTACAGTTCTCAGTGCAAACGTTGTAAAACTGTGAATTGACTATTCTAATGAAATGTGAAGTGTTTCGTGTTAAATCTATGGGTTATCTCATCAGTTCCTCCCCATAGCGTATTCCGAACTGACGGTAAATTAAATCAAGTGCATAAAACAAGCACTGAATAAACCGAAATGGTAAAACCTGTGTTTCTATCAATACCGACACATAACTTTCATTATATCGACATTTGTTGTGCTTTGACCTATCTGCTAGGCTCGGTCACTATTAAGTACATAGATCTACTGCGACATATATATTAAATTAAAACTTTATTGACTTTACGTACTATTACTAAATCTAATACTTCACTAAATACAATTAAAAAAGATATTTTATATATATATATATATATATATATATATATATATATATATATATATATATATATATATATATATCATTGACAGCCTCCGTGGCGCAGTGGGCGAGTTTTGGAATTGTTTTGGGATGTTCTGTGTCTCTGACAGTTGCGGCAGTAATTCATGCATCACATCTGGATCTGGAATATAAGATTTAAAATTTTACAGTATATCATAGCATTAAAGCTCACGATTCGGCAACCGTGTTTCTACTTTCTTGCATAATTTACCGAGACAGAGTACAGAGCGGTTGATATCAAGCAGGCCAGGCACGAGGCCCTTCAGAGGCGGCTTAGTCACCAGCAGCCAAGCGATTAATGTAAAATACATCATGACAACAAAATTGCAGAGTATTAAAGTCAACAAAGTTTTAATTTGTTATTTTCATCTTAATTCACAGCATCCGTGGCGCAGTCGGCTAGTAGCCGGCTGTGAAACGGGAGGCGGCGGGTTCGATTCCCACGTTGAGATAAATGTTTGTATGACCTACAGATATTTGTTTCGGGTCTAGGTGTTGAGACCTAAAGTTTCTCGTAGTTCTTGATACCCACGACACAAGACACGTATCTTAGTGTGGGGTCAGGGCTATGTGTGTTACTGTTGGGTGTTTATTTATTATTTAATGTTTTATTATTAGACAAGCGCTATGTAGTTTTATTATACCCTTATGTCTTAGATCTTTAACATATGACATGATTGCTTATTTATTCATAAAAATGAAACTATATCAATAATAGTGTCACTAAGTGGGACTTGCAGCGCTGTTACTAACCTACAGTGAAACCTAAACTCGATTTATCCTACGGCTCATTCCTATCCTTAAAATAAAGATTTCGGATAAATAGAGATTTATCGCGGAGCTGCAAATGGCTTTTAGGTCTTAAAACTGACCTCAATGCTTTCAGTGATATCTATCCCAAGGTGACGTTGTAGAATTTTGGGTATATTTTCTTTTTTTAGTATAGTTTATCTCACTTATGGCGACTTGCACCACTATTACTAACTTAGTTAGTCCTTACCTTATAGTAAATTCAAAAAGAAATATATGAAGGACATGTAATTCATTACATGTAATTAATGAAATGTCATATTATCTGTAATTACATGTACGTGTAATGAGTTACATGTCCATCATATATTGGGTCATCTTGTTTCCACTACATGTTTCTCAAGTGACAAGTTAACAACTAAATTACCCCAATCTGCCATTAAGTCAGAAGTAGATTCAATTACCTGATGATGTTGATGATGCTGGAAAGTTAGTATGTATGTGTCTGTGTTCTTGAAATTTACATTCGATTTTTGCTTCATCTGGTAAAAAGGCTGAAATAACAGAGAAAGCTTATTTAATAATTGTTGCTGCATATGTATCTTCTTCAAAATGTGAGCGACAGACACAACAGTACTTATTATTAGTACAGCACTATAAGAGCATTTTTTGTAGTGCCAAGATGTCACCACTATGTGCCCATGCACATAGTGGTGAATCTTTACCATTAAAGAGTTGCTAATATGGAAATTTCATCATGACAATAATACTACTAATTTTAATTATCTACATTTTTATAAACTTGAATACATTATAAAAAACTAAGTTTTAACCAAATGTTATAAGTTAGTACAAGAAGAATGACATGTAAACTTTTTCACACAACTTTTTTGATTTTTCGTAGTAGGGATTATATTATTAAGCATGAGTATGAGGTATGTTGTATGAAAGTATATATCGAAGTACATTTATAATGATACTTGTTACTGCTCCTGGGAGCAGATTTTTCACACGTTATTAAGATATTTAAATATTATTTTACTAATTCTTAAAACTTCACATATTGGGAACCTATTTCTTATAATGTAGCTCTTATGTGACCTACATATTTCTTATAATGTCATCTTATATTATCTGTAATTACACGTAGTACATTACATGTACACTTATTTCTTCCTACTTGTCCTTATAGGTACCAGCTTAGTGTGGGCTCGGCGCTACACGCTTGTCCAAATATATTTGCATAAAGGATTTGGCTTACCTTTTACGTCTAGCTTCCTGGTTGACGTCAAATACCCTCAGGAGGATCCAGTCCTGGGCAAATGTTGTTAGAAAAATACTCCGTCCGACCTGGGAATCGAACCCATGATCTGAGCGTTCACAGCCGATATATGCTGCTACTAGATCAAGGAGGCGACTCCTATTATTAATTATTATCATCGTGGAACAGAAAAGGCTAAACTAATTTATTGCTAACAATACATACCAATGTTTCCCTGCTGGCAGTCATCTTTTATAATTGTTGGTGGTATGTGGCACAAATGCACTCATTTTGACATCTGAAAGTATAAGACACAATATTTAATTAAAAACGAAAATTAAAATAGTTTTTAGGTGGTATGGAGTTTACTGTGTCATCTTGTTTCCATTACATATTTCTCAAGTGACAAGTTGACAACTAAATTACCCCAATCTGCAATTAAGTCACAAGTAGATACAATTACCTGATGATGTTGATGACGCTGGAAAGTTAGTATGTGTCTGTGTTCTTGAAATTTACATTCGATTTCTTCTTTCTCAGGTAAGAAGGCTGAAATAATAGAAAAAGCTTATTTAATAATTGTTGCAGCATATGTATCTTCTTTAAAATGTGGGCGACAGACACAACAGTACTTGTTATTAGTACAGCATTATAAGTGCATTTTTTGTAGTGCCAAGATGTCACCACTATTTGCATGGTAAAGAGTTGCTAATATGGACATTTCATCATGACAATAATACTACCAATTTTAATTATCTAAGTTTTTATAAACTTGAATACATTATAAAAAATAATTTAAGTTAACCAAATGTTATAAGTTAGTACAAGAAGAATGACATATAAACTTTTTCACACAACTTTTTTGGTTCTTCATAGCAGGGATTATATTATTAACCATGAGTATGAGGTATGTTATATGAAAGTATATATCGAAATACATTTCTACGTGATTCTTAACCATTCACAACACAATCTCCCTCGCATTGTAATAAGTAGTTGATGGCGGTACTGAAGTTTGAGATCAATTTCTTTGTAAGTTTCTAACTTACTTGATAGCCCCTCTATAGTTAGTATTATTAAATCTCCTTGTGTATAGTGGACTTGTTTTAAAATGTAATAAGGTTTGTGCCTGTTCCAAGTATATTTATAAGCCAAATATAGTACTGTATCCTATATACCTGCATCATCTTTGCATCCCAGGACGCAGCATATTTTGTCTGATTGCATGTAACTGGTGCACTTTTCACAAACACGAACACAAAACAAAGAATCTTATCATAAAATACATTACAAAAATTAACACACACAATACGAACCGTGGTTATTTTCATGTTTGAGTTTTGACAGCAAAGTTTGACAGTTGCGATCAGTGTGACCACAACATTTTTTTTGAAAATACCGAGGCCATCTCGAAAAATTACTGAAATATACTGTTTCACCCAGCAGAAATTACCGAAGTAGAATATTTATAAAATAAGTTTTATTTCACAATCATCATTAAAGTACCATAAAATGGTTTCTTATATTTTACCTGAACATTTACAACTTTGAATTCAAACAGTTCATTAAAAATGTAAAAAAAATGTATTTTGTTAAGCCGCGTCTCCTGCGCTAAAACGCCTACCTAGAAAAAATATGATTTCGCTACAAATTATGAGCTCTATGAGTAGGTGGCACCGAAAAAATGGTGTTGTGTAGATGTTTTTGTGTTTTATTTCGAGAACATGTCTAGGAAATTTTATCCTCGGAATAATAATCATAATCATGTTACTTTATTTTATGAGTTCGTTCTATCACAGCATACAGTATGTTTTTTTCCAACTGAGACAGTATGGGGATTCGGATCACTGGAAACCTCACTCGCTGAACCAAATGCAGTAGCGAGCTGTATCGTACAGGTTGTTCAAATCAATTTTGATTTTATTTGAGTTACTTAATTAACCACCTCCCCTTCTCAATTCTCATTATCATCCATTAAAGTTGGCAACGCACCTTTGATTCTTTTGATACCCACCATGGGTGTCTTGAATGCTAGAGATTAGTTACCACCATAGAGCATTTTTATATTTTTTTATTCCATTTATAAAACGTCCTTGGTTCACAATTTTTTTGGTCGCCACAACACCCTTCGAGTTTGCCTTAAGCCTCGTCTACCTACTGCACTAGCTTTTTCGAAACAAAAAACCCAAAGCAAAACAACGATTTTAGCTGTCACCTGCTCGTAGAACAATGGACCCTAGATAAGAAACGCATGTTTTGTGTGATGTTTTAGTGCAGGAGACCCGGCTTTAAACGCGAAAAATCTCCTAACTTGGCATCAACTGTACAATTTTTTCTCTGCGCAAGTTTAGTGGCTACATATTATTTTTTATTAGTCAACATGTATTTTATTCAAAATATACCGAAAAAATTACTGATGGTCCAAAAATACGTCAAAATATACTGAAACAGTAAGAAATGGTCACACTGGTTGGGATTTCCCAATGTCTATACATCTATGGATGGACGGCCATTTTGTTGCATATTGGACAATAGAAATTAACTATTTTACATTTAATATGATTATATTAATATTCTGTCATATGATTTATTTAACAATTGCTGTTAGTTATAATACTTTAATAAAATAAATTCATTTTATTCCATTAAACGAAATTCTTGGTCTGTACTTAGGTAGTGACATCTGTCCACAATGAATTACACTATCGGTTCAAAATCTGTTACAACGCCATCTGCACCTCTAAGTAAGCATATATATACCGAGTATAATACTATGAACTTAAAAGCAACCGTCTACTATGAAACTGAATGTTTAAACGTGTACTCTATAATTTTATAGGATTATAAACGTTAGTTACCACTTGTAATGTACTAAGATTGAAGTGCCTGTACAATCTTTCATTCTACCTGGCGTGTGGCCGCGTTATCGCGGCTTAATGGCAGGGTCCACAAACTTCCCACTCAAACGCTTCCAGTTCGCGTGGTTCTGAGCATGGTCCATCGGACCACCACTGTGGGCTAACCCAAGATTACGACTATGATACTCATAATGCTATAGAATAAATATCACGCATCGGCACATTACAATAACGATTGAAAAAGTAATTTAATCCGTTGATCGAACTATGAAACCATCAATATAATATACCCTAGATTTCTTTTACAGTTCTTAGCAAATTCTTCCCAAAAAGTGGTCTCAGGAATAAAACAAAGAAAAAGATCAAAAGTTCTAATTAAATCAACACAAATATAACCCTATGCACGTGTTATAAAGTAGCTTTTTAAACGAAGTGAGCAACCGTTCTTTTTGAAATTTAGAATTTAAGCACTCCTTTATTGTCCCATTTTCCGACCGTCAATTGTGCCTCTAAGTAAATAATATATCGTCGATGTATGAAACACTCGCAATTTCAACTTTAACATACATGTAGAGACTCACGCCCAGTGGCGGATTTCCCGGTCTAAGGCCTTTGGCAAAACTTTATTACCTACTGGTAGGTAATTCTCTGCTAATAATATGGTGCACGCGGGAGTAGAGCGGGGACTATCCAGCAACTACCACTTTATTCTTGGCTTGTCGCTCGGCTACTTTATTTTTTGGCACTACCTTTACGTCCATAATGAGGAGACGACGCTGCAGCACGTGACTTTCCCCCAGGATGACCTTGTAGTTGGTCATCTTACTGACGAAGTTGACTCCATTATCTACAATAAAATTGAGAACCTCCTTTCTCAGGTCGGTTAAAAACAGTTAGAGGGCGGCAGCTAGTACCGGGCCTCTGGCCTGGGGCAGCTGACACTGCAAATCCCCAAATGCTCACGCCTATATCCCTGAAGAGGTAGGCAGAGACGAACTAGACAACCACATTTCGCAGAGCTCACTCCGACCGACATGTGATAGCCGATACGGGGTGAGACTATCGCCATATAGGATACAAATATGGGTTAATTTACTCCAGGTTGATATTGAATAGAATTAACCTAACCACCAAGCCACCGGCGGTTAGGACCCCAGAGTGAAGAACCTCCTCATAATTCGTGCCGTATCCAGTAATACTGCCTTCTGCATTTGGCTCTTGACCCAAACACCAACCGAGAGCCTCTTGAGGTGTTGGTCGAGGCTCAGTGGTATTAAACCATGGGCAGATATGACTATCGGAACAATCAGCTATTTATTATTACTAGTGGGTAATAATTGCAAACTGTCAAACAAGGCCACAACCGCAACTACAGTTACTTGCAAGGTACGTGTCACGCTGTAGAGACAGATAGGCCCCTGATGTGATAGGGGGGTGACCCTATAACTTATCGCTATACCTATCGGGCACAAATTCCACACTCAGGCCGACACTGACCAGAAAACCCAACCCACTGTACCCGATCCGAGGACCTAATCAAAGACTCCACGACGATAGTCGCAACGCGAACCTAATACCACCACACCACACTAATGTGGCAATCTGAGATTTAACCATAATAAAAAAAACAAATAAATTAAAACAAATTATAAATACATTTATTTCTTATTGTAATACTGTGCACCAAACAAAAACAATTCATTTAGATAAATAGCAGCACTTGATTGTCTTGCTACATGCCCTTTTATGGAATTATAACATGCAATTTACAGCTAAGCTAAGTCTATACCCACAAGTCACAACCAATGTTATTATGATAAAAATATAATAAATTAGTTAAAATCTAGTTACTTAATAAATACGAGATTTATTTTCATAAAGGTAACATACAAAAAATGTATAAACTAATATACGAAATCAAATGCATTTTAAATCTATTAATTTGTCTTCTTTTCGACCTTGCTGAGCATTTTTCTTCTTTGAGATAACATGTGCCCAAAAAGAACGGGGAAAAGTGGAATGTACAATAGCATGTAGAAAATTAAAAAGTAATAATAATTAAAGACAAAGTTCCATGTATTTGGCATGGATATAGTAAACAATTTCTTCTCCCAAATTTCATCCAGCGAGTGATACATACATAGAAGTTCTCCTGTGATCCCAATCGGATAAAGGATTAGAAAAGTTGAGTATCTGTGAACAAATAAAAATGAAGGTCTTTGGTCAAAATCTTGAGCATTTTATTTAAACATTATATAAATGATATTATCTATATACATATTAATACTTGAATCGAAAACTTTGTACACCTTTTTACCTTAGAACTTTATTGCGCGAACGAATGAACGTGAAATTTCACAGTTTAAGTTTATAATATAAACTTGAACTGTGAGGTTCGTACTAAAGATAAAAGAATTATGGTCGAAGTTCGACAACTGGGCGACCACTAGTATTATGTAAGTTAGTTGAATAACAATAAAATAATAAAAAACGGATAAAAACAGAGTATATCTGGGTCTCTTAAGTACGTTTTACATTAGTTCCCCAAAAAAGAGCATAAATTAAAATAATAATCGAAATTCGTGTTTCGAAGTGAATGTGCCTACTTAATGTTAACGAGCATAAAATATTTTGTTACCTACCTTAAAACCATAAGCGGCCGAGGCACGCTTCCAATTAAATTAATAGCATAGTAGGCATAACGAATAATTTCAGTTATTGACCAGGCTAGAATACACAGAGGCAAGCCCGGACTTCTAGCAGCGCCATCTATAGTCAACAGGGCCCCACACACTAGAAACACGCGCGAATAAACTTGCATCAAAACTACAAACACACCAGACGATACCAAACCTATGGCGGCATGTAATATCTGAAAAGAATATAAAAACATATTATTATTATTCTAAAAAGTACAAAAGCAGCACCTTTTTTGAAATAGACTTGTGCTCAAAATGCATCTTTTGAACAAAAATATCTATTTTTTCTTAGGTTTTCACTTTATCTGGTAATAAAAGGTACTAAAAGGATGACAGGTTCTTACATAGAGTCGTCACAAACGGTAGAGCCAAGATAATCGACAAGCCTGAAACTAAAGACGTCTTTTTTTTTAAGAAAACCAGCTATGAGCATTTTTGGAAGAAATGATACTAGTATATGCCAGCCATGCAGAAGTTTTTACCATTTACACACGAAACCCTGCAAATACATATATCGCACGCAGCTAATTAAATGAGCTATAATTACGTAGACATTGAAACTAATTTATGCATGTACTTGTATCATTTGTATGCATAATATACATAACATCGGTGAAGGTAACGAGTTACGACTTAAACAGGTACCTACACCTTATAATTTAGGTAAAATATTCACAACTTTAAACAATATAATAGGTATGACTTGCATTAAACTTTACTAATAATATACGTTTCATGCTCCTCTTTTTATGAGTGGTGAACAACGATCGAGTTGTTGGACAACTTTCGGTGCCACCGTATGAATTACTAACATCAGTCTGCCATAAGTTATGAACGAAAACTATCATGGGCTTTTTTAAAACTTGTACTAAGGATCCAAATGTGTACAGGTCGATTAGTTGTTGATCTTTACGTGGATCTATAAGAGAAAAAGTACACCCCGATAATTGAATTTGACGTATGAAACGAACGTAATATCGTTCAACTGTGAAACATTGATGACAAGTGATGATGAATTATTTCATATGATTCTTTTGGTATACTTGGTGGTATGGGGCTTAGACCTTTGTAGTGATCACTTAAGATAAGAAGATTTTAATCGGCTTTTTTTTGTAGCAGAGACTGGCAAACGAGCAGATGGGTCACCTGATAGCAAGTGATCTCCACCGGCCATAAACACCCAAGACACAAAAAGAGTCATGGGTGCGTTTCCAATCTAAAAGGAGAGAAATAGGGATTGGAAAAGGGAAGGGGGCTTTTGGACCACCGGCAATCTCGCTTACCGAACGAACCGCGACAGCGAGCTGCCACTTTGCGTCGGTTTTCTGTGAGACAGTGGTATGAAACTGAGCGACCCGGTATATTTGTGCTGTAAACGTAATTGTCTACAGCGTGGCTCTACCAACCAAAAACTGACTGTTAGAGAGCCTTGATTATTACGGCATTTTAATTTTATGAACCCTCAAGTGTTGTGGTTGAACTTGTTTGATTGATCTAAGCATTGACCCCTTATTCATAAATAAACATTATTAACCATTGTATACTCGGCCAGTGGAATTTGGAAACATACAAATGAATATACAAACGAAACGTGTACAACAAATTATTAACAGTGTATGTACATATATTCACTTTCACTACCAATAAGATCTTCAAAAGCCACATTCTTTATTATAGACCTTACATACGTTTCTTATCTTTAATAATAGTTTGTCTCTTTTTCCTTGCGTCACATTGTTTGAAAATGAAAGAGACAAACTATTAAGATACGAAGCACGTAACTATTTAAGTAAGAGGCTATAAAGTCTTCTCTACGCGCAGCTACAGAGTGAACGGTATTTTTTTGGAGATAGTATTAAAATGGCGTTACACTTTCACATAGATCGTCTACAGAGAGGTAAGAACCAAGAACCCAACCAGCCGCGAAAAAACCCCAGTAACATACAAAATAAATAAGAAAGTGTGTTAGTTTTGTGGGTATGTTTGTTTTTCACACTGCGTCGGTATGTGGAGATTATTGCGTAGGCATAGTTTATGGGTTGGAGTGGCATAGACTACTTTATCCGGTTCTCTCGAGGGGTTTGCGGCATGACCTGATGGTTGGGACGGGTATGGGGATATTCCTGTGTCTGCATCAAAATAAAAGTTATAGACTATTTTTTACTATTTGCTCAGTTAAACTGCCTATAATGTTTACACTAAACAACCACTGATTAGCAGAGTTTAATAGGGTCTTTAATATTATGCTATTAAGTAATTAAGTATTTAAACATCTATAAACGGCAGATTGCCAATAAAGTTTAAGTGGGTATAATTTATATTGCAAGTTTAACACAAATTGTAGTTGCCGATCCTAACATGAATAAGTCCTCAGCTAGCCAGCAGTCTCATGCCAGCGCGTATGTACTGTGAACCGAGAGGTCCTGGGTTGGATTCCCAGTGCCAGAATAACCCATTTCTGTTTGCGTTAACGTTTGCAGAAGGTTTTTTTGTATGGAGTTTACAGTGGCATCCAAAAAATCACGTGATTGTTGCCAATCTTGATAGATAAAAAAAACTGTAGCGTTATCAAACCTCATGCTTGGAATTTGTATAGGGCCCCAGGCAGTTGTTTTTCTAACACAATCTGCGTGGTACTGGATCCCATAGAGAGTGATATATCAAGAAAGTAACTGGTCCCAAAAACTATACCAAATCCTACAATGAGGGAAATAAACTTAGAGAAATAAAGCATGCAGACAAATAGTTTTTTTTTTTATCTGGGCATGGCAAAGTGACTACACTGCATCTGATGGTAAACAGAAAGTAGTGCAGTCCAAAAAAACTAGTGATCATCAACAAACAATGGGTTTATCAGTGGTCGCCAGAATTATGCCGGCCTATTTATACACCTTCACACTCTGAATTAATACATTAATAATACCTAAATTTATATAAAAACTAAATGACTATATATACATTATAAAATGTTTAAATTATAAATATTTAACTACATTACATTTTTTGTTTGCCATATGTGTTTATGATTTTATACAATACTTATTAGTTGTAATCATTGTTTCACTGACGACTTTTATAATAGACTGTAAGTAATAAAATAAATATTGCAATGTACTTGTAACCATTATAAGTACTGCAAAAACAGACAATTAAATTGACTGCAAAGTCCAGGACTTCATTACATAAAATTGTATTGAGGAAATGTTTTTAACAATGAAACTGATATCAATTTGTTATTTAATCTTTCTTTTCCGGAGTGGACCATATCGACAGGACACTGTACACACCAATGTCGACCTTATTGCCACTAGATTTTGTTCTTATTTAAATCGGGACAAAATCTCATAGCCAAAGGTCGACATTGGCGCGTACCCTGTCCAATTGGTGCGGTCTGCTACGGAAACGTAAGGTTAATATGTAAGTAAACAATAATGTAATGAATGTAATAATTACCTCAAGTACTGCTACATTCTGGAATATAACAACAGTCCATTTAATTTCAGGCCAAAAATTGTCCAATGTTCCACGGTCCAAAAAGTGGCCAAAAGACACTAATAGCATATATGACCATCTGAAAGTATAAGCATTCAAGTGTTATGTACGCTGTTGTTGCCTTTAACTAGAATTTATGATAATTATATATGATATATATGATATGAGCTGCAAGTCACCCTATTTTTCAGTTATTTAAGTTTATTTTATAGTTTTTCGTGATCCTAAAAATAAAATAAAAATAAAGAAAAAATAAATATTATATTGATATAAAGTATAATTTATGATTAGACATATTTGATGTTGCATTACTGTTGAATAATTTAGTTAATTTACAACTATGTAATAATTTTTTATAGACATTATTTATGTACTTATTATATAATAATTGATTATGTAGGTATTATTTATATTTAAGTGATATAAAATAATATAGTTGTTGCACTCACCCTAATGCTTGTATGGTGTTGTAGACAATAAGATATAATTTTCCAATAGTCGAAGGTCCTGTACTATGAATATTCTTTTTAGTTTTCTCAGACATTGTAATTATATGGCTGGAATTATACAGGTAATATGAACTCGATTATTTTTTAAATGAAAAATATAATTACAATTTCTAATATATCAACTCCTTGTTACCGATGCTTTTTTACTCTAAGGGTATTCTACAGTAGGTAAAGTAGGTAAAAAGTAACTAAAATGCATTTAATTTAATTAACACACATTCAATATCACATCACTTAAACGTGATAAATTGTATATTTACGTTAATGCATGAAATAACGTAAGAAGCAGGTCTCTCGTAGAATGATATTCCTTGTTATGTAGATACAGTTATAATAAGCTGGTCCATACCTACGTCAATATACTTCAAAGTTTATACATTGATATTCAATGACTTCTTAATTTAGTTCTTAGTCGCGTTACGTTGCGAGTTGCAAAATGCGACGCGTCACCACCGCGTAATAAACTTGATATTAGAATAATATAAATTATAAAACTTTCTCAGACTTTACGTCAAATTAGGGATGATCGATATTCATCGATGTTTAATAAATATCTATATTTAGCTGGATAATATCGATGTTTTAACATCGATGTTTTGATTTCAATAACATCGACACATCGATGTTATGAGAGAATAAAATATCGAAACGTCAATATATTCTTTACAGCCATCTAGCGTTTGATGGACTAACTAGGGACTAGATAACTATGAGTTCAACTATTTAGCACTAGATGACACTGATCAAAATCATCTAAGAAAGCCATACGAATAGTTATTTTTTTGTATTTCCTAAGGGATTAAAAAAACTGTCAACTTCAATGCAGACTAAAGGGAAAACACCTGAAAAAGTTATTTTTTTACAGAGTGTGCCCAAAAAAATACTGGGAATGTTAAAAAAAATCCTGTATTGTGTTTTCAATAACAATAAACACATAAATCAAAAAACAAGAAATGAATAAAAAATAAATGGAATACTCAGTTTTATTTGCTACAGAAAACATCGATGTTTTGACATATCGATGTTTTGCTATCGATGTTTATCGTACATCTATACTTTTGAACTGATGTTAGCATCGATGTCAACATCGATGTTTTTCTAATATCGATCATCCCTACGTCAAATCTTCAATCACAGCGGGGCCCTATTGTCTTTTACAACCTATCGAGTATAAAATTTGATAGAATCAGCACAAAATAAAGCTATCTCTTTTTTACTAATAGATGTCAACTCAGGTGAAGAAGGATCAATATACAAGTGTTTGTTACTATAGGCCCGCATCTGTCAATAAGCCACGCCCCCGGAACGAAGTATTAATAATACGGCAGCTGATATGGTGGTCTAGTGACGGAGGGCGTGATTCATTGCGTATGGTATCGATGTCAATAAAATGTTTTATTTAGTTATTTCACGGTGTATTCTTTTGCATTACATACATATTGTCACACCTGTATACCGTAAGAGGAGGCAGGAACTATAATTTTTCTAATTCGTATGATTAGAAAAGCTCTAGTGCGTTTAGATAAGAAAAATTATAACAATCGATTTTTTTAGTTGTTCGTATGATTGATGTCATCATTGAAACTAATTGTGCCAATAATAGTCTAATATTTTAACTAATTAATGAACGTAATGTTTGATAATCATAAATAAATCAAATAAAAACAAGTAATAAATAATAAACGTACAAAAATATTGACATTTGAACATATCAATGTTTATCGACACATCATCGACTATATTACTTGGACGCACTAAACTTTCCGCCATCTGTAGCTGCCAGTCTGGTGCTAAGGTCACGGAGATGGAACCGATCTCCTCTCTCTCTTATTAATCAATTATAAGAACAACTCAAACAAATCGTTTGTTATAAAAATCGTTATTTAAACGCACTAGAGCTTTTCTAATAACACGAATTAGAAAATTATAGTCTCTGCTTCCTCTTATGGTATACAGGTGTGACAATATGAATGTAATGCAAAAGAATATACCGTGAAATAACTAAATAAAACATTTTATCGATATCGATACCATACGCAATGAATCACGCCCTTGTCACTAGACCACCATTTCAGCTGCCGTATTATTATTACTTTGTTCCGGGGGCGTGGCTTATTGACGGATGCCGGCCAATAGGAAAAAACACTTGTATATTGATCCTTCTTTACCTGAGTTGCCATTCATTAGTAAAAAAGAGATAGCTTTATTTTTTGCTGATTCTATCAAATTTTATACTCGATAAGTTGTAAAAGACAATAGGGGCCCCCCTGTGAGTGTAGAGTCTATAACTCTATAATCTATGGTCCTATGAGTTAACCTAACTCTTCTCTTGTCTCTAGTTCTTTTTGTTCCTGGGCGCTTGGTTAGCGGTCGAGTTAGTGTTCCATTCACTGATTACGACCAATTTATACATATTGCCTTGTGATTTCATTCATTTACTAATATAATTACTGATTGATTTTAGATTCGTTGTAAGCAAACTACCAAAATGGTTGCTGCAAAGAAACAGGTAAGTTTGTGACACGTGTTTGCGATACCTATTAACTAATAAATGTTTTGGACTTGGGCATGGTTACTCTTTATTGTATTGAATAACCTCCCAGATACAAGTCCTATACCAACGTGATACTCGATAGGCTCGCTAATCCAGTGGTTCGCGGGGTTGAGGAAGTTTCATACATGTTGAGGTTATGTGAAACATGATTTTTATCAGCGATTGTGTATATACAAAGTGGTCTAAAATTACTTATTTTGTTCCGTTCTTGTGCAGAAAAAGACTATCGAGTCAATCAACTCCAGATTGGCTCTGGTAATGAAGTCTGGCAAATACTGCTTGGGATACAAACAGACTTTGAAAACCCTTCGACAAGGAAAGGCTAAACTGGTTATCATCGCCAAGAATGCTCCTCCTCTGAGGTGAGACTACTGAGAAGTAGCGTTTCCCATTACTTCGTCATAGGGAAGCATATGGAGTCTTTCAGACAAAGAAGTATGGTTCCCCTTGCAAGTCTAGTAAAATGAATTTTTTTTTTTTTTCAATAAGTTTTCTTGGTCTTAAATATTGTCAGATTTTGCTAAATTTGAATACAACGGGAAACCTATGGAGTAGTCTGTACAACCCATTTGCTGAACTTGGACAGGTAAAATAATCAAATCTAAATTTGTATATTGTGTGAATATGTTGCCATCAAAATTTATGTTAGTCAATATCACATTTTTTGACATTATTTTTCACAAAATAAATAAAATCAATTAAAATACAATTTGCTCGTGGCTTCATCTGAGTGGAAATATACCACAGGAATTAAACATTTTTCTGGGATAAAAAGTAGCCTTTGTTTTTCTTATATATAGTCTAAAATAACTAGTTTCATTAAATCAAAACAAATCAATCCAATAAGAGGTTTTTGCATGAAAGAGTAACAAACATGACATACTACCTCTAAGAGCCGTAAGATCAATTGCAGATTAAACCTTGAAAGTGAGTTTAAACTCTGTTTTTGATTTTCGATTATTTTGTAAGGTCAATGATAGTTTAATCCACAAATGCTTTTACCGGTGACCCAAATGCTCATTTTCCAGTCGCTGCTATAAAAAAAGCTGTTTTTGAATGATATACCATCACAGAGATTAATATTTTACACAAGGTCATGTTAAGATAAACAAAATGTACTCAGGTTGCTGCCCCAGATCATATGAGAGATCCAGTACTTGAGTATTGGTGTTTCAATCCATGTGTATGACACTAAAATGTTGCCATGACAGTAATTATACAACAAAACCATAAAAATACATATTATTTTCTAATAGATAATCTAAGAAAAAGAATGAACTAAATGACAATATTACCATATGTATTTACGACGAGTATTTACGACGTTTAGTTAAGCTTTTTATTTAGACAATTTTATATTAAGGTCATTGGTTTTAACCTTCAGTCAATGATGTTGATGATTACTAAATCGAAAGTTTAAACTGTATTTGATATTACGGCCCACAATCTATATAGGTTTTTAGGTATGTTTATTATGTATTGATATTCCCCTTTTTTCCACTTCAATATAAATTAGACAATGAAGATTCTAGTTTTTATAGAATATTGTGTCTCAATGTAAATATACCAGCTATGGACAGATTTACCCCAAGTATAACTGTCTTGTTAATAAAATCGTAACATTATTCTACTGTAATTTTTGAGGACTTTTCACCAAGTGTAATTACTGTTCATTATGAGATTTAACATCTAATGTCTCAGGATTAGAATTGCAGTGCCCCTTAGCACTTTGTTGTAAAACAAATTACGTTATTTTGAGATTGAAACCCAGGAATGGCCCACAGGCTTCCACAGCTCATATATTATGCTGTGAATGGGCTGAGAAGGTGGCAATTTTTCCTTCATATTGCAAAGATTATTCAGCCTAGTTTTTACTACCAGCTACCTGCCTAAAATTAATTCACCTGGGGGATCCCCCCCAGGGGAGTCCCAGGCAAATCTTAAACCTATTTGTCTAATATATGAAAATTATAGTAAAAGAACTGTCTGTATTGTTATTGCTTTTACAGGAAATCTGAAATTGAGTACTATGCTCTCCTGGCCAAGACTGGAGTCCACCACTACAGTGGCAACAACATTGAGCTGGGCACAGCCTGCGGAAAATACTACAGAGTGTGCACATTGGCCATCACAGACCCTGGCGACTCTGACATTATCACCACACTCCCTGAGGCGATGGCATAGATTTAATATATTTTAAAACACACAAGATTCTTTTTATTTATATTTCAAAATGTTGACCATATTACGGAATATGAGTACATTTTCTCTGTAACTAGTAAAGCCGCGTCTCGTGCACTAAAATACTACATATAACATGTATTTTTTTGTTTATGGTCCATTGTTCTAGGAACAGACATCTAAAATCATTGTGTTTTTGTGTAATATTTCGAGAAAAACAAGTGCAGGAGACGCGGCTTATGCGCGCGTCTTGCGTGTGCTACACAATTCTGAGGTCTGGTTCGATTCCCGGGTCGGGAAAAGTAATATTCTAGTTTTTCTCGGCCCCTATCACTTGTCTCATATGTTCTCACAGACTCGAACTCTTACGCCCGGTTCCAATAAACAATCTCAGTTCGAATGTGCAGATTACAAAAATTAGCCAATAAGAACATAGTTTGACGGGGTCATGTCCGTCAAATTACTTGATTTGATCTGTATTCTAAACAGATCATTTATTGAAACCGGCCGATAGTCGTGCTACACGGTAGGTAATTCTTGATGTGGTTTGACACTAATAGACTACTAAGAAAAAAGTTAAAATAAGTAAGATCCTTAGAACAAAGTAGATCAAACTGCGTAATATTGAGCCGAAACGTAATAATTGGGTACTTGATTATAGTACTATAGGACTGCCTCGGTGGCGTGGTGGTATTTCGGTACGACTACGGTTCCGAGGTCTCTGGTTCGATCCCCGGGTCCGACAGTGATATTGGATTTTTCCATATCAGCCCGGAGCCTGGAATTTGTGCCCGATATGGCGATAGGCTCGCCCCCTATCACATCTGGGACGGAACTAAGCTCGGCGAAATGTGTGTTCTAGTTCGCTAGTACGCCTCTGCCTACACCTTCGGGGATACAGGCGTGAGCTTATGTTATGTTATGTTTTGACTATAGTAACCAATATCAATGAATTTCTGTAGGAACAGATTTATCATAGAAATAACGTGTGCAATAGGAATTTATTACAAATACTCCTAGGATAATTTTATTTTGGTAATTTAAATTCTTATTTTTATTATCTGTGCCTCACGTGACTGTAAACGCCAATCACGTTGCATGATGTCACATTACTTATTTTTAATTTGTTCCACAAGGGCTTCAGACCTACGATCCAGTCACTGCCAGGTTCTTTAGTTCATTGAAAAGTTACATTTGGGGTTGCGTTTTTTAGAGGACGCAATTTTATTTTTGATGTGTAGGGGGTGTCAGTGTAAAGCTAAAATCAAAGTTGTGGGGTCGCCACCCTTGCCCCACGGCCGCCATCTTGAAAATAGGGGTTGAAATGGTTATTACGATATATCTCTTAAACTATTTATCTGATGAAAAAAAATTGTGAACATTTTTTGTTGCAATTTTAATTCTCTACAACTTTGGTCCAGTATCTTTTTGTCGTAGAATTATAAATAAAAAGTTATAAGCGAAAATGTTCAGAAATTCGAGAAAAAAATTTATATTTATACTTTCCGAGTCTACCATCAGGTCCAGTCGTGGTTTGGTAATAATAATGATCCTGAAGACTGAGGCTGGAAAAAATGTGGAAAATTATTGATGCCAGTGCAGACCTCCAAACCTCCAGCACCCCCTGAGCTTCTAAAATTGTTTTTTTGCAAATGCAAAGGAAACTGTGGAGCGATGTGTGGATGTCGAAAAGCAGGGTTGAAATGTTCTGCAGTGTGCTTCCATTGTTCGGGAGAGACTTGCAGCAACGTAATGGAGCTCACAGAATTAATAAATGAAAATGACTTTGATGATGAACCGCCGACATTAACACCCCTTCCTTCTACAGTTCTCCCACTGATATTTTTCGACTTTTCGACATCCACACATCGCTCCAGTTTCCTTTGCATTTGCAAAAAAACAATTTTAGAAGCTCAGGGGGTGCTGGAGGTTTGGAGGTCTGCACTGGCATCAATAATTTTCCACATTTTTTCCAGCCCGTCTTCAGGATCATTATTATTACCAAGCCACGACTGGACCTGATGATAGACTCGGAAAGTATAAATATAAATTTTTTTCTCGAATTTCTGAACATTTCGCTTATAACTTTTTTATTTATAATTCTACGACAAAAATATACTGTACCAAAGTTGTAGAGAATTAAATTTGCAACAAAAAATGTTGATAATTTTCTTTATCAGATAAATAGTTTAAGAGATAAATCGTAATAACCATTTCAACCCCTATTTTCAAGATGGCGGCCGTGGGGCAAGGGTGGCGACCCCACAAACTTGATTTTAGCTTTACACTGACCCCCCCCTACACATCAAAAAAATAAAGTTGCGTCCTCTAAAAAACGCAAGGTAAGGCCTAAAAGATGTAACATTTCAATGGACTAATTTGGTATATTTTTTTTCGTATTTTTGTTATAAAGCACAACCCAATTTCAACGCGGATGTGATCGACGATGGATATGTCATCCGTTTTTTTCTTAGATAAAGTATATAATAGATTGGGCGTCTAGGTACTTAAATCTTGAATAAGTGAGATAGATAAATGCAGTTTACAGTGTGAGTGATAGAGACAGACGAAGAATTTTTTATCTCGTTCTGCGTATGCGTTTTTATTGTCTGACACCAACTCCGAATGTACCCCGAGTTGGTGTCAAACATATTCCTGTGAAATGTTGACTTGCGTTTATGTGGTGTATTTCGTGTTATATATTGTGACAATTGTCATTATTCCAATAAGTATCAAATAATTGTGTTTCTCCAAGATGGTACAATGTTGCATTTTAGGCTGTTAAAGCCGTATTGAACGAAAATGAGAAACATAACCTCTCATAGGTAAGTACCGATTATTAGCGTATATCCCGCAAATTTACTTGTGATAATCTCGGTAATGATAATTAGAGTTGAAATAAATGTAAACTTTCGCGGAATTCTCAAAGTAATATAAGAAATTCACATCGAAAAGAAAATTATGTTTATCCTATAACCTTTCCAAGTTTGATTGGTTATTATAATGCAACCATGTTGCTTTGTAAACCTGCATCTTTAATTTGGTGGCATTACATAAAATTTAGGGATGCCAAGAAAACAAAAACTTAATTACCCCAAATTACGGGAAGTTTACATTGGACTGACTATAAAAATAATTTATAAGACTGAACAGTTTTTTAACCGACTTCTAAAAAGGGGGGAGGTTAACAATTCGTCGAAATATTTTTTATGTATGTTCCCCGGTTACTCGAAGACGCCTGGGCCGATTTATTGATAAAATCAATTTGCATAAAGTATTTAAATGTTAGAATGCATTATTCCACAAAATCTATGGTGCGGTCACTTGAGTTTAACAAAAATGCGTGCTTAAAGCTTAATATTTCACAAACGAAAAATGGTTTTAGCAAACCTTCAAAGTTTTTGAACGACCTATTCAACGATATCCCACACTATGGACAATGGAGAAAAAAATGTCATTCCTTAATTTACGTGTAGGGGAAGTACCCAAAATTGTTATTTTGTTTTTTGCAATATTTTATTTTACACTTTTATTGGTCTGATTGATGTGTATTTCCATGCCAAATTACATCTTTCTAGTCTAAAATAGTCGTTGAGCTAATCAGCGGTCAGGCGAAAAGATAGACATGACGAAAATATAAGGGTTCCATTTGTGCCAATTGGCTTTTAGGACTTAAAAACTGAGCCTTTGCTCACTTAGCAGATGTGAAACATCGCAAACTAATCTTTATTAGTTTTTGCCAGCAACTATGGCCGTCTTGTCGATACGTTCTGAGGTTTTCATCCAATCTATAGGAAACATTTTAATGATTACAAAGAAATGTTAAAATATAAGTCTTTTTAGTTTTTAAACTTGGTGACTATTGAAGTTATATATTTATTCATTGTTGATTATTGTTAAGAATGAAAGATTATTAGTTCATACTGTATTTGTAAGTAATAAAATATACCATAGTGTCTTTATTCCACTCCATCTTTTTCTTTTTTCAAGCTGCCCTTATCTCACAATGTAGGGTCGGTGCAACACACTAAGAAAATGTAATAATAATATAGCCCTATAATATTACTGTCTCACTGCTGGACACGGGCCTCCTCTATCAATGAGAGAGGTTAGGCCTTAGTCTCTACTTTTTCAAAATGTTAATACATTAACCAAAAATAAGCCCTTTAGTTATTTCTGTAGAGTCCCCTCCTTGGTCTAGTGGCAGCATGTGTGGTCTGTGGACCGGGGGAGGTCCTGGGTTCAATTCCCAATTCTGGCAAAGCAAATTTTCTAATTTAATTTGCCCGGGACTGGATCCCTCGTTGGGGTTGATGTTAGGCAGGCGACTGGTCGTAAAAATTAAGCCAAATCCTCTGTGCAACATGTTTGAAAAAGTTTGTTGCGCCGACCCCACATTAAGGTGGGATAAGGGCAGGTAGAAAAAAAAAGAAGTTATTTCTGTAGAGACGCTTCTAAATTTTTATCTTTATCTTTATTATAACATAACATAAGCTCACGCCTGTACCCCCGAAGGGGTAGGCAGAGGTGCACTAGCGAACTTGTACACCCACATGTCGCGGAGCTTAGTTCCGTCCCAGATGTGATAGAGGGCAAGCCTATCGCCATATCGGGCACAAATTCCAGGCTTATATTGAAAAATCCATTATCACTTTGCCTGACCCGGAGATCGAACCCGAGACCTCAGGACGGTAGTTGTACCGAAATAGAACCACGCCACCGAGGCAATATAACAAAAATATACATTTTTGTTTTACAATTATCCACATATTGAAGGATAAATTTTTCTCACAAGGTATCCCTGTGTCTTATGTCTGTCCCTTACGGGTATACGCGCATGGCTACTCTATTCATTCTTTCTCTAAGGTTTTTTTAGGTTGAAATCATAAATGTTATTTCCTCTATGTTTTTTTATGAGCGATTATGTATCTATGGTAAAGAACATTGACGTCACCCGTGTCTACGGTTAACAGATAGCGTTTTGGCGGCAAACTAAGTTATACATTTTGTCTTTTTTTAACTAAACATGAAAATAAATTACGAAATATTTTTTACATGTTTAAAATAAACTATGAAATAGCCCTGTATACTTTAAAAAAATAGTCAAGTACCCAATTTTATCATTGAATTAGAAAATAAAACACAAAGTATACTTGCATTATTTATTGAGTTCAGAATAAAAGGAAACTGATGTTTATGGATCAATATCCTATCAACAATAAATCCGCTTACAGGCTACAGCTGGGCAATCTTTTCTGAGCGTGCGGTTTGGCGACCGCTAGTTTCTATTAACCACGTCAAAAAATTTATGATTTTACCAAGATAGGACACAGACTTTTGGCATGCGCTTTGTTTGATGTGTGCAAATGATGCTCTTATGTAGCCGGTATTATATAAATTATATTACTGTCAAGAATTATGGTCATGGAATAACTTAGTAAAGATTGAGTACAATGAACTGCATCAGTGGAAGTGTAAATTGGACTTGTGACAGCAACGAGTACGACTGCGTGATTTCTCTTCAAAACTTCTTCTGGCTGTTACATACATATGGTGTGCTTTATCAACCTGTTAAAAAAAGAAAGTCGATATTATATATCACACAGCCTCCTTGGCGCAGCGGGCGAATAGCTGGCTGTGTTGTGAGAGGCAGCGGGTTCGATCCCCTCACCGAGACAATTAATGTTTGTGTGGCCCACAGATATTTGTTTCGGGTTGGGTGTTGTGAGACCGAAAGTATCTCGTAGTTTCTGATACCCACGATTCAGGTTATACCTAGTGTGGGGTCAGGACTATGTGTGTGGCTGTTGGATGTTATTTATTATTATTTATTTATTTATCAAAGAATGGTTGGAGGTCTTAACAGAAGATGTAGATATGTTTTCAATAACTAGATTATGGTAATACCACAGGTTATAATGTGTGGTATTACCATACATACATGAGACATAATTATTGGATTTTTTTTTCGGCTGTAGACGGTAACGTCTACAGCCGAACTTGCCGAAACAGCCGTCTTGACCGGTTTGATACCACTGTCTCACAGAAAACCGACCTAAATTGGCAGCTTGCTGTCGCGTTTCGTTCGGTGAGTGAGATATCCGGCGGCCCATTTCCCTCCCTCCCTTTCCCATTCCCTTTTCCTTGCGTTCGATTCCCGGGTCGGGCGAAGTGATTTTTCAGTATCAGCCCGGAGTCTGGAATTTGTGCCAGACGTGGCGATAGGTTTGACCTCTATCACATCTGGGCCTGAACTAAGCTCGGCGAAATGTGGAAAACCTTCCGCTTACGAAATACAGCTGTGAGCTTATACATAATAAAACTAAACTCATACTTGAAAATGTCTTAGGATTTTCGATACATTTAATGTGTGTAATAAACTACAAATTATAACGGTAATAACTAAATCATATATTAATTTGAATGCAAGCAAGGGTAATAATAATAAATATAATATGGTGTTTATTACCTGAAGTAAATCTTCACGTTATCTTGTCGACATCAAGAAAATAGCGTCCAATTTCATGGAGAAGTTAGGCAACTATAGGTTTAACCTTCATGTCATGTATTTTCTGTAAAGCAAAAAGTTTTTTAAAATAGTATAGGCTATATGAAATTTTAGTTTTTAACTTAATTAAAAAATAGATTCCGTTAATTAATTATTTAGTATTTTTAAGTATCTCAATATTGTGTCCATGAATAATATTACTATCTAATTTTTTTTACAAATGTAACTTTATTTTGCGTATTTATTCTTCGAAACCTATAAATATAACTTGTTTCGATATAATTAAATTGAACATTCACTTCTTTTCGTGAATTTTTGTATGTAGCAATGAAATCATGTTTTTAAAGATTTTCACACTTATTTCGCATACTCTGCAGGTGTATTTTTTAGTTCTTAGAACTATTTCCAATAAACTTATTTCTAAATCATTTTAAAACAGATTCGACACAGATTTCGTTGGTGTCACTTATACCTTATGCCACTTAATTTGATTTGTCAAAAAAATATTTATTGCCTGTATCTTTATATTGTCTCAAAGTGAAGAAAGGGCCGTTAGAAGTACGATTACATATAGTCATATTAAATATTTTTGTTACCTGTGTAAACCATCTGAATTCATATATTTAAATTATCTTCAGGTCGGGCATTCATATTTAGCAGAGATGGTCAATCAAATCTATATAACAAAGGATAACATTGCAAGTGCACTACACTACCAATTTATAAACTTTTCTTACACTAGACAAAAATATAAATTTAAAGCTGGAAATATAAATATGAATAATAAGTTTAACAACTTCAGTGTTTTAGATAACATGGGATTATTGTAACACTTACTCTTTCATATAATATTTTAATGTTTGGACTTTAACTTGCACCACAGCTGTAAAAAAACTTCTGGATTATATAATGGGGATGCATTCGATATACTATTGTTATCCATATCGCCAACATTTTATATTGTTACCATTCAATGCATCCAATACCTTTACAATTTCACAGTTTAGTAATTCCAAGTAATCCTTAATAATTTCAATAGCAAGCAGGATTTAAATTTTGTATGACATTTATATTGTCACACACAAATGCATGCTGCTTTACTTGTAACACATTATTATTTAAGTAAAAAACTAAGGTATGTTTACCGAATCGAGATCCCAATCTCGTATAACAGTCTTGTTAATAAATCATAATAATGGGTTTATCAATACCATTATTATTATCTAAAAATAATAATGTTATAATTTTTGTGAATTAACACTGTTTATTAATTTGTTCATGTTATTTACAGTTGCCACCTTTTTAATTTCAAGAGTGACATATGTATAATGACACTTTTTATTACCATACATTTCTGTCGGCCAAAGTATTCGTACTTGAACTATATTTCAACTATAATATGATCATATACGGATCATCTTTCCGTTATGCCATACAATGACGGTATTAACAATTATTATATTAGTTGAAAAATTATAACAAATGAATATAGCAACCAGTGATAGCTCAGTTAGAAGTCGTACAGGCATTGCATCTCGTAACGTTTGTAAGTGCATATTAATAACACTCATTAATTAATTATCATTTGCTTTAACGGTGAAGGAAAACATTGTGAGGAAACATATAGGTACTGAAGAATTCCTCAAAAGAGTATCACACAGTATGATAAGTGTAAAAAACTGTATTAGAAAATGCCTAAGACTTTTCATTTAATAGATGTGGCCCATTACCCAGCAGTGGTACAGTATTAAACCATCATACTGCTCATAGACTGATGATATTATCACATATATGTACATGGGTATGTCTGAATCATAAACCCATGGTCTCTACAAGACGAACATGTGACGTTAAGATGTACTCTAGGTTAAGTCATTATTATTTATTCATTTGAAACACTTTATACATAATAATATGATATGCACAGGCAGACTTAATGCTTGAGACATTCTCTACCAGGCAACAGTGACGTGCAAATTTCGATTACGGTAGACAAAAACCTTGCATAGGTAATTATTTTCCTAAATTCTTTCTTCACTATAAGTATCATCATCATCATCATCATCCCTGTGTCGATTAAACACATAAGCCTACATACAATTTTGACAATCCGTTTTCGGTATATGGTTTCATATTTTTTTGGTCAATTATGTTTTAGCAGACAGTGTATCTTTGTCTATACGCCATATCTGCACGCCACTGCCAGTCAACCGTTGGGTGGT
Source organism: Clanis bilineata (assembly GCA_036417725.1). Taxonomy (NCBI): domain Eukaryota; kingdom Metazoa; phylum Arthropoda; class Insecta; order Lepidoptera; family Sphingidae; genus Clanis; species Clanis bilineata. The sequence goes on along the minus strand of CM071151.1, from coordinate 9,954,696 downwards.
ACAGAGAATAAACATGATTATGTTATTATACTGCTTTACAATGACCCGCAATATCGCACATGGGATATAGTAAACTGCGTAGCTGCAGCCAGCGTTCCAATACGAAAATGAGACATTAACAAATAAAAGTACCATCTTTAATCTTATACTCATAAACTTGAACTCACCAGTTATCTTTGCAAAGTTTTCCCTATGGCCGAATTTAGATTATCAACATGTGCAGAAGCTAAATTCCGCAAGCAACTTTCCGTAAGCTCACTTGTACAATATGTATAGCTCCGTATAAACACGGGTTTAGAACTTTTGACAAGAACATGCAGTCTATTTTGCTTGCACATAAAAGTTTATCTTGCTGAGCAAGTTAGCAGATCACCACAAGTGTATACTGTATACGCATTACGCACGTGCAAGTAATTGACCACTAAATTGTGAGTTCTTGCTTATGTAAACTCCGACAAGAATTACCTGAACATACCAATATGAGGGAAGGGTATTCCTATAAATATAATTAAAGCATTACTGATGGTATATTCACCACACCTATTAGTACCAGTATAAGTTAAAAATTGGTGCAGTTTGTAATTATTCACAAATCCGACTATGTATTTGATTTTATTCTTTATTACTCTTTCTGTGTCCATATAATGTGCAAACCGAATAGTCGTTTTGCGTAATTTTTTATGTTTTATGCTAGCTTTTGCTCGCGGTTCTGCTCATGTGAGTCGTATCCGATTAGAACATAATAATAAAATAAAAAGTATCTATCCTATATTCTATTCCAAATAATTGTCTACCTGTAAAATTGTATCCAAATTGGTTCAGCTGTTGTGGTGTATTTGTTTTACAAAAACTCTTACTTCATAAACCATAATAATATAGTAAGACTATGAGGATTAATAGTCTTATTTATTTTCACTTAATAGATAAGTAGCCTGTAATATTTTAGAACCTTAGATATAAGACAGTGTATTATTATTTATTAAAAGCAATATTCCTTTTAACTCTGCATATAGTTCATTGAAGTGCCGGGTGCTGACTGGAGTCAATTTAATTCAGTTAAAAGTTATACACTTTGGCTATCCATTCTTTTCTAAATCATAATACCTCAAGAAACAAATATTACCTTATGTAAAGTATTGTCAATCTTTACAGTCCATGCTACAAAGTTGTATTGCATAATTTTAATAATACATTTTATGTATTTTATTAGTCCATAGGTAAAATAAGAATGTAAATTCATTACTCCATGTATATCATTTATGAAACACTGCTTTTTTCACAGATTTTACGAATAGTTCCAGCTCAAAAGTAACTACAGAGCTGAGGAATGAGGATGCTCAATCCACAACTGCCACTGATTCGATATTTTTGTGGTATGCGAAATGTTATATTTACTTTCAACAATATTCAATGGACACTGTTAACATCGAAAGGTTCAAATTTTCACTAGTAAAATGACACACTTTCTCATAGTTTGCAAATGCTTATGTGACATTTCAAAATATATATGGTGATTTATCATAATAAGTTAAAATGTTCACATCATCACCTTCAAGACTAAATAAAAATTTACACAATGAAGTTTCATACTTTATTCCTTATTAAATCCTTATTATCTAAAACATAGTACTTTACGAATGTTTGAATGTATAAATATAAAGTTACATTACTTTAGTGTAATTTCAATTAACCTTGACTCATTTTTTTGCGGATTTTTGTAATCACTACCATAAAACTATAATTTGAGATATTATCAAAATTTAATTTGATATAAGTCCATTGCTTAATATTACTTAATATCTATTTGCGTAATATTACACATATTAACTGTCACTTTTCAATTTTCCATAAGTTTTACCTAATATTGTAATTATTGTTAAAATTCCTAACAATATGTAATGCCTCAAATTGTATCATAGTTGTACATCCATTAGCTTCAAAAAATTCATCCAGATATTTAAACTCATTCTGTGGCATAAAGTTGTTAATTTTTATCTGTTTAACAGATCACCAACTGCCTGCAATACAAACAATTATAAAAGTACTACATTAATACTGTTTATCCTAATACAGCAAAAATATGTTTGTGCCATCAACTGATATAAATAGGTTAGCACTATTTTGCCAAAACTGTAGGATATCTAAATCCAATAAGAACTTCTTAGAGATACTTGTTCTCATACCTTATAATACTGTTAGTAGGGAATCTAGAAAGTAGAATGTGTATTAGTATGAATTGGAATCTCGTATTTATATTTCCTAGAAAATATCCAATATCCGTAATCTTGGCCTACTAGCAAAGCAAATTACAGATTTCGAACATCCATACTTATTACTTTGTAGAGTCTATACATTATTCAAGTTCTATCTCTTATTCAATAAATATGCTATGTTACTAATCCACACTATGTTAATTCAGAACATTATTTTACCATGTTAACATTTTTTTTGTTATTAATATAACACACTACACATGGAATTGCATTTTGTTTCATTAACCTATTATTGTAACATATTATGTTACAAAGTATTCTATATTCTATCGAGATACAGTCAATCTATGCATTTAAAGACACGGCATAATATTTATTCAAACACGTTCATGCATCACCCATTCATCAGTAGACTAGAGAGATTACACAAGAGAATGTGTATATTTAGTGAGGTGTTCAATATTTCCCATACTTACCATAGTTGTTGTATGGTTGCTGCGGCTGCTGGTAGTTGTAGGCGGGTTGCGAGTAGGAGTCGTACGCGGGCGCGGCGCCGCCGTACGCGGGCTCGGGCGCGCCGTACCCCGCGTCCCCCGCGCCGCCGCCACCGCCACCCCCGCCCCCGCTGCACAACACACAACACAATAATATTACGCACATCACATTCTGCACGAGGGTAGGCGCGCGCAAAATGAGCGCACCGTTATGTTAGATAGTATGCTACATCTGCATTTGTACCATATCTGTAATTGGGATCAAATTTTACACTTTAAAAACTGGTATCAAATAACAATTAAATGCTCACCTGTATCCGTCATTTTCGTAGCTACCTTGACCACCAGTTGAATATCCATAATTGGAGCCATAACCGCCAGAGTTGTATCCTGAGTTAACCTGTGCGGGCGCTGGCGCAGAGTAATTGTTATCTTGATATGAACTAAAACAAACAATGTTATTACCAAACTACTCTAGTTTGCAATATTTTTAAAATTTTGATGATGGTTATTCAGAATCTAAAATATCTGCATTTGTGTATCAGACGGCAATTCCTATCAATTAGATAGTATCATCATAAATATATAAGAAATTCAGTAATTGGAGTATAATGCGAAATTAGATATTACAGTTAGACTTAGTGGTGTAGTTCTCTTCACAGACTCTTTCTTCTTCTTCTTCTCTTATACTTCTATTTGCATCACACCACTACTTATGTGGCAAATTTTTAATAATATGTAACCAAACAATATTTACCTGGGTGGATTGTATGACGATTGCGCGTAAGGGTCGGCCGCTGGTGGTTCGTACGGTTGGTAACCCGTATGCCTGTCAATAGAAACAGTATATATTTTAGTTTTTCCTAATAAATGCATTTAATAATAATTTTCTATTAATCATCAGAAAGTTGTGTGTCGTCATGTATGTATCAGACGGCACATTCCTATCACAACTCGGGTTCATCATGTCAAAATTGATAGCCTTTGTGGCGCGAGCCATGCATAGCTAGCTGTTGAACAAAACATCACCTCTTGCTTCGTTGTTTTTGCATACAGATACTTAGACTTGTTACACTTACGATGGGCCATACCCATTGTGTTGCATTTGAGAGTTGTGTGGTGGCATCGACTGTTGATATCCACTCGTCGGTGGCGGTCGGGCTCCTCCTCCACCCCGTGGCCCATCAAACCTATAATGAAATTAAAATTTTGTAAATAATTATAAATATGAGCATTACACAAATAATTTCCTATGAGCAAAAGTGTAATAATACCTGTGAATATGATCAATACACGGCACTTATTACCAAGTGATAATTATGACATTTTATTGCACAATAGTATCTTTCTTTCTTTCAAACTGCCCTTATCCCACAATGTAGGGTCGGCGAAACGTACTTTTACAAGCATGTTGCAGAAAGGATTCGGTTTATTTTTTACGACCGGTCGTCTGCCTGACATCAACCCCCTCTGGAAGTTCCAGGACCGGACAAATTAAATTAATAACATGTATTTGCAATGGGAATTTGCCTGGGAATCGAATCGAAGACCTCCCGGTTCACAGCCCATACATACATGCGGCCACTAGACCAAATAGGCGACAAATATTCGGAAGGCAGCACAATATCCTGAAACAAAATTAAACACAAACCTGCCGCGTTTAGGTGGGCCTCCGGGACCTCCATGTGGAGGTCCCCCACCGCGCTTGAAGGGCGGTCCCTGTCCCGGCGGGCCGCCAGACTGGTGCTGTGGGGGCGCCGGTCTCGGTGCAGGTTGGGGCGGGCCGATAGGGGCCGGCCCTGCTGCAGGCGGCCCTGGGTGAGGACCCGCAGGGCCGGGGCCGGCCGGACCGGGCGGCGCACCAGGGCCGCCACGACCACCACGACCTAGTTATAATGTAATACCTTTAGTATTAATTATACCACCAGCTATTTCTGAAGCACTTAATTCATGATGGCTAACATAAAAAAATAAAATGTTTGTCTAACATATGAGGGTAAACTTCAACCTTTTTCAGTACAGTTTACTTTTCATTAAGAATATGTTGTATAAGTAGTTTAACTTAGTGCTTATTTATACCCAAATGAGTAGATGGAGATGCACTAGTGAACCAGAACACCCACATTTCGCCGATAACTTCATGAAACTTCAAAAGAAATTTATTTGTTTAAAAATTTGTTAAGTTAATATCAAACTTTAAGAATCAAAGGTGATAATTTGATATAAAAAAAACAGTGTAATTTTTTTAAGTTACCTCTCATAGGCATGCCACGACCACCTCTGTCTGTGCGGGGTCCAAAGTCACCCCGGCCTCTGCCACCTCTGCCTCTCATGCCTCCTGGACCTCTGTTGTTGAAGCCACCTCCTTTAAAACAACTTGTGATTGTACCAATATCCTAAAACTTCCTGATACTGTAAGATCAATGTACAGTGGTCTTGCAGTGTTTAATTCACATTCGGTAGGAAATCTAGCATAAGTTGTGATAGCTATGATATAGAAAACATATTTAAAACATAGATGGAGGTACCACCTCACCAATTTTTGGCAGAATTCTTTCTTTTCTTTCTTTCTACCTGCCCTTATCCCACCTTAATGTGAGGTCGGCGCAACACACTTTTCCAAGAATGTTGCAAAGAGGATTTGGCTTAGTTTTTACGACCGGCCGCCACCCTGACGTCAACCCACTATGAGCGATCCAGTCCCAGGCAAATTAAATTAGAAAATTGACTTTGTCCGACCTGGGAATCGAACCCAGGACCTCCCGGTCTACAGTCCATACATGCTGCCACTAGACCAAGGAGGCAGAATTCTTTCTACGATTTTTAAATTATAGTGTATGCAGTCAGTGGCGAGGGGTGAACATTTTCAAAAGGGAAGCCAGTGCTGCTTTTTCTCTAGTTAATAACTCATAAGCGAGCCTACAATCTGGAAAAGGGTTGCCAGTAGGGATCAAGTTGTATGAACCCATCGCTACTGGTATGCACAGAGGGTTATGAGACTTGGTACAGTAAAGTAGAATGTGTATTAGTAATTGAATGCAGAAATTTTACTGTGGTAAATCAAACTGCATGATACACATGCATCAGCTCTGCTAATGTGGCTCATACTGGCAAAGTCAAACAACACACCTTAATGATGTAATGGTACAGGTGCAACTAAAAAAAAATATATGGTAGCAAACATTCAAATCTTAATGTCAAGAAATTCAACCACTGGGCAATTGGGTACTTGACTATGTTTGATTACATACACATATTTATATGTAATATCAAATATAACAAAAAAGAAACCTTTCTGTAAAAACTGCATCGAAATAAGTTGAAAAATGAGGCAGTAATTCATAGTTTAAATTATGGAATAGGGGCATATTGCAGACATCTTGCTATCCCTTTTCAACTCACATACCATTATGGCATGACGTGTTGTACTGATACTTCTCATTCCTGCAGTTTGACAGTTACACCAAATTTCAAAGGCTTATTATAACTTTTTTATTTTTGAGAATATTTCAGTGTTTTATATTTTAGACGTGATGTAAATTCATATGAAATTAAAAAAAACTAGTCCAGAACCCAATTATGGTTTTGTTTAAGTTTGTAACTTTGCAAGGAAGAATAGATTTAGAAAATAATAGTTTTAACATCCTTACTTTGTGGTGGTGGGCCACGAGATTCAATAGTCGGTACTGGATGGGGTCCTGGACCTTGTGGGCCTGGCATAAAACCTCGTCCCCCTCTGTCGCCACCGCCCCTCATAGGGCCGCCGCGGAATCCCCGCGGGCCTCCACGCATAGGAGGGCCGCCGCCTCTCGGTGGGCCGCCACGACCTCTCATCATCATACCACCTCTGCATTATATAAATAATTTTAAAATGTTACTGGTACAATTTGAAACAGTGATATGGAGATACAGACATACACTTAGGTATTACAACTTTTAGGTTTGATAATCTAACTAAAGCAATATTTATTTTTGGCTGTAGAATTTGAGTCAATCTTGTCTTTGTTTATGGGAGAACTAACTGTTGTCCGATCGCATAGAAATTTATTTTCCAGAATAAAAGGTAGCCTATGTGTTATTCTAATGTATTATTACTGTAAAGTTTCATCAAAATCCATCTAGTAGTTTTGCCTGAAAGAGTAATAAACATACACACTCATAAACTTTCACCCTTATAATATTAGTGTGAAGTGTGATGATAATACAGAGTGATGATTGTAATAGTGTGATTATGTGATTAAAGTGATGTTGATGATTAGTATGATTGGTGATGATATGTGTAATATGTAATATTAACATAATATTGTGTTAAGATCATTGCGCTACCGCACCATTGGGTAGAACTGTATACACCCTGAAGCCGAAATTAATTGGGAGAGGGGAGGGGGAGGTGTATGCCCACCCCTAAAAGGTAAAGTTAAGGGAACCCCCTCGAAAATATAGGTGGTATTTTGAACTTAACTTCACATCACAATTATTCTTATTTTAATGCTGAGGAAGAAGGGAATGATGTCCACATAAGGAAAGTTTTGTAAAAATACTCCTTTCCAAGGTATTATGGTTTTATAATTCAAATTTCATTATATCATAACATAAGCTCACGCCTGTATCCCCGAAGGGGTAGGCAGAGGCGCACTAGCGAACTAGAACACCCACATTTCGCCGAGCTTAGTTCCATCCCAGATGTGATAGGGGGCGAGCCTATCGCCATATCGGGCACAAATTCCAGACTCCGGGCTAATATGGAAAAATCCAATATAACTTTGCCCGACCCGGGAATCGAACCCGAGACCTCAGAACCGTAGTCGTACCGAAATACCACCACATCACCACCAGTCATTATCTAAAACAGGATTTTAATATACAATATTAGGGCTGCAACATCTCTGGAACTGTGGGAAGTGCAGCCTCATCTCCCTCACGTGCCTAATCACAGGCATCCCATAGGCTTCTCTGCCTCTGCGCCGGCTTTTATAAACACTCTAAGGCTGCCGGGACAAACAAGTACCATGTGCAGATCAGGGTTGACAAAGTCGGTTTTGACACAACATTTAACCCAACCAATATATTTCAAATCGGCCAGTCATTATTCCTTAATATTTGACCTAAACTATGCCATTTTATGGCAAATATTTGTTTTTTATTTACATATGTAATAAATACTTTTTGAATTCAGAATTACTTGTATTTTTAAATGAACTGTAAGAAGCTTTAATTGTAACATTTTCGTGCGCTAATCGTACGTGAAACGGAACATTTAGTATGGCAGATTCTAACCTAAAACTGGTACATTTCCATGATATATTGCTTGCCGCTTTTACATATAAACATGTACATATATATATATATATATATATATATATATTGTATAATTAAGACCCTTCGATGACGAATAATATAAACTCTCAACTCGTTGCATTGTCAAAGATTATATGCAGCTTAACCCTGCCCCCCATACCTCCGAAAAAGGGGGGTTGCTTGAGTTTTCCTTTTTAGGCCATACACCATCTGTCCCCTTCCCCTACCCCACTCAAATTTCGGTTTCAGGTAATGTACAGCTTAACCCGCCATTGTGCCGACTGCAGAGTGCATGTGAACCACTGTAATTACAACAACTATAGCTCACTCGTGTGAATAATTTGTAAAACATTTTACTTGTACCATGTTGCGAACCGAGATGCAAGCATCAACCATTACCAGTAAACTATTAAATGATTACAACTTATTTACAAAGTTTATTGACCTGTATGGCTAACGAGTTAGTCATAACCTCAAAATAATATATTGATAGAAATTTGTAAGTTTCAATTTGTGTAAAATGGGATACTCACCGTCCACGCATATCGTAACCACCTCGTCCTCGAAGTCCTGGAGGACCACCACGACCACCGCCACGAAAGCCTCGGCTTGGGGGTCCTTCCATTGTTTCAACCCCACCGATAAACTGATACTATAGAGGAAATCCTAGTTCTCCTAAAACATCTATTGTTCGTAGTTATTCTGGAGTTACAATATTCTTTTAATATCTAATTTTGCAAACACTTCAAAAAACTCCTATCAAATGCCTCCAACAACCAGTAAACACGGTAACACGCTTAAAACCAAATGGAAAATGGCGGATCGCAACTCGGAAGTCGCTAACTCGCTAGCGCTACCGGAAATACATCAGTTTTTTTTTTCTTATTTATTCATATTCATGGATACAGAGTCCTTCAACCGAATACATATACAAAGCTACAATTTACAATAGTAGTACAAAGTTTGTAGTCTGTGCTTCTCACGGGGGGGGGGGGGTCTATTGTCTATTACAATCTATCGAGTATACTTTAGGGATAATCGATATCAGAAAAACATTGATGTTGACATCGATTCAAAAGTATTCAAAAGTATACGATTAACATTTATAGCAAAACATCGATGTTTCGGTGGCAAGTAAAACTGTTTATTCTATTTATTTTTTTCTTATTATTTATTTATGTAAAAAAAATATATAACATTGTTAGGTGTTTTCCCTTTACGCCCGGTTTCAATAAACGATCACAGTATATAGTGCAGATAGATCTATTTGATTATGAACCAATAAAATAAAGCCATTTGACGGAGTCATGTTCAAATTGTGTTCTTATTGGCAAATTTTTGTAATTTATCTGCACATTCGAACTGAGATTGTTTATTGGAAACGGGCGTTAGTCTGTGCGTTGAAGTTGACAGTTTTTTTTAATCCCTTAGGAAATGCAAAGAAATAACTAATAACTATTCGCACGGTTTACTTTGATAACGTTGATCAGCGTCATCTAGCATTAAATAGTGAACTTGATAGCTATCTAGTCCTTAGCAAGTACACACAAAGCTAGATGGCCCTAAAAAGTATATTTCGACGATTCGATATTTTCGTTAAAAGCGATGTTTATTAATCATCGATATATGTATATCGATCATCCCTAGTATACTTGATATCCTTGATATACTTATCAAAAAATAATCCTATCTCTTTTCTACTAATGGATGTTAATCGGGTAAATAAGGACATATCTAAATGTGTTTGTATTATATAGACTCTATTTAGTCTAAGATAGACCCACATCCGTTAATAAGCCACGCCCCCGATCCAAAGTAATAATATGGCAACAGAAATGGCGGTTTAGTGACAGGGCGTGATTCGTAGCGTATATTATCGATAAAATGTTATATTCCGTTATTTCACGGTAAATTTGTTTACAATACATACATATTATCACACCTGGGTATATGGGTGTGCGACGTGGCCTGCCCTTAAGCGTCATGTTAGGTCGCATCGCGTCCACGTCGCGAAAATGAAGATGCTGCGGTGGATGTGCAATGTTACACGACTAGATCGTATACGTAACGTGCACATTCGCGGTAGTCTGGGCGTCCACGACGTGTAACAAAAGAAGAACGATTATAATAATACTGGTAACCCTGCTTGAGGAAGATATGAGAGCCAATGGCCTCACTAGGGAGGACAAGGCTCAAGACCGGACGAAGTGGAAGCGTTTAAGTAGGAAAGCGTACCTTGGCAGAAGGCCGGGATAACGCCAGGCAGAAAGAAAGAAAGACATATTTTCACACCTGTACACCATAAGAGTAGGCAGTGAGTATAATTTTCTTATTATAGTAGGATTGCTAATTAAACGGAGTAATCTGACATTTCAGATGTTGCCACTTTTTTATGAAATTTAAATAGTGCTGTGGTAAAAAGATCAAAATTATTTAAACATTTCAATTCAGTGAACCATTTCATTCTTGCATTTTCTAAAGTCCAACTTAAAGTTGTAATTCCTGCCTAATGTGTTATTAGTACTGCATGTCTATTGAATTATAGTCATAGTAAATTACTTCATGCTAAGTTATGGCATGTCTACTGGAATTAGAGTCATTGTTCATTATAAATAAAACTTAGAAAAGCTATGAATGTACTGAGCGTATTTTTCTCAAATAATAAAAGTAATATTTGTAATTTTCATTGTTATCATTTCGCGTATCTAGTGTGATTATTTACGTAAACTTATTGACACGGTCTTTTAATGGATGGGTTAAGCTGAAATTTCTAAAAATACGCAATAAAATTCTAATTTTGGAAACTAGTGCCGAGTTATTGTATCTTTGAATGATAAAAATTGAACTAGATCAATCACTATGTTTTGAAAGTAAGCAACATTATTTTGGAAAGTGGCATTTCGATCTGTCAGTTTACTCCGTTTAATTAGCAATCTGACTATAGTATTCTTTATTTTTAAAGTTTTTTTTTACATTTTTAAATATATGCTATAAAAAAATACATTTAAAAATATAAAAATATTCCCCTCCGATGGCGAGGCTCGGGACCCAAGCCACTGGCGGTTCGGAGGTTTCTTATTAGTATTATTATAAAAGGTCTAGTGCGCTTAGATAACGATCTTTATAGCAGAGATTATACAACGATTTTTTGAGTCGTTCTCATGATTGATATTGTCATTGAGTTAATGTTTAGAAGTGGACATTCTGTGGCTAATGATTATAATATCATCGAAACTAATCGTGACAATAATACTCTAATATTTTAACTAAATAATGAACTTATCGTTGATAATCTTAAATAAATGAAATAAAAGCAAGTTAATAAATATTAAACGTACAAAACTATTCAGTTTTGAACATTATACTTATTTTTTACAAAGCAGTACATTAAGTACTGCTTTGTAATAACAATACAAAAATGTTTATCGATAAATCATCGACAATACTATAAACGCACTAAACTTTCCGCCATCTTTAGCTGCCAGCCTGGTGCCAAGGTCATGGAGATGTAACCGATCTCCTCTCTCGACTCTTCTTGTCGGTGCCGGTGCCTGGTAGTGGTCGGTATTCGGCGTTTCGCTTCAGGCTTCTAACAGTGCGTTCCACTAAGCGTTCACAACGACCACGCTCACGACCGCAGTTTTTCCCGTTCCACTTGCTTGTGAGCGTTACTGTCGTCAACTCAAGTGGAATGGATTATAGAGCGTTTTGAGCGTGGAGGTAAATAATACAAACGGCGAGTTAATAAAACGAATGCAAAATATTTAACAGGTTTGGTTATAATCTCTAAGCCTTGAAAATAAACTTTATTAATTATTGTTTAAATCGATTTATATTGAAAAAACATATAATTTTTTTTTTTATATCCGCTGCAGAAACATTCACTTCTACTAAAATATATCTTTCCGCATGAAATAATGTAAGCTTATCGGGCGCCATTTTTGATGCATTGAGTTTTGAAAACGCCGCTATTTTTCTCAACGATCACAACGACCCACCTTTTTAGATGGGTCGTCGTGAGCTTCGCGTGAGCGTAAGTCATGACGTCATAAGTGACGTTTTCGCCGCGACCACAACGACCGCGGTTGCTATGTGGAACGACTAAAGGAGCATTTTGATCGTTGTGGGCGCTAAGTGGAACGCACTGTAAATGTACTTACATGCCATTGCTCTTTGTTATTATTTGAATTAATAATTATGAATAACGATCAGGAAAAAGTTCTCAAATATTTAATATCAGTCGAAAAACTTGGCGAAGAAATATTGTCGGACAAGCGTGAAATTGTAATGTTAGATAAAAGAAGAAACCAAAATCGAGAAGCATTACGTGATCTAACAAAATCATCACAACAAAAATGCTGGGTAACTGTCGGCTCTGTCTTAATGAAATATAACTTGCAAGCAGCCAAGGAGCTTCTTGAAGCTGATCAGAAACAATTAAGTATAGACATCAACAAACTCAGAAGTGATCTCAAAACGAAGGTGAATGATCTGAGAGATTTAGAAATGCAACCTCCTGTTCCTGGGCTCATGTTAGTACCTATGTCCCAAAAAGAAGCTGAAGGAATGTCAAGAGCTGGACTATTTACTTCATGATTGTAATTATAACTAAATGGGTGAAACTTGCATTGCTGCAGTGCATTTTTTTTTCAACATACTTATCTTTGGGGTTGGTGTAACACATTTTTTTATGCATGTTGCAAAAAGTATTTGGCTTAGTTTTTACGACCGTCTGTGTGCTCGACATTAGCCCCCTATAAGAAGTCAGTTTGGGGTAAATTGTGTGTGTGTGTGTGTGTATGTGTAAAGCTGGGTCTCCTGCATTAGCTTTTTCGAAACAAAACACTAAAAACACATATGCAAAACAACGATTTTAGCTGTCACCTGCTCATAGAACAATGGACCATACATAGATAAAAAATGCATATTTTGTGTAGGTGTTTTGTGTAATACTATGGTGCAGGAGACCTGGCTTTAGAAAAACACTTGAACACCTGACCAACCTGGGATTTCAACCATGACCAAGGATGATGTATGACTGTGGTACTGCCATCTGCTGTTGCATTTGCTTAGCTAACAGATAAGGTTGCAAACACAGTATCTAGTTGAATTTTAAACCCTGTGTTTATGGAAAATAATGCCAATATATCTATACCTATTTAAAAAAGATGAAACTAACTGACTGACATATCAGCAAACAGCAGAAACTACTAGGAATGTGAAATTTTACACACAGATTCCTTTTATGATGTATGTAGACAAGTACTAAGTAAGGATTTTCGGACATTCATTACCTATAACGGGCCAGACTCTAACACAGGCAAAAGCTAGTTTGATTACATGCCCTGAACAAAATCTCATAAGTAATTTTTGTTCACAATATATTATAACAACTAGGCCAGCCCTGAGTTTTTTAGCCGATCATCGCCTTTTGCCACAAACTTCAGCCAAAGCCGAAGCTTCAATAACCCTGAGACATTTAGTTGGGATCCTTACTAATAATATAAGTATATCCTTACTAATAATATAAAATAATAAAAGCGAAAGTAACTCTGTCTGTCTGTGGCGTTTTCACATCTAAACCGCTGAACCGATTTTGATGAAATTTGGTATGTGGGTACCTTTAACCCCAAGGACGGACATAGGGTACTTAATTTTTTTTAAATTAACCCTTAAAGGGATGAAATACGGGATTGAAAGTTTGTATGGGAATTTTGGAACCGCTTAATGGATTTTGATGAAATTTGGTATGAGGATACATTTGACCCTAGGAATTCAAATGGGGTACTTCATTTTTTTTTCAACCCCTAAAGGGATGAAATAAGGGTTAAAAGTTTGTATGGGGATTTTAGGTCCACTTAATGGATTTGGTGGCCGCCATTTTGTTTTTCTTTGTTTCTGGACTGATTGACTACAAAATCGATATCTGAGTCGCCCTGTGGTTCCAAACGACAGAACCGCTGTCAGACCTGTCAAAAGTGGACGCCATTTTGTTTTTCTTTGTTTTTGGGCCAATCGACTTCAAAATCGATATCTGGGTCACCCCGTGGTTCCGAATGACAGAACCGCTGTCAAATCTGTCAAAAGTGGCCGCCATTTTGTTTTTCTTTATTTTTGGGCCAATTGGCTTCAAAAACGATATCTGGGTCACCTCGTGTTTCCGAATGACAGAACCGCTGTCAAATCTGTCAAAAGTGGCCGCCATTTTGTTTTTCTTTGTTTTTGGGCCGATTGACATCATAATCGATATCTGGGACGCCAATATTTAGAGTAAAACGACAGGGCGAATCGACAAATCAAAAGTTTTTTTCCGTTGGCCCTACATAATACGCGTGCGGAGCCGCGGGCAAAAGGTAATTGACTATAAATCAATAAAATAATAAACTATTTCTTAAAAAATACCATGGCGCGGCGGTCGTCGGACCAGGCGCACAAGGGCTTGCAATAAGGGGAACTAAAACTGGTAAATTGATAACGGTTGTAATTTTTTTTATTTAACTCAATAAATGTAATAGCAATTTTAGATACTTAAACTTGAAATTTTCATGGCAAACTTCTTCCCTATTTGGTTAGGTACTAACCGAGTCTGGACTCGTACAGGCCATTTACTAAGTCTTCGTTACATTTCATTTTAGAAAGCGGTTTTCAATCGTCATCTTCCACTGGTTCACTCTGGCCCTAGTGTTGTTTGTTATCATAGTTATATATATATATATATATATATATATATATATATATATATATATATATATATATATATATATATATATATATATATATATATATTGTCGGCATACATGAGTACCTGAGGTGTCTAATTCTAGACTTCTTTCGTAACATCAAGCACAATGCTAAATTCAAAAGGACTCAGCACCAACTGTTACGGAACGGGAGTATTATCTCCTATATTTGAGGAGTGGCTCGACGGGCGCCAAGGTGCGCCTATATTCCGGCTGACACGGCCCAACACACTGAAGGAGTGCCCAGCCTAGGACGAGGAGCGCAGCGCTGTCACTGCAGTGGTCGGAGGCGACCTCTCGCGGCCGGCCGTAGTGTCCGCCATTGTCGGAAACGGACTCATAGCGGGTGACGGTCTCCTGCGAGAGCGTCATCTCCCAGGAGGGCGCCGAGCAGGATCGTGGGCAGAACGATCCTGATCCTGCATTATCTGGGTCTGGCTCCGTAGGCGCGAAAGATGGATTCAAGGCTAATATTAAAAAAGTGGCCCCCGTTTTGTTTTTCGTCGTTTTTGAATCGATTGTCTTCAAAATGTCTGTGTCTGTGTAACCCAATCGCGGCTCAAAAATGGAAAAAATTGCCACAATTTTGCTTTTATTATCATTTTGTAACGACGAGAAGTATAGCTGTAGAATATTTGAACTTTAATTTTTATTTTATTTCGGTACGACTACCGTCCTGAGATCTCGGGTTCAATCCCCAGGTCGGGTAAAGTGATATTGGATTTTTCCATATCAGCCCGGAGTCTGGAATTTGTGCCCGATATGGCGATAGGCTCGCCCCCTATCACATCTGGGACGGAACAAAGCTCGGCGAAATGTGGGTATTCTAGTTCGCTAGGGCGCCTCTGTCTACCCCTTCAGGGATACAGGCGTGAGCTTATGTTATGTTACCACTCCCATCCTGAGTCTCTGGTTTAATCTGCAAGTCAGCCATAGTTATTTTGGGTTTTTGTGGTCAGTATGCTTATACTAGATGCTAAGTCAAGAATATGTACCTGATATGGTGATAGGCTACCTCCTATCACATGGACAGAAATAAGCTTGGCGAAAGGTGGGTCTTCTTGTTTGCCCTATGCCTACCACTTTGTGGATACAAGGGTGAGCCTGTTTGTTAATAATCGATCTAGGGTTGAGGCTTCTTAAAACATTTCTTGCACAGATGAAGTGTAGTGTCGCTCTGAACCCTGGGCACACAGTATCAAAAATAATTGTCAGTATGAGTTTATTTTGATTTTTGACACTCGGAAACGTTTATAGTTTTCTTCTCCATATTCCATACATTCGTTTTAGTTTTAGATACCGCGAGAGGCACTACCAGCCATTGCATATTGCATAAAAACTATAATCATTAATAGTTTTTGAGAAGTGTCATCTCATACATTTCGTAAAATTCCAGGATGAAAGAAGTCTTAAATCAATAAGGAAAAATTTTGTGATTTTATATTTTATTTGTCTAAGGTGTCCTCAAAATTAAAATCAAATATATAATTTTCAATATGCTTAGTTACACCTTTATACATGTAAATAATATAGTACATAACAAATAAATAATAAATAGTACCAAATTTAGGATTTATCCATAAAATTGTAGTTTGGCGTGATTGTTATCATACAAAGTGACTTGACTAAATGCCAATTTGTTAAAAAAAATATGAATGACCTAAGCTTACAATGTAAATTCAAGAATAACAATTTAATATTAGGTCTAATTGTGTCTTGCTTGAACTGACTCCCAATAATTATTTATATTCCATCAGAAATGGCATTTTTTTAATAATATCATAAACATAATTATGTAACCAATTAATCATTGTAGTCATCTCCCAACTAGCTTATCATTACAAACAATATGGCATATATGAATAATAGTTTCATTTGAAATACATTTCTTTTAGAAATAAACAATTGCAACATAATAATAAATCCTAAGCATATTAATTTACTTATAATATTCATCAATATCAAAACATTTATCCTAAAGATTATTGCTTAAAATATATGTTTCTTAGTAGCTTGTAATGAAATTACTATCAACAGTACAAAATGCCACAATTATCTATCAGATAAGGGTCCTCGAATACCTGAACGTAGTAATATTCTGTGGATTGTCTTTTGAGCACATAATATAATCTGTCACTATCACAAGTCTTTGAATTCCGAGTGGCCAAAGCACGTGTTTTTGTAATATTGACTATTCTACTGGCATTATCTTGTACAATGCGAGCATATTCATAATAAAAAAGACGCCGCGCATGTAACATCACAGATCAATGGCGCGCTAGACGCCTGTCTAACTTGTCCCCTACCAGTTGGCCATACCAGGCTTGTTAAGCGTCATAAAATATATTTGACAAGATGAGCCACCCTTTGCAGATGAAAAGAATACTTTGTCATTACGTTCACATAAGAACTTGAGTCGTTGTGCTTTCTTGTGCATAAACACTCCGTCGAGATGCCCACTCTCCACAGAACGAATTTCAATAGCTTTATTGCCCCATCCCATGATTTGTCCTGTACCAATGTATGCCACGGATGTTGGCATTTCACCCCACTGAAAGGAATACATCGTTTATGAAATTTCATACTATTTGGACTGTCTACTATTTATTAAAATTGCTATGTAATTAAACAGGTTTATTATTAATATATTATGTCCATATCCCTATGCAATTGCCTCCAATAACTGATAACTTCAACCAATCAGTTGAAGGTCACAGGAATGTGAAGAAGAGAAGACTAATTACACATTAACATATAGGATAATATGAGTTATGTACCTGGAGTACTATATTTTTGCTGACTCGTCCGTATGTATTTACATACACACCTTCATTGTCATAGCACAGTAATAACTGAACACCGTTGGAATTTGGAAGAGGTACAATGCAGTGTGGAACAATGGCTCCTTGTGTCTGAAAAATTCGATTATTATTATACGACACGACAAAGAAATTCTATCTGCTTGGTAGTAGACACGAGAAATGTATTGGCGTATAATAAGGGAACATACCCATACTACGTGACCCATTTTTTACCATTTTTATACCCCCCCCCCCCTCGGTGACCACCCGTAGTATATGCCAAGATCCCCCTCCCCTTCCAGTTGTCAGGTAATAATTGGGTACTTGACTATTTTTTTTAAAACTAATTTAAAATGAAATTTACGTCATCTAAAACATAGTTCAGAAAGAAATATTGAAAAACTAGCTTTTTCCCGCGGCTTCGCACGCGTATTTTGTAGGGCCAACGGAAAAGCTTTTGATTTGTCGTTTTAGTCTAAATATTCTACAACGGGGCGACCCAGATATGGATTGTGAAGTCAATTGGCCCAAAAACGAAGAAAAACGAAATGGCGGCCACTTTTGTCAGGTTTGACACCGGTTCCGTCTTTAGCAACCACGGGGCGACCCAGATATTGATTTTGAAGTCAATTGGCCCAAAAACAAAGAAAAACAAAATGACCGTCACTTTTGTCAGGTTTGACACCGGTTCCGTCGTTAGCAACCACGGGGCGACCCAGATATCGATTTTGAAGTAAATTGGCCCAAAAACAAAGAAAAACAAAATGACCGTCACTTTTGACAGGCTTGACACCGGCTCCGTAGTTCGCAATCACGGGGCGACACAGATATCGATTTTGAAGTCAAACGTCCCAAAAACAAAGAAAAACGAGATGGTGGCCACTTTTGACAGTTTTAACACCGATTCCGGCGTTCGCAACCACGGAGCTACTCAGATATCGATTTTGAAGTCAGTCGGCTCAAAAACAAAGAAAAACAAAATGGCGGCCACTTTTGACAGTTTCGTCACCAAATTTGTTGTTCGGAACTACTGCGCAACCCGGATATCGATTATGAAGTCAATCGGGTTAATAACAAAGAAACAAACTTTCAACCCCTATTTCATCCCCAATTTGTGTACTGAAGGTCAAAAGTATCCTAATACCAAATTTCATCAAAATTGGTTCAGTGGTTTAACCGAGAGTTACTTTCGCATTTATAATATTAGTAACGATTTTCAAAAATAAAAAAGTTATAAGCCTTCGATGTTGGTGTAACCTTCAAACTCCGGGAAAGAGAAGTATCAGTATAATCACGTCACGGCCATAACGGTGCGTCCGTTGGAAAGGGATAGCAAGATATCCCCACTACACCCCCACTCTTGCTCATTGCAGAATTTAAAATATTAATTATAGTCCGATTGCTAATTAAACGCAGTAAACTGACAGATCGAAATGTCACTTTCCAAAATAATGTTGCTTACTTTCAAAACGTAGTGATTGATCTAGTTCAATTTTTATCATTCCACATTGCCACCTGTTACTTTAAAACGTGCTAAACGCTACGCGCCATATTTGAATATAGTTTGAAAAAGCACGAGATTTCCCTAAAGGGTATTAACTACGTGACGAAAACCAAAGACCCCCCAGCCCCTGAGACCAAGCATGGTATTTTGAAGACCCCCTCCCCCCCTGAACGGGTCACGTAAATATGGGTAAATGCCATAATTGTTATGTATTAATGTCGATGTACCAACGCTACTTACTGACGCTTTATAATTGAAAATTAGGTAATATCCTACCATCATCATCTAGAGGTACATGGCAAATTTGATATAATTCGATACAGCCATTAAGTTGTGAGTACTTGATTGATATACATAACTTAATTTTCAAACATTACATTTATCAGTTTCAGTAGAATAATTGAAGCCATTTTTACTTACATGTTTTGGAATATAAATGTCATAAACAGTGGCAGTGTCCAAATCAACAGCATGAAAACCATCTGCTGACCCATAAATTACTTTCAGTCTTGTGCCTTCTTCAATAGTCAAATCTACCAATAAAGGCCTGAAGTAGAACAAGGGACACAATATGTTAGTTCTTTTATACATTTATATGATAAACTAGGTGAATATGGAGTATTTAAAAATACATACCTATGTTGTAACTCTCCAAAATTTTTAAAAGCCATAAATTTATGATATGGTTTCGGCGCCCACGCATATATTTCAATAGAGTCCTTGAGCGCAATCACGAGGAATTTGATTCTTTCAAACTTAACAATACGAAAATGTACTGCACCTTGCAATTCTCCTACGTTTATCCAACCATTCCTCCTTTCTGCTTGCTGCGAAAAAAAACATATAAGTTAAATCGATTATGTATAAACCTAGGAAACATCCGATATTAAAATGTTTAATAGATCATACTAACATCACTCAGTCCATCAGTGCGCAATATCTTGGACTTGAGCCAGCTTAGATAGTACACTCGTACACGGTTTTTCTTTCCAGAAACAGTGACCAGAATATTTTGTCCTTCTAACACTTCCATCTGCTGGAAGCGGCGTCGTGAGATTAATTGATATACTTTGCCCTGACCAGAGCGGTCGAGCAGCATCAAACCATTTTCTGTCCCAATAAGTAAATTGACTCCTGAAAATTTAAACACACATAAAATCGATGCAATTATACGAAAGACCACCACTAGGTACATCATTAACATTAAACTCACCCCATAATGCGGCGCAGAGAATCTCCGAGTTGAACCTCTTTTTGTATTTGCGTATCTCTGGCGTGTCCGAGGAGAGGTCGTGTCCGGTGGGCGTGACGTTGACGTTGACGTGGCTCTCTCGGCGCGACACGTTCCCGCCGGAACCGGTGGTGCCGCCGCTGCCGGTCGAGCCCGCGCCGAACCCGAACGTCAGGAACGAGCGCTGCTTCTGTTGCAAGGGGAGGAACTGTTGCTGCGAGCCCACAGACGAGTTCGACGGCGAGTGTTGTAGAGGTGATGGGTGTGAGGGGTGTGCAGGGTGTGATGGGTGTGATGGGTGTGCGGGATGCGGGGGGTGGGGTGAGGTCGTGCCCGTGGCGCCTGATACGAACGAGCGCGACGGCGTCGACTGGACAGACGAGGACGGGTGGTGGTGATGGTGGGACAGAGGCGTGCCGCCCGCGATGGCTTGTCTATACTGCAACAGAAAACGGAATCACGTTACGTTCATCATTATTATTACCAATAACGAAAACAGCGATTATTTTATAAAACCCTGATTGGCCATTCTTCTATTAATACGTGATTTGTTAGTCAAATCCATCCCCCAATGATTAGTTCTCATCTCAGATACATTTGGAAAGTTATTAGCATGACGACTATTATCTACCATTTAATGAGCTTGTGACGACCATGGTTCGTTAATATGATATCAGGCAATGAATCAAGTTATTCAAATACGACATTACAAGTATGTATATTACGTGCATGCACTCGTCCAGTGCTGAATGTAGGTAATATCTATATTTTGAATACCTGATTTTACCACCTAAACTTATAACATTAAAATAAAATATATTTCAAGATGTATTAAAATTGAACACAACTAATAACCATTCATGGAACGGAGTGATTAGCTTTTTTTATATTTGTGCGTTAAAAACAGAAATTCGATAACTACATCGATATTGTGCGTTATTTTTCAATATAGCTTTGATAACAATAATTTTGAATTACGCCTAAACCACACATTCATATAAACAACCAGCCATATGTAATGACATGTTGAAATACTTGAGCAGCACCCCATTCTCCCGTTATACCTTTTGTTTAGTTACTGTTATTGAAGCTGTCTCAAATCATTCTACCTTGAAGCTTGGCTATCGATCTGCATTCGATGATCAACGTGAGATATTCGTATATGAAATGAAAGAAAGCTTCTAAAAAATGCATATATATAGAAGAAGATACATATCCAACTGTCAACAAACAACATTCTAATGTAACCTCAGAAGCATTTCCTCTTATTTGCAATACGATTAATACTTACGCCGGGCTAAGAGGTGTCTGCAAACCGGCCGCGAAGTGGCTCCCGGATGTTTGCATGATTGACAACCATTATAACATTAATACGATAAACCAAAAGCTGGACACCATGTATGGTTGGTATATAGAGCTTCAAACAACACAATATGGGGAAATGGAGACAAGTCATTTATTAAAAAATGGGTTAAAAAGACAAAACAAATTAATTCATAGAACATTCGTTAATAATAATTAAAATGAGCAATTATGTTTAGAAATAGAAATGTAAAGTCATAGTGTGTTAAGTCAAATAATACCCAATATAGAATGTTATTATAGAAAATCTTATCACAATGATGTATAGATAATTCGGTATGTTGGAAGCTCTTACGTTAATTACGAACAAATTAAGGCATGTTACTGTAATTCCCTTTGTAATGTATTCCCGTAAGCATATGATTTGTGTATAAATGCCATTTGTCAACACTCCCCTTATACAGAACAAAAACATCAAGTGGCAACAACTATGTACTATGTATGTTTCGATGATGGTAGCCACTACTGTCGTAATACAAAGCAGTGGCTATTCGTACTAAGAGTTTACTCTACGCACACAAACGCATCGTCTAGACTCTAAATATTGTGTACAGGCAGTAGGGTGGCAGAGGTGTGGTGTTGTATGTGAAATGCAAGCTTACCTCTTCACTGGTGGATTTGTCGTGTCTCGGCGGAGTGGTGGGCTGTCCGGCCTGGCTGAGCAGGTCGGGCAGCACCGAGCTCGTCCGCGCGCCGCCGCTGTCGTTGCCGCCGCTCGATCGACCCTACATATACACCATTACTCTGACGATGTTTCCACTCTATTAACACAGGGTAGACTTCTCATATCGTGGCATTTCGCTAACAAAGCATATTCATTGTTTTATCGACCGACTTCCAAAAAGGATAAGGTCAATTCGTCCGCATTTTTTTAAATGTATGTTACGTGATATTTCCGCCAAAAGTGGACCAATTTTCACAATTCTTTTTCTGTTCGATAGAGCTTGTTTCAAGGGTGGTTCCATATAAATTTGGCTACGATCGGATTTGAAGTCGGTCCGTTGAATTTATAAACTTGTGATTATTGAATACAAAAAAGACATGAATATTTTGTTACTCAACATACACGATACCTAATGTAACAAACGAGATGAAAAGTCTATTTAATCTTCTAAAAGGTCTATCAAAACCAGAAAGGTAAACATGTCGGTGTATAAGTTAATCTTAAATCTATTAAAACGTTCAATAAACATTACAAGTAAATGTATAGCAATATTAATTCGACACAGCGCGACAAACATACACGACAGCCAATACATGCAAAACACATTCACGAATTTGATGGATCCTGTTTTCGTGTCCTGAGCTTTCATTAGGCGGCATTCCTAAACTTGTTAATTGTCGAGTGTTCATGGCACAAGTGTGTTCGTTATTTGTTTGACGGTTGATGGCAGGAAGACGGTATTCGCGCACAGACAAACTGAATGGTTAATATGCTATTAGTCATGAGTTGCAGTGATCATATTATGATGTTAGAAGAATGCACAAATTGAAATCGACAATATATACAACTTCCGTTTCTGTAATGGCGCCGTCACACCGGGCCGAACGAAGCCGAATGAATCATGCCTGTTTCATTCCCACAACAGCGAAAGTTTGATTGTGTGAACACAACAGGTGTAGATTCGTTCGCCTTCGTTGGGACGTTGTGTACCCGCCATAACAAGACGATGCATTACCCATAAGAAAATTACCATAGATAAAATTACTACTAAGAAAAATCCGAGACCCAGGTCTGTCTATATTTAAAAAATATCACGCCAAAAGGTAAGACGTGTGAGCAAAACTAATCTGTATTTTGATCTTTTTAACTACAACTAGGATGATTATTTTATATAAAAAACGCTTAATACAATTTAGCACATACAATAAATTCCAACCATTCCCATACATTAAATATAACAGTCTGTTAATACCAAAACCCACAACTACAAAATAAAGTCCAATATCAAAACCTTTAATAAAAGCATAACCATTACTGATGTTAGTACAAACTATGTTAGGAAATAGAACCCTCATACCAGTACATCGTTAAGAAATTATTAATCAAACTATCCTGGCGGGAAGCATTTACCTGGTCCTGTGCGAGTACCGCTTCCTGCCCACTCGCTAAAAACTCTGTGTGCCGGTTATACTGTGAGTTCCTTCTGAATACAATGTCGGATTCAGTCTTTTCTCTACGCGGCTTGACTACACTAGCACCGGCGCAGACATCGGTGAGGTCGGGCTCCGCGGGGAGCGGCGAGCCCGCCTTCTCGAAGCAGATGCTGGTCGCGGGCGAGTCGCTGTTCACGCTGCTCTGCCGGCTCGGCGAGTTGCTCTCACTGTTCTGCCTGATCAGCGCCGCCACATTCTTCAACGCGTCGATCGTACTGCTAGTCACAGCCTTCTTATCATTGTCCCTTCTGTCACACTTCTTAACTTCCCCCTGAGCGGACATTTTCAAGCTATCGTTCATCTTGATAAAATCAGTCAGTATCGGTTCTCCCGAAGTCGGTTGTTTGATTATTTGTTTTCGAGAATTGTTGAATATACCGCTAGACCTCATTTGTTTGTTGATTCCCGACTGATTGTCGTGCTTCGGGAAGTAAATGGCGGAGTGGCGCGTGCTCGGCAGAGGGAAAAGGTCCGAATTCTCTCTTCGGAACCCTCTGAAGAATCGGTTAGGCGAACTAACTTCGGATTCCTGTTCCTTTTTGTGTTTTAACATTTCAGACAGTTTGTCCTGTGCATTTTTCTCGTTGGGTTTTTGTAATACTTGCTTGTGTCGAGAAGGAGGCGTGGCTATTGCCTTGTATTTGGCCCACGCGTCATCCATCTCCAGTCGCGACTGCCGCTGCAATGGTATTCGCTTTTGTTCCGCATTTTTCGAAGTCTCCTGCTTTTCTTCTTTCACTTGGGCATTCTTTGGAGGGAAAAATCTAGCAAAATCCCAGTCCTTCAGTAAGACTGCTTCATCAATGTCTGATTGTCTTTTAATGTTTTCCTGACTCTCTCTCTGGTGTTTCGCAAACATGTCCGATACAAAAAGATGAGTAAATAATATGTAGACAGCGAAATAAAAAATGTATTATATAGCAATGCCTAAACCTTAATAATGCTCACTGATCTTACTTTGGCGTGAAATTATATAGGAAATCACAGGCCAGTTAGCCGCCGAATTTTTTTTATAGATGTCAAAATGTAGTAATGTAAAATGACAACTAATGGAATTAGCACAAATATAGGTGGAATACGGAAGACACTTACCCTTTTCATAACGAGCGTCCTGTCGCCGTGCGCGTCGTCGTCGTCGGGCGTGGGGGGGAGCGGGCGGGTGGGCGCGCCGTCCGTCGGCCCCGAGCCCGGCCCCGCCGCCCCCCCACCGCCGCCTCCGTCCTCCGACACTGCGCTCAAACCCGGCCTGTAGCAAAACTCGGGACTGACAAGCCAAACAAAAACAAAACCGAAGGGCACCAACAAAAAAGGGTAAAATGAAAAAAAAAAAAACAAAAAAAATTGCAATTCAAAAGTAACAAAGGGAAAAAAATGCGATTTAGATATAATACACACAATATATATATACACAATCGAATAGTATCAGTTATACCAAAAAACTATTTTTGTCTGTCTTGCCTGGCTAATCTCTGAAACGACGGGATCACACAATTGGCCAGGACTTTCATTATCATTTCTGTGTCATATAAAATGAATACATAATCTTTGAATCCATTTTCAACTCACAGCGGTTTAGGCGGGTCGCTGGCGAGTAGAGTACCGTCGTTTCTGACTCGTCCACCACTCTCCTCTGCATCAGAGTCGCTATCGGAGTCATCAAACGTCGGCTCCGGCGGGTTCTTGTCTACTGTCGGCCCTGAGTTTAAGTAATTAACCTCAATATACACTTACAAATTGATGTGATGTAATAAGTATTGATGCAATAATGAACCTTGTCCGTTGGTCGGCGCTCGTGGCGGTCTTGTAGGCGGCTCATTCCCGGACACCACGCCCAATTCGTTCAGTTGAGCGGCCAGCTTGTCCAAATCCTAAATGTTCAAGTCATAATAAATATACTTAATAATCCTTATTACACTATGTTTAATAACACACACTTGACATAAACCTACCTCAGGCCTTCGCGGTGGAAACTGCAGGAATCATGTGCAAAGAAAGGTAACAGCGTGACATGGAAATAAAAAAATAAAAAAAGCAAATAAATAAAAGTAAACTGTTACAATCAGGAAATTAGACAAAATCAGGAAATAATATAGCTATGTACTAAAAGTGATAAATATATATAGCTAAGGAGACAGTAGAGCATTTACCATAGGCTTGAACATGTGATGTGAGCCGCGCTGCGGGGGCTGCGGCCCACTCGCCGGCGGCGTGCCGTTATTAGAACCAGAGCTGTTGGACGAGCCCGAGGACTTCGGCGTCGGGGGCAGAGGCCTGAACATACACAAACATTTAATTAACATGTTGCCTGTAATGAGCAACAATAATAAATATTAAGTTAAATCAATAGGATACTCATGCTATTTTGAATACGTATTTACCTATATCTATTAGGCTGTTGAGCCTGCGGGTCTGGCACAACGATCAGTCTTTGTGGAATGGAAGGCCTCGCCGGAGGCCCTGGTTCTAGAGCACACACAGACGGCACAGTGAGTCACACATACAATTAGCTTGTTATTGTACAAAACAGAAGTGAAGTTATAGTGTTAAGTTACCTGGGATCTCTTCCCGTTCCTCACGTTTACTGTTGCGTTTAGGCGGTGGCTGGGGTTGTGCGACTTCAGCGGATCTATATTAGTACAAAAATACAATATTGTTATTTTCAAATCATAGATTACTGTCAATAGATACGTGATCGCGCACATAATTATCTATACACATACCAATAAATTTTGTAGGACTTTTGCTTAAATAAAGTTTAATAACAGGCCAATCTGGTAAATGCATTCTTAGGATATATTGTAGCATATCATATTGTTTCAGTATTTGTAAATCATGTAACTTAAAGTTATACAATGTTGTATCTATTGAATGTAACCTATTAGAATTGTTTGTTATGTAGTTAATAAGCCACAAATATAATTTAGCGTGATGTGTGTTACCTGGCCCCCTCCTGTATCTGCTGGAAGTTCCTGCGCAGCGTGTCGCTGGTCTGGTGCGCGGCCGCGTTATGAACGATGGAGGAGGGCTCGCCAGCCACCGCGTTCTCCTCCTCCTCTCCCTCCGACCCTGAGTATTTGTAATCCTCTCGCACTGAGTTGTCTTGTTTTCTCTTCTTACATCTATCTATGTGATCCTTCAGTTGTATTCTTACTTGCCTCTCTGTTGGCTGATCTCTGAAGTAGAAGCAATATTAGTCAATTAACTATGGTTTGATTCATTTTTGTTACTTCAATAAGTATATGAGTTTGTGTGTGTGTGTGTGTGTGTGTGTGTGTTTGTTTGTTTGTGTGTGTTTGTTTGTGTGTGTTTGTATGTGTTTGTTTGTGTGTGTTTGTATGTGTTTGTTTGTGTGTTTGTTTGTGTGTGTTTGTTTGTGTGTTTGTTTGTGTGTGTTTGTTTGTGTGTGTTTGTTTGTGTGTGTTTGTTTGTGTGTGTTTGTTTGTGTGTGTTTGTTTGTGTGTGTTTGTTTGTGTGTGTGTTTGTTTGTGTGTGTGTTTGTGTGTGTGTGTGTGTGTGTGTGTGTGTGGGTGGGGGTGTGTGTGTGTGTGTGTGTGTGTGTGTGGGTGTGTGTGTGTGTGTGTGTGTGTGTGTGTGTGTGTGTGTGTGTGTGTGTGTGTGTGTGTGTGTGGGTGTGGGTGTGGGTGTGTGGGTGTATGTAAGCTTGTAAATTTGCAATATTCACATACATCAGTGGAATACTAAATATTTAAGGGCGACTTACAGCACCATTACAAATCTAGAGTTAGTGTGATTTAATTTAGATGCCTTTCATGTTGCAAATCGCCCTTAGTAACATGCATATTTATGTATATAAACTACATACACACCTTGCTTAGATATGCAAGATTTCAATTATGTATACAACTATGTAACACAAGGTGAACTAAATGAATATTTTTTGAGCAATATTTTATCAATAATTAGTTATATTTTCAAATTTGTTGGATTGCATAATTTGGGTTACCTTATGAAAGGGTGCTTAAGAAGGTGTTCAGTGTAAGGCCGTTGATGGTAGTCTTTTACTAGCACAGTTTCAATAAAACTATGAAACTTTTTAGCCCATTTCTTTGACTTCAAACGTGGTGGTGGGTTCCTGCAACAGAATTATCAAAACCTTTATTTTTAAACATTGAATTAGGATGACATATTTATTCTACCTCTAACATGTTAAGAGAAGATTCAATATAGTTTACAATAGATTAAAATGTAATGTACTGAAGGTTACCTTGGGATAAGAAAGAGAGCCCTCATAGGATGAAGGTCGCACAGTGGTGGTTGACTCTCGGCCATCTCGAGAGCAGTGATACCAAGGGACCATAGGTCAGAGCGATTATCGTATGTGGCGTCAGGATTCTCGTCGCACGCGATAACTTCCGGCGCCATCCAGTATGGAGTGCCAATGAATGTGTTTCTTCTACCTATGGTTCTATCCAGTTGTGCTGATACTCCAAAATCCACTATATCATACAAAATATAACCATTATTTAGGTAAAAACCCATCCATATAAAGTAAAGCCGCACCTACACAAAACAAGGTTTTTCATTGTCTCCTGCTCATATAACAATGAACCATAGAAAAAAAATTTGAAATACCATGTTATGTGTAGGTGTTTCGTATAATGTTTTAGTGTAGGAGATGCAACTTAAGCCAAACTTATGTGTGTGAGCCACTAGACACTTTTTAGATATGGCCTGATAAATAATAAATGTATTAAAATGTCTACTGCTGGTGTTAGCATATTCGTATCTGGCTGAATGGCGCCCACCATACACCTGCCATACACCATGGTGCTAAAACCTGCCATAGTGAACCACACTCCAGGTTTGCGTTCCAGGATCAGGCAGTGTACTTCCAGGTCTCTTGAGGGGCTTGCGGCATGACTTGATAGTTGGTTGAGACGGGTTGTGGGGTATTCCTGTATCTGCATTGGTCATCCGCCTGTCTTGTTGCAAGCCCCTAGATTTGCTGCTTCTGTCTTCGGATTCGGAGTATGAAGAAGCATAAATAGGCCCATATGATTCTGACTGCAACTGACAGACTGCGACTGACTGGTCGCTAGTTTTTTTGGACTGCACTACGCTTACCATCAGGTGCAGTATAGTCACTTTGCTGTGTCCAGATAAATAAAAACTAAAATGTTAACTAAGAAGTTACTTTCTAAATGCATAACATAAAAAAAAAACCTTTTCACGCTCATTAAAGTAGCATATAAGTATATTTATATATACAGATAAAACAACAATGCTGTTTCCAAATTTCATCAGACATACTGAAAAATGTATAGGGCTACATAAGATATCAATAGTACACACCCAGTTTAACTTCTGCATTGTCTGTGAGCAGAACATTCTGCCCCTTGATATCTCTATGGATGACTTTGTTTGAGTGCAAGTAGCTGAGGCCTCTGAGGATTTCCCTACATATGTATGATATCCATTCTTCTTTCAAAGACTGTCCTTTTGTAGATTTAACTAAATCGGTCACAGAACCTAGAAAAAAGTTTGTTATCAATTTAATATACCAAGTCATGTTCTTGCAAGAGACAGAAAGTGTTCTTAATGTGTAAGGCTGATTATAGCCGCCACCACCATTTTAATTGTAGATAGTGTCATTATTGGGAAGATTTTTCTTGACATTTGAAAACCTGCATACCATGATGCACCACTAGTATTTATCACAAATCTGGTGAAAAAATAGTCATGTTCCTTCATATTTTCCGATGATACATCTACATAGACACAGCACAATACATTTGACATACATGTTGTTAGCACAAATTGTAATTCCATACTCAAGTACAACACATCAGAAAATAAAAAAAAAATATGAGCTCAAATAGTTGTCAGTGACACAGACCAGCACCACAGTACTCCATGACTAGCCACAGTTGATCATCCTTCCCTGGTGGGCTCTTTTTGATGAATGCACCATAATAAGTGGCAATGTTACGGTGGTTTGAGTACTTTTTCAGCACATTGATCTCAAGTTTTATCTCTTCCTCTTCATCCTGTGTGACATCCATAACTTTAATGGCTGCCAGCTGTCCTGTTTTTGTGTGACGACCCTAAAATGTTAGATAATGTTATAAGTAGTGTGTTGTGATAAACAAACTACATCCTTTTATGACAAATATTTCAGTAATTATGATGAACATAGATTTTAACATTGTTTACTTTACAATAATGATAAGAGTCAGTTACTAATTATTGTTTCTTCAATACAATTCTATTATTATGATGAATTAAACTATTTCAGAGTAATGACTCAATTTAAAAATATTTTTCATACATATTTGTGACAGGTATACAGATAAAATGTTCTATAGTATTGATTTTTACAAAAATCACACAGAATAATCAATGCAACATCCTCCTTGCCATCACAAAAGCCACAGATTAGTAGGGCATTGACATACATAGGACTATTTAATTATTATTGTGATGCTGTTATTGGAGCCTATTAAGTTTAATTTTGAGTAGTCTAAATGCAGTCAATTACTCAGTTCACACAAGGGTCACCACATTATCAAATTAAGTAATCAACTAATTACAAATGGACTACATTATACCAGTTGTGAGGGAATCATCTATATACGTGCTTGTACATAAAATGGTTATAGATAATCGTTTTATTTTGATAATGCATACCTTGTACACTTGTCCGTAAGTGCCATTTCCGACCACTTCTATTAGTTCAAATATTCCAGCGGGATCCTGAAACCAACCGATTAGCCATAACGCTGCGTTTCATAGCTAAAACGAAGGTTACTATGCCATTTCTATGTACGTGAACCTTCACTTATGATTCACGCCCTGTGAGATCATTGCCCTTTGCTGCAGGCCTTCTCTATCTAAGGGTGGTCACTTTTGTAACAAATCTGACTATTGTTAAATCTAAAAATAGGTTTCTTCAAAAGTTTACCTTTAACGCGCTGAGGTCAATGTCGTCTAATGAACAATTTACAGACGGTGCCAGTTGATGCGCCATTTTGAGTATATTGTCACACACGAAGACAAAGCACGGAAACCTCACATTAATGTAAAAAGCATATAAAACACCTAAATTACAACATTGGCAATGTGATTATTTATTTTTCAGTAAATATCATTATATTTATAAAATAACTCATTGTTTACACTTAAAAATAAGTAAAATAACAGATACACTATTCATGCGTCGCTCACACACCCGGCGGGGATGTCAGATTAAAATAATTTACCACAGATAAAATAACTAGTGTTGTCACTCAAATCGAGTCTCTTATTTTGTCTTTGCTTCATCTAATCAATAAAAAAGTCATTTTAAGCGCGCATATTCGCATAAAGGAGCCTCGTTCAAAATAATGTTACATTTATACTGCCATACAATCTTAAGTCTATCAATAATAAATATTTTTTTACTCTTTTTATTGGCAAAGATTTCTAGTTCATACAGCTTCGTTTTTGACTAAAGCGAACGCTCGGCACTGGCCGCGAAATTCAAATGATTTTACGGTTTTCAGAAGTTGAAGCTCAACATTTTGTAAAAAAAAACAAGTTTTCGCGGTTGGTTACTGTATATTTACAGAAACTATAAATGAGCAGTAGGTAAAAATCTTTTTCTCAAATTAATAATTTCGTTTATTACCCCTACGTTGTATGTTGCTTACATTTACAATCCCATTATTCCATTTCCATTCCATTTATCGAGTATCTGTTGTGTTTATTAGCGCAAAATTATTTACGTAAATATTTACATGAAAGATTTTGCTGTTTCTAAAAGTATAATGAAATTCGAATTTCACGGGCGAGTGTCAATCTTTTTTCTTATAAAGCACAAGAAGAACGATTTAATATTTTTTTTGCTTTAATAAGAAGAAAGACGTACGTGTTTACGTGTGAGGCCTATTTATTTCGGCGTCCATTCCTTCCAGTACAATGCTTTTTAGATGGTTTTCCCGATGCGGAGCTGTCGACCAATACTCTTCGACGGAAAGCACACGAATTCAGGTATTTCAATGTTTCCACTTTCCATACACTGTTCATAATTGTCTGGCATAGATCCTCTTTTTATTTACACGCTTTATATTAGCTTCACCTTTATGTATGTTTGAATCTATGTATGTATGCAAATATGTATGTAATGGAATATTTCCATGGGATTGTCACCATGTTTCAGACGTCTGATGAACTTGTAAATTGGCACAAGTATCAAGAACTGATGACAGTACAATAATTTAATCATTTTGTCCTGGTATCCTGACCAGGATCACCAGGATAGTAAAAAAATGAAATACGATTAACTGAAAATCAAGTCACTGGTAAGACTTTTAAAGTGGTAGAGCCACGCTGTAGACAGTAACGTCTATAGCACGAATGGGCCGGCTCGACCGGTTAGATACCACTGTCTCACAGAAAACCGACGTAAAGTGGCAGCTTGCTGTCGCGTTTCGTTCGGTGAGTGAGATGTCCGGTGGCCCATTTCCCCACTCCCTTTCCCAATCCCCTTCCCTTCCCTTCCATTCCCTCCCTTTAGATTGGTAACGCACCCATGATTCTTTTTGTGTCTTGGGTGTCTATGGGCGGTGGAGATCACTTACCATCAGGTGACCCATCTGCTCGTTTGCCAATCTCTGCTATAAAAAAAAAAAAAAAAGACTGCATTTTAGTAGGTATATAGGGTAACGATTTTGCAGATACTAAAAATGTAAAAATAAATAATAGTTTAAAAAAAAACCGGGTAAGTACAGAGTTCCGAAACAAGGGTACCTAACTATTACTTAAATATAATTTTTTTAGACATAATTTTAAATGTATAGTCCATAAACTCATATTTACTACCCGTTTTACATAACTGACAACTTCATATAAGTGATATTGAAAATAACTTGTACGTTATTTTTTTTTTTACTTTGGTGGTCTATTACTCAAAAACTTGTAAAGCCTGCTTAGTTGCTATAGTTTTCGTTTGAAATTAATGATATTTGCTACTACTGTGAATTTTTTCACGTATCCAAAACCAACCGTTTCGGAAATAGAGGGGGGGGGGGCGACGCCCTACTCGACCAAATTTTTTCACTTTAAAACTTAATTATTCGCAAACAGAGCCTCTAATCGAAAAATGTTTTTTGCAAAGCCGCCTTGTTTTTTAAAGACCTATCCAGCGATACCCCACACAATAGGATAGTGGAGGAAAAATTCACCCCCACGTTCCATGTAGGGGAGGTACCCTAAAAAAAATATTTTTCAGGATTTTATTTCACGCGTTTCTGAGTATTATAGATATGTATACTCGTGCCAAATTACAGCACTCTAGTACTTAAAGTCTCTGAGATAAACAGTGGTCAGACAGATAGACGGACATGACGAAACTATAAGGGTTCCTTATTTGCCATTTGGTTTCGGAACCCTAAAAAGACTAAAATCCACTTTTATATCACACCACACTAAAAAATTAAAATTACTTTTCAGTATAAAGTTTGTTCCAGAGCGATACAAATCATGGTATAAAGCGTAGGATGCCAAATATAAAATGTTACATATTCTATTGATAGCTATTCATAAAAGTAAAATAATTTTAATAATGTTGTGAAAACACCCCACGTTTTTACAATGATTTATATAGCTGTAGAATAAACTCTTTATACAGAAAAGTTATTTCGATATTTTACTTGTGCGGTGTGTTTTAAAAGCGTTGTTTTCTTTTTTTTTAACTATCATTTTATTATTAAAAAAATAGCTCCACCATGATGATTTTGCCTCTGTTAAGTAGTAAATGGAAGGTACCTATGTTCTTCAGTACGTAGAATAAGTATGGAGGGTTCAAAGTTAGATTAAAACTTGAAATGTCGACTAAAGCCGCGTCTCCCACACTAAAACATTACACAAAAATAAATACACGAAACATGGTTTCGCTACACATTTTTATCTACAGTCCATTGTTCTATGAACAGGAGACAGAGAAAATCATTGTTTTGCGTATGTATTTTTGTGTTTTGTTTCGAAAAAACAAGTGCATGAGCCGCGTCTTAACATAAACTTTATTTATTTTTACTAAACGCAACGTTTAATGATTTATTTGGGACTCTGATTAAGAGTGTTGTTACCTAGGATTAGGTAAGTAAAAAAATATTCCACGGCTGAATTAGAAAATTTGTGATCACAGTAACTAAAGATGTATGCATTGGTGATGATTTTCAACATTTTCATAAATATGGCCTTTTTTTGCCTGGCGTTGACCATGCCCAATGCCAGAGTCCGCCTTTCTTTTTAAACGCTTCCACATCGCCCAGTCTTGAACATCCTCCACAGTAAAACAATTGCTTCTCATATCATCCTACATAACGTCCAGCACAAAGTACTTTATACATAATAATATTTAACCTCCAGCGAGTGATTTTTGTGCCGCCCACGGGGACCTGGACCTGGTATGATCTAGTTTAGACGTAATTTAGACCATCGCAAGCGACCGTCTTGCAGTTTATCTTTCTTCTTGTAAGTCATGTAATGTTGCACATTCATCGTAGCATCTTCATTTCATAAATACACGTATTTTTTTTCTTAATTCACCCAGAGCTGGTATATTGTAGTATATAGCAGCTTTTCGTTTGATGTTGAGCATCCGAACAATGTGTATAGTTGACGATTTCAATAGAGATTTATCGCGGAGTTGCAAGTGGCTCTAAAATATGTTCTTGATGGTTAACTTTAGGAAAATAGAAAACTGCTTTGAAAGTATATAACTAGGTATAATGCATATAGTTTGATAAACTTTTTCACATACAAAAATAGAAGTTACGTGTGAATCGCACCATTCACACACACACACACACACACACACACACACACACACACACACACACACACACACACGCACACGCACACGCACACGCACACGCACACGCACACGCACACGCACACGCACACGCACACGCACAGTGGTATTAAACCGGTCGAGCCGACCCATTCATGCTATAGGCTCTACCACTCAAAAAATGTTTAAGTTTTTACTTAACGGACCGACTTCAGAACTTATCCGAACGTGACCAAATTTATATAGGACCATCCTTAGAATAAGCTATATCGAACAACGTAATGTTGTGGTGTTTTTAGTTTAGCTTCATTTCCGGCCCTACTTGTGGTAATGGATATGCTGTAGCTATCTTTCTACCTGCCCCTATCCCACCTTAATGTGGGGTCGGCCCAACACACTTCTTCAAGTATGTGAGAGAAATGATTTGGCTTAGTTTTACGACCAGCCGCCTGCCTGACGTCAACTCCCTCTGAGGGTTCCAGTTCTGAACAAATTAAATTAGAAAATTTGCTTTGCCCGACCTGGGAATCCAACCCAGGATCTCCCAGTCCACAGCCCATACATGCTGCCACTAGACCAAGGAGGCGACTATAGCTATACAAGACAGAAATTCCAGTCTCAATCAACTTATGACAAATTTCAAAGTCGCATTATTACACTTCATAATCATCATCATCATCATCAGCCATAGTCCTATGGCTGATGATGTTCACTGCTGGACATACACTTACATAAATTTATTTATTTATTTATTTATTTATTTATTTACACTTTATACATGATATGTACAGGCGGACTTAATGCCTGAGGCATTCTCTACCAGTCAACCTTTGGGTGGTGCAGAGAATAAACAAGGTAGGTGTATAAATTAAAATAGAAAGAGAGAGGTGCTAAATATTATAATTATAAATCCAATATATACTAATACATATTCTATTATATATAAATATAAAACCATATATACTTTAATAAATAAATAAATATATGAGATATATATATAATAAATAATATATATATATATCATATCAAGAAGAGTATACGTTATTGTACTTGCCCGAATTGTAATTCCCCCCATTCCGCTTAGAGCTAAGTACGCTGCCCACTGCAATACATGGCGTTTGAGTTTCAGACCAGCATACTTCAACGACAGGTTTCCTATGCGTGCTTATCGCACATAAATGCGAAAACGAAGTGTTTATTTTCTTTCTCAATAGGTATGTCTATTTTGTTGCTTCCCTACGCCGTCGCTTTGCTATGAGTTTACAATAGGCACATATTAAGATTGCTGGTTGTTTAATTGTCAATCGCTGCATTACGGGTCGTCCGAGGTGTTCGGTAGAGTGGTGTGAATGGTACCGCGTTTAAATCTTTTCCTCTGATATCATTACAACGACACTTTGTGATGAAATTGAGTAAAACATTGTAACCGAGGGTCCTGATTTAGGGTTGAGAGCATTTTAATTTCATCACCATTGGTCCCGATATTGATTTAAAAGGCAATAAGATATTGTTGTTATGACTTTTTGAAGTTAAAAAAGAAGTAAAAGGTTTTAAAGTTGTCCATTTTTTTTTTCTGTGGAATTTATGCATTTGTTTTGCATTTTAGTTTGCGGAAACGGTGTTTTACTAAACCTTTCTTTCTTTCTACCCTTATCCCATTAGAATATGTGGTAAGCGCAATATAAATTAAGTGTGCTGCAAAACGGATTTGACTTAGTTTTCATGATCGGGTGCGTTCAGGGTCGATGTCGGGCATATTGGATTTGAAAATCGCATTACTTGACCTGGGACTTGAACCCAGAACCTGCAAGTGCACAGCACACATACGCTGCCACTAAGCCATGGAGGCGTGTTTTGCTACAACACGTAATATTTTTGTACTGTACTTGCAGCTCTACGAATGTTTAATTAATTAAGAACACGTAATTTCACACAAGAAATAATGCAAAGCTCTTAAGAGTATATTAGGTATGCTAATCATAGAATATGAAATGGATAGAATAAGAAAACTAAAATATATGGGTATTTTCCATAGACTCTATCAACCTGTCAGCAATAGCGTCGAAATTTATGCCATGCAAAAGAATTTTGTGGTTAGGTTACTTTATTCTTAAAATAACCGTGTATAATGCTTTTTAATCTTATTAAAATCTTACTACTCGTATATGTATCTATGAGCAACCACTCGGTTTAAGAGCAACGAAGGCCCTGAAACGGAACATGTTTGAGCCCTCATCCACGTGCAGTGCAGTTCAGACTCGTTAGGTCCACATAGATTAAAATAATTTAGATGTATTTACTATGTATAAATCTTTTGTTTCAAATAAAGGTTCTCTACTTATTTGAATATAATTTAGAAATAACATTGTCAACCTTTTACTGTTGAGTTATATGTAGATAGAGTTATTTGCATTAAGGACGTAATTTCTAAATAAAATAGTTTAACTAACATATTTATGTCCAATAAATACAATGGTAGATACTGTTAAAATAAAAATATTTCTATATCTGAATTCTAAACTATAGACATTTATAAATGCATTGTAACATAGCTTTGTAACTTGTACATTGTGCCTGTCTCCAGTCTAGATAACTTACTAGAAACGATGTGTGTTGTTGCACAAATACAAATCTAAATTATTAGCTATACAATATACGTATAAGCAAAATATAGTCACAGTGCTACGTGCAGCAGTGCGGCCGTGCATGCCGAATCGTAAGATCAAAGCAGCCATAGGTAGTTACTTTACCTACTCCAACACCCACACGTCTAAAGCATTTCAGCAGTGTGCCAGTGTGCGACGGAGCACACAGACGCACCGGGGGCAACACGAATAAAAGTATAATAAATGTTACCAAGACATAAGCGCGGCGTACGGTACTATTTGTTCGGGAGGGAGGTTGGAGGCACTCATACAAGCGAGGGAGAGGCTGTGTTGGCGCTGCCTGTCAGTTTACCGTTGCGAGGCGCGTAGTGCGGCCGGACGCTGGACCGCCACCCGCGCGCCGCCGGCACCTCGAACCTCTTTGCCGCTGCTTGGACTCATCAATCTGGACTGCACCGGGACTCTAAGGACTTCTTAAACCTCTGTGCTCCCTTCAGGGTGTTCATGAACTTGGCAACTGGCTTGATCTCTTGCTTAGAGACAAAGTGCTACATCTCGTGCTTAACTGGAGTGTTAATCCGAATTCTAGGTGTTTATTGGATGGCTTCTTTATCGCTGGAGGTAAGTTTGTTTTATTTCTTATTTGCTTTATAAACCTTAGTTTTTTGCTTTATAATAACAAATTTTCTATATCAATCACTCTTCTATGCGTCTTGATTGGTATTTTTATGCGTACAGTCGGATATGTAGAGTCTATCGCCTCAAATGAATGCGGATAGAGACGTTTGTCTGTGTGTAATGAATGAGTCGAAGGTAATAAGTGTGGGCGGTCGGTGTGACGATCATTACCCGTAGGCAATGTTGTTTTTTATTCAATCGTTAATAAGAAATTGGGAAAATTGGTTGAACACTTAATGTTCTTACTTCTTAGTTAAATATAGTTCACGAACATCATCAAAACCGTTAGTAAAGCGCGTGATTCATCCGGAATAACTGTTTAGTAAGACAGATAAATATAAATGATTCTAACGTTATTTAAAAATTCAAAAGCACATCAGTTTGTTTTGCTTGTCACTTATCAGTGTTACAAATCCGAGTTTCCACCATATTATGCCATCGACGTATATTTGTTATGCAGTTATGAAATGTTTGCCTATAGAGAAGAGGAAAATGTCTCTAAAAACTCTTAATGTACAACAAAATATGAAATTATAGAGTACTGTTATATAAATTATTACCTACAGTTAACCTCCCGGATGCGGCCTTATTATTATTAATAATAATATTAAATACAAGCGATGAGTATTTCAATCACCACCACAAAATGTAGCACTTTTTGTTAGGTATTAAAGCCTTTTCAGATTATTCTTACGGTATTTCTATTAAATGTGTTTTGATTTAATAAACACAACATACATAACATAAGCTCACGTCTCGTATCTCGTAAGGAGTAGTCAGAGGCACACTAGCGAACTAGAACCCCCACATTTTGCCGAGCTTAGTTTCGTCCCAGATGTAATAGGGAGCGAGCTTATCGCCATCATCATCATCAGCCATAGGACGTCCACTGCTGAACATAGGCCTCCCCCAAAGATTTCCAGATCGACTTGTTGGAAGCGGCCTGCATCCAGCGACTTCTTGCGACCTTTATCTATTTTTCTTTGCCATATCGGGCACAAATACCAGACTACGGGTTGATATTAAAAAATCCAATATTAATTTGCCCGACCCGAGGATCGAGACATTAGGACGATATTGGTACCGCGCACGCAATACCACTACGCCACTGAGGCAGTCGATTCAATTAAACATGTCTATATCCCTGGAGGGGTAGGAAAGGTACATCCAGTATCAAGTACATCACAAACTCGCGGTTCATTAGTGACATAGTGATGAATCTACCGTTATGCTAATTGTTCATTCATGTTTGGGAAACTATAAATAAAAAGAACCAGACCTGGCATAGAACCCCTCATACGTTCGGTTTCACAATGCACGCCGCCATTATACCAATGCAGCGAAATTGACTCTGTATAGATAGAAATAGAATACAAATCGATAAAACATTTTTTAATTTTGTATATGACCTCCAGACTTCAAAGATTGATTATCAAATTATAATGCTGATACGTATCCTGTTTGAGTAACTCTAAGTATATCACGATCTGTATTACAGACGCTATTAAAAAGTTCCAAAACTATAAGTTAATAATGTAATATATTTTTTGTTACAGTAAAATTATTTTGAATTAATTTATTTTTATAAAATTATGTATACAGCCGTATTCAGCATTATATTGCTCAAAATAACATAACTTGTTTCCATATATGATGTCAATACGTTTTGCATTATCTTAAAGTTTCATCAGATAACTAATTAATTCTGTAAGTTTGACTGATGTCAAAATTTCGCAATTAACTAGCTCAATTCGCAGGTAACCTTAAAAGGTTGCTTAGCTATTGCGTAGAGTTTGAACAGCAGCCAATTCACGAACTCTTCGTTTTGATAAGAGTAACATGTACACAATACATTCAGGACTAAAGTGTTAGTCATCAATATATTATACCTTAGATGCACAGTTCTTTGCAAATATCGTCCTAAAAAGTGGTCTCAGCAATAAAACAAAGAAAAAGATCTCAAGTTCTAATTAAATCAAACACAAATATAACCCTATGCACGCGTTATAAAGTAGCTTTTTAAACGAAATGATCAAGCATTCTTAAATTTGAATTTTCAAATTTAGAATTCTATCGGCGTCCAACTGTAGGGAAAAGGAGTGCTTAAGCACTTCTTTGCTGTCCCATTTTCCGAGCGTCAACTGTGCATCTAGGTATATTATAATATATCAATGGTGTTAGTACTGAATACCAGACATCAGTGGCGAAGAGGGATTTTTTTTAAAGGGAAGCCAGTGCTACTTTCTCTTCTAGATAATACCTATATAATACTTATATATAAGCCTACAATCTGGAAAAGGGAAACGGGTAGGAAACGGATTGTATGGACCCTTCGCTACTGCCAGACATTCAAGAAAAATAAGTATATAAATACATGATCTAATATTAAGTAGTTATTTAGTGTTATTTATTTAGAAGTATTGTAAAGCCACGCTGGAGCCAGTATCGTCTACAGCATGAATGGACTGGCTCGACTGGTTTGAAACCACTGTCTCACAGTCAACCGACGTAAGTAGTAACTCGTTGTTTCGGTGATTGACGTTTTTCTTGTGTCTCAATTCCACTCTATACCTTTAGGGTCGACAACAAACCCATGAATCTCTTGGTATCACGTGGTATCTATAGAGGGTGGAGATGATGTGCCATCAGGTGACTCACCTGCTGATTTGCCAGTCTCTGCTATAAAAAATATTTTAACAAACTCGTATCTTCAGAACTGCATGACTTTAACTGAAGTGTGCATAACTTTAATATTAATAATGTACATTTGTTGCTTGTGCTTCACATGGAGAATAAAGTTGCTGGTTTTATTAATGAACTTTGGTAAGCTAATTTTGGATGATCGAGTACAACGGGTAGTTTATTTATATAGTTCACCGTTTGAACACACCGTTTAAAATACGTCACAATTATATGAGTTAATCTTAACACGTGAGCATCGTTTAGCTTAGCTCTCAGTGTAGCTTACACTTTATAGCAATACAGTTATTAATTTTAACCTACTACTGATATGTTTTTGAAGTTTTAATGTTCTGTAAGAACTTTACTTATGTCCAGAAATTTATATTGCCACAATTATTACCGAAAAAGTCATAACATTAATTTAAAAGCCGTTCGATGTTGTCAAATTTGGTTGCCATTTTTTGATCACTCGTTTTGTTTCAATACATTATTAGAATAATAATCAAAATCTCTTTGATAAACACTTTGATTAGCGTTTGTATGGTGCTAAAATA
The DNA here is from genome assembly GCA_036417725.1 of Clanis bilineata. Lineage (NCBI taxonomy): Eukaryota > Metazoa > Arthropoda > Insecta > Lepidoptera > Sphingidae > Clanis > Clanis bilineata. The sequence goes on along the minus strand of CM071151.1, from coordinate 9,913,584 downwards.
CATTGTTAATGAAGAAAGCAAGCCTCTCACTGAGGCATAAAAGTGAATGATCTACGCTTTTTGCTTCTTTAGGTTGTCACTATACTGTATTCAATATAACTCTATAATTAGACACCTTTATGTGAGTCAATGAAATTTTACTCAGGTAATTCTATGCTATATACTGCTTTTACTTGGGTATCTAGAACTATGAGGAAATTTAGGCCCGAAATACTGTGACTCCAAACGAATACTCGTGTTCATCAAAGATAGGTTGTGTCCTCTTTGCTGTTACTTAAAAATGAGTGTTATATTGTCTTACAGAAATATTTTTTTTCTGATTGCTTAGCTTGGATTTATTAAACATAAAATATTACGCGAAGTTAGCATTTCGAATTTCCGGCATGGAATATATTAAGCTTTAGAGGTTCGGCTGGCATGGCTTGGCGGCGTCGAATCGCTGCGGTGTTATGCGTGTGCAACGTGACGCGACGTGGCACGGCGCAGGCACACAGCATGGCGCGGCGCGACGGTGGCACGATGTAGCCGTGATCTGTCGTATTATGCAACCACAATGCTCCACGCCACACGCTGCCATCACACAGCGCAATAGGTATTTTAAACTACACAGCATAATGGGTCACGATTTGTCCTTTTAATTGTGTTCCAATTCCAAACGTCAAAGCAACAACAAAAGCAGTCTTTATTTGGCGAGCGTGAGGCATTTATTCAGTCATATTTTGCATCTGGAAAGATGTTTATGAAGATATTTGTATGAGTCATACGTTTATCGTCTTTATGCTCCCTACAAATTCTTATTTGCATCTAATATTTACCCTGATAATTATTGACTCTTATAATTTAAATACATGAACCATTATCGTCCCAATGCAGGAGAAAGGCGTCTCTACTCTCCTTCCACACCTATTGATTTAAAGCCCTCTGAAGCCAAACTTTAAAATACGAGAATATCCACAGACACGGATGTCTGTGAGACTTGCTCATTCCGCCATGTCATCTCCTTCTGAGCTTGCGCCTATTTATTATCTGCTGAGAATGTAATTACTTATATATTCTATTGATAATTCGATTAATAGGAATTTCAATTTAAAACAAAAAACTTAGTTTCACTTTTCGTTGCCCGTGAACTGAGGACTAATACTTCTCGCTCGTGGTCCCGAATACTGTCCGAAGGCTTTCAACAGCATGATCGTAATATCTTAGTTTCACTTAAGGTGTCTGGTTTGCTATCTTCACAGCAGCTATGGCGATGAACTCCGATGGTCAAATAAATTAATTTTACTGCATATGTAGTTAAAATTAATGCCGACTAACGGATGCATATGCGTCAGTATAAAGACACAAGACTTACAAGACCCGACCTCTGTGTAGACAGTACTATTTTTAAAGGTGTGAGCAAATTTAAATACCTTCGGTGCACTATAACTGATACAAACACTATAGAGGAAGAGATAGAAACTCGGATACATTATACTCTCCGTTGTAGTGCAGCCTTAGATAATGTTCTCGCGCCTAAGCTTCTTAGCAAAAACACCAAGATCCGCATCTATAACACCATTATTAGACCTATCCATCTGTATGGATATGAAACTTGGACGCTCACTCAAAAGAAGAACAAAAATAGGATAGAAGATCTCGTGGCCGAGACAAACATCATCGGTGAAATAAAGGCATACAGAATCTGCTGGTTCGGCCATGTAAGAGAATGGGAGAGAACCGTGCAGTAAAAAGAGCATACCTAGGACGACCGATTGGAGGCAGACCAGTAGATCGTGCAAGATACCGCTGGAAAGATGAAGTGGCGTTATTTAGTGTCAGAGGCCAGGAATCATGTTGGGTCGTTGCGCCAACTAGATAGATAGATAAAAAGGATATGTAGTTAATTTATTATTATAAAATTTACAGCAGCTTCCTTTACTGTATCCACTACTTGGAAATATAGTGTAATAATTCAAAATTCAGTATATTAGTTGCTCTAAAATGGTATAATTAAACTTAACTTCTGAGAAAACGAGATAGAACGCGAAAAGGATCTTTGTGGAAACTCCCGAATATTCATTTGTAAGTAGTGTATTATTTATTGATTATGTTAGTTTAAGGTTATATTGTAACAAAAAAATAAAAATGTCGTGAGTAATGTACGAAACGGATCAGCGATATAGTAAAAATACATTGTACCTCTATAACATTGTTATGTAGCTACAAGAGCATGCGACTAACTAAGCGTTGAGTTTTCATTATCGTGTAGTAATAACGTGGTTTATGGTATGTTATTTAAAATCTATTATTCGATATTGTTATAAGCTGAGTCAATTACGCTGGTCTTATTTAGCTTGGCACGTAAATTACATTAAAATTTGCGGGGCGCCTTGACCCGTCGCGTGCACGCCGGGCGGCGACTCAGCAGCGAGGCGCTAGGCGGAAGGTTGGTGCTCGACCGACCGCGACCAACTCCTGCGCAGAAAGTGTTTGTCCTTGTCACATTATAACGCATAACCTTTAACCCTCAAACAAAAACAAATCATTAACCATTGCGTTTTTTAAAGTCCACGCATGATTTCACACGTCAATTGACATTTTAGGAACAGTAATTGTTTTGTATCCAGTCATAACGAATGATGAAAGCATAGGTGTATATCTTATTTTAAAAGTTTTATTTATAGCTAATTATAACAAACAAGCAAGAGGGCAAGTATTTTGTTATTATTAAATTGTCTTTTATCCCAGAGGACGCTAACCAGCAGTAAAAATTAAGCTGAATACTTACTGCAAAATGCTGAAATTAATCGCCTTATTTTTAAGTCGATTTTAAACATTCTGCTATTAACATAATATGTATTAGATATATTATAGAGACGAGGTATATTATGTATTAGATATATTATATTTATTATTCTTTCTCGGTAAAACTACTAAATAGTTAAAATTACTTTGGTTACTTTTTATATTGGAAAATTGTACGGTTCCCTTGGGATATTTCCACGCGGACATAGCCGCGGGCTACAGCTAGTGCTCATAGTGTATTTTTGACATACAAGTACGTACGTGGTTACGTCTGAAACTCGAAAGGGTAGGCAGAGGCGAAGTGGCAAGCTGGAACGTCCACGTTTCGCTGAGCTTATTTCTATCTCAGATGTTACAGGCGGCGAATTTATTGCCACACCGGGCACAATTAATATATTTTTTTAAATTCATTTACTTCTACTCAAAATTCAAATTGATGTATTCAAATTGCGTAAAATCATTTCGATTTTTTTCTTTCCACCAGTCCGTACCTCAGTCAATGTGAAGTCGGCGCTACATGCTTTTTAAATTATTTTGCGAAGGACTCGACTTAATTCTTAGGACTGCCCTGCCTATCGTCAGCCACCTCTGGATAGACTAATAGGAGTACCTATATATAGTAATCTATATATAGGTACTCCTATTAGTCTATCTAGGGACATAGTGCCAACTGCACCCTAAATAATTTTAGGGTGCAGTTGGCACTATGCCCCATACTTATAAAAATATTTAAGCGCTGCTTATCTTTATACCATAGGTTGTCCCTTTCATTTTTAAACAATGTAACGCAAGGAAAAAAGTGACAGGTTATTCTTAACCATTTGTTTAGCTAAAAATGCTTTTTATTGTAAATTTTTATTACATGCAACTGTATCCCTACATATACCACAAGAGATGCGGTTCAGCGCATACGCATACTGTCACGTAGCGACTACTGATTTTTTTTAAACTTTTTTATCGAAAGTCCTCTTTTTATCTAGACCATGCAAGAAGAAACACTAAGCGTTACGTTTTCTATTTGGCGCTGGATCTTTAATAGTAAAACAAAGAAACTTGTGACGTAGGTTCACACAACTTTGCCTTTGTGTTTACCTCTATATTATAGTAATCCTTATTTATAGCAACGTGGTAAAGCCATCACATCATGGAGGTAAAAATCAGTTGTAATATCTCAGACAGCACATTGATTACGCGTAGATTAATAAATGAGACTGATTATAATATGCTTTTGCTAAACGTATTCTAGTGAAGGTTTTTAATTAAAGAAAAATTCTACTAATAACATAAATAATTATGTTTTTGTCAATGATGATAACAGATGAGTCATGTTAATTAAATTACATAATTATGTTTCTATTGGAAAGCATTAAATAAATTAATAGCTTTCTTTGCGCTCTTGATGACCTATTAGTTAATCCATAATTTAATTTTGATTTGTGGTTACGACACGTGAGTTATTAAATGTGGACTTTAAAAGTGACTTGAAAAGTTTAAAAGAAATATGTAACACTAATATTAGCATTGGATACTAACTTAAAATTACTAACTTTTATAAGACGCGGTACTTGTTAAAATTTTATTATCATGATCAGTCATAGACACAGGACGTCAACGTTTTGACGTGTGAAATAATAATACATATAATATTTTATTCAACTCTAATCATAATAATATGTTTATTAATATTTTATGGATACCTACTGTTACTGGTTACAAAGGGCGAGAAAATAAAATACTGAGGAAACGTTTATTCTCTGTTAATTAAAGCTAAAGCGATTATGTAGGTTGATAAATTGTTATGAAAAGATAATGGCCGATATATGTATGTTGCGATTTAATGCTGCGTAAGGTTGGTACGCAACTTGGTTTTATGTAATAGATTATTATTATAAGGCAACATTTATTATTACATTCCTACGACCAGTGCCTACCGCGTGTCTAATAAAATTAGCCCATGATTCATTATGGCCGGTTTTTGTTAAAATATAATTTGATAGCTTTATTATTCCTTCCGAAAATTGGTGGTAGTAGACGTTTTTTAAGGCCGCTGCGTGACTAATCTTCACATTAAGCCTAATGTGTTGCGATATCAAAACCAAACGTACACATAAAGATGATTATGGAGGCGCATACGTACACACATGCCTTCTCATTGGACGGTTGTTTTTGTCGAATATTAGAGTCGAAGAAACCGCCGAATACCGCTAGCAGTGCCGTCGGTTATTGCTCTCGGATTCCGCAACAAATTAACATGTATTCGGTACGACTACATTTTATACCTAGTAATTTTACTTTACATAAGTTCCTACACATTGATGAAATATTAACCAACCGCCAGGCCCTAGTGTGAGATAGGTGATCGATATAAAGTTAATCTGAACCGTTGTATATTCTCTGTGTTATGTGTGTCAACAAGCAGGCTGCCGTTTGTCTGTCGGACTGCGGAGTGCGGAGTGCGGACATGCTCGGACAGTAAAATGAGGGCGGGCCGTTTTGCATTTTTGTGTTTTGTACCAAATAACGCTGTGTTTGTTTTTGCACTTAACAACACTCTATTTCAATGTTTAATAACTACATTTAAAAATCTGCAACGCTCCGCGTCCTAATTCTATTTCTTTAATTCTTTTATACATGCCCCCTTTCTTCGAGTTTTTTTCTTAGGGTATCGATTACTGTAGCTATTCAATACATAACTAAATATAGTCAAATTATAGCTATTTTATATCGCTAAGTGGTCATTCTCTTGTATGATTTAGTTCCTCGGATAAATATGTAAGAACTATTTTGACATTTGAATTATCCTGGGGCTGATGATGATATTGGGCCTTACTTATAAAAACTGTTTAACTGAGCATATGGTAAATAATAGCTTGTCCCTTTTATTTCAAACAATGTGTCACAAGGAAAAAAGTTACAGGCTATTCTTAGCCGTTTTCTCAGCTAAACTTTTTTTACAAGTAAGGCCTTATATGTCTTAATTCTTATCAGAATGACAGTGCGATTCATTATTTTATAATTCAACCTAATTGAACACATGGGTTATGCTTTTCAATGGCTCATATGTTATAACACGTACTGCTATACATAAACGTGTACGTCTCCCTTCATGCCATCATAACAATATGAATATTAAGGTTAAAAACTGTTGACATGCAAGTCCAGCTTTCTGTAGCAAGTAAGAATTAACAAATAATATCGCATCTTGTTCACGTCGATTTCAGTTACAAATGCTTTATATTATGTTTGTGGGTTGCCGACCATTAGCGTGAAGAATCATAATATGATATACTTATCATACAAAATGTATCTATTATTTCCCCGAACAGGGCACACCTGTTAGTAAGCCCGATCAAGTCCAAGAGTTCAGTGACCATCGATAAACAATGAGTATATTGGTGGTCACAAGAATCATAATATGCATAATTATCATAAATAAATCTAAGTTGTCTCTGATGTCTGAGGAAAGTGACTTTCACATATACAGATTACAGACAAATAAACCGACGGGACGAAATTATAAGAAATATAAACACATACCAAAGGAAATTACAATCTAGTTAATGTGTATCTAAATGTTAAAATTAATTTAGTTGTAGTTAGTTTTAATTTCATGTTTAACTTCCTACAGTCAGGAATTCTACATGTTTTTTTATGAAATTACAAAAAAATCCTTTCACTGATATAATAACGCAATCTATATTGCCGTCCAGTATACCTACACAGGTACTTCTTTTACATAAAATTATATGTATGAAATAATTTGCAGAACAATTTAAGCTATAATGAGCTATTTAGTTAAATCTAATGATTTACATTGTGTACGTAAAATATAAGAATGCAAATATAATGCATAAATCAAAACATAAGAATGCGCTATGTGATTATTAAAATTGCGAGACTGGCTCGTCTGCTTCTTTGTTTGTGATGAAAGTCATTAAAAATATGTATTTTCATTTATAGATGACTAACATGGTATTTTCTAAGTTGTAATTTATAACCACGCTGTCAGTTGTTAAAATTAAATCTGAATAAAATGCTATTAGCGTATCAATGTGTGATAACCAAATTAATGTTATGTTGGTTATTTTAAAATGTTATAAAGAGATGTAGCAAAAATTCTAACTAGTTTCAAAACTGAGAACTGGTTTCGTGTTGGAATATTCGATGATAGAGTGCGAGTGAAAGTCATGATCGACGTACATATAAACAGTTCCGGTTTATCTTTGTTTTTTTTATTAATTAGTTTCTGCCCACTGCACTGACGGTAATTTAAATTTTAGTGTATTATTGATGTAAGCTTGTTGTAAAACAAAGCAGTTTTGAGTAAACTGTTAATTGAATAGTTATATCAAATTTTAAACTCTTGACATCCAATTCTATAACTATGTAGGTAAGTAAGTATTTGATATCTATAATATACTCGTATGTATATGTACTTTAGAAGATATCCACGTGCGCGCATTGTTACACTACCAAACATTTGCATTAAATCGGTAATGTGCTCAATATCTATTTGATTACTCAAGTTAAAGAAATCGCCATATTAAAATATCTTTTCCATTCAAGTCGACTCATACTCGATCTTGAATATTTAATTAATTTCGCTAAAGCTTTCCAACATTTGGTTTTCTGTGCTTTCTTGTTCTTTTTACTAAAATTAACATTTATAATTTTATGACATGTATAATTACAACTGCTAGTGGAAACAAAGATAATTAATTTAAGCATAAAGTCCGCATGTTTGTCCTTGCTTGTTGCCATTTCAATGTAGTGAGCGTGATGTGGCAAGTGTGATATATTTCACAATACCTTGTTATAAACAGACAATTAAAATCTGTTACTAATTTTATTTTATATTATTGAAATACAAGAAAGTGTAGATATAAAACCCTTACCTATACATTACATAAACTCACACTTACTCCTGTTATGTAGGGTAGGCAGAAGCGAAAGCCACCCACTTTTTGCCAAGATTATCCCCTTTCCTTGATTTCACAGGTCTATAGTTTGAATTGAGACTAAGCTAATCCTCAGGAATCACATCCGAGATCTCAGACATGTCTACGCCACTGAAGCAGACTTTGTACAATACTGGCACATACAAGAAAATTAAACAACTTACATAAGTTTATTGTTTCTCATACAATTTCGGAAAATACATATATATATTTTGACCTTCAATATTTTCTATTCACGTAATTAAGCACATCGCCACATAGGTGTATGAAATAAGATTGACCAAGGTGTTTTAAAATAATTTTTAATTATACAAGAAAAGAATTATAAATATTTTTAGTCCATTGAAATCCAAGAATATATGGTAATATAAACCATACATTATCATTGAGCTGGGTACAAAAGGTACAGACTGACGCAGCACAGCGTAATAATAATGATGTAGAGTTCGTAGTAGCGATATCTTGTAAGATCTTTTTCTATTTGTGTAAACTTAGTGATGTATATATAAGCTTTAGATACTATTAACTTATCATTATAGAAATTGTTCCACCAAATAGTTTAGCCATTGTGTTTTAGCCTCATCATGCACTAATAATCAGTTTTGTTAAGGGTAAGACACGTTTAGTATCATAGTTAAGGACATTATCTGTCATGTTGTTCATAATTTTTCTAACTGTAACTGGCATTCAATGACTAATCGTTATTTCTTTTAAGGATGTGTTTATGATCTAAATATAGCAATTACAACAATATTCGTAGCTTCTCGACACCTATGTCTAGAGGTATACTTACTTATTATATAAAGCTGATGAAGAGTTTGTTTATTTGTTTGATTGAACGCGCTAATCTCCGGAACTACTGGTCCGATTGGAAAAAAAAATTGTGTTACAGAGCCCATTTATCTAGGAATATTATAGGCTATATAACATCACGCTATGACCAATAGGAGCGGAGCAGCATTTAAAAATGTTGCAAAAACGTGGACCATTAATTCCTTTTGGAAGCTTCCGTTGCGTGCGCTGCGTAAACTGTTAAACTTACGCAACAATATTGTATTCGACTAACTGGCGGACTGACGGGGCGACTGACGGGGTGACTGGCGGGATGAAGAACGGGGTGAATGACGGGGTAACCAACTGGGTGACAGACGGGATGACCGACTGGGTGAATAACGAGGTGCGTCACGGGGCGAATGATGAGGTGACCGACGGGGTGACCGACGTGGTAACTGACGGGGTGACCGACAGAGGGACTAACGGGATGACGGACCGGGTTTTTGCGGGGGTGACTGACGGCGTGTTCGATTGGGTGATTGACGAAGTGAATGACGGGGTATCAAATTTTATAAAATTTTGTTAAATGGTTCTCAAGTGGTTCGTGGAAACAAAAAAAATTTCAGCTCCTTTAGGATTATGTTATAGGTACCTACGCCCCACTCTTTCTAACTCTCTCTCTCTCTTATGTGACTCATGGCGCGTACACACCTGCCGAACGAAGGCGAAAGAATCTATACCTGTTGCGTTCACACAAATAAACTTTCGCTGTTGTGTGAATGAAACAGGCATGATTTGTTCACCTTCATTCGGACCGGTGTGTACCCGCCATTAGATGTAGTTGCGCGGGTCAGCTAATATTTATATATAACCCTTATTTCAAAGTTATGGATATAAGAATTCTTATTTCAAAAATGTATACGATGTAGCCTTTGATCTAGACTATCTTATTCCATTGATGTATACCTCTAGAGTGTTGAAATAATTTAAAACCATTAAACATAAACTAAATTATATTAATAAGTTTTCAATATCACGCGCCGATTGAGATAATGACATTTCAAACGTCCTTCAGGGACACTCCGATGCGGAAATTAAACAGCTAAATTACTACCTACATTCAGTGTGCTGTGCGCCTGTGCAGCAACAAATACTGTAACAATACTACTTGTTAGCTATCGATACTATTACAATATGTTTATTTCGTTCTTGTATCGGAATGTTCACAAACAAACCGTAAATAATTTGTTGGACATGTTCTATTGAGTTGTAACAAGAACACTCAGCGTCAGCACACGCGGCATAGCGGCATAGCGTACACTTGTAAAACATAATGCATGAGAGTGCCAGTTTAGAGAACTGATTCAATTAACTATTATGGACTGAATGATAATTATTAAATACATATGATTATATTACAAAAAATTTGGTTTATTAGACCTAGAGTCATAAATAACACTGCATTACGTATTTTCTAGAACAGGATTTGAAGACCTATGCAAAATATAACTAAACTTCAATGTTATTCGAAATATACGCAAACTGAATCATGATCTAATTACTATATTTACTATTCAGCGTTTGATACATAAGAGTTCTAAATACTCATAGTCGTCGGTCATTGTCACAAATTGATAGGCATTTTATTTGTGAGTTAGAGTATCGGCAGTCTTTTGTTTTCAGGATTACAAAGCTCCTAGTACCTACGTGGCTTGAATTAGATATTAGGAAGTATTAAATCATGCAGGCCGCGTCTCAGACGTCCTTGCGATTTGTTTCCTGTAATACATATTTGGCAAAATATACTGGAAAATTGCGCCAAATACACGTTTTGTACGGCTTTTATATCTATCTTTATTGTGCTTGTAGTCACGTATATATATGTGTCGGAGATGTTTGAGTGCCACATATAGCCCATATCACGGACCGCGGCTGCTGACACGTGCAGGTAGATAGCTCTGAATGTCTATTCACATATTAAAATACTGTTTCACTAGCGAGCCGCCGAACAAAAACTCCACGTCATTTAATCGAGCTCTCGAGCGTGGGATTACGAGCAGTTTTAGGTATAAATTAAGTTTTAATTTGTCTTGTACTTTTCCAGCAGTCCGACTGACCTTCAGCTTTTAGCGAACAAACCGGAGCATTTTTCATGGAAACCTACGTAAATAAACACTTTTTGTTTCCTTTGTTGACTCGTACTGTGTTATACCTGGACAAAGTCGGCGTTATTACATTTAATATCGTTACGTTTTTATTAAAGTTTCTATTCATCATAATATTATCCGAAAAAAATACGTGAACATCCGAAGTAAGGCGAGTGCTTCGCCTATCATTGTTAATCGTGACGGGAAATTGCGGTTCCTAAGAACTCCATCATTAATACAGTACTAAAAATACGTCCCAGATGAATCTGCAAAATGAATATAACCGCGACAGTGGTATCCAATTAAGTGGATTGCTAATAAAAGTGAAATCGAAGCGAGTGCAGTGGCCGCGCGGCTGCGGGCTGCGATGGCGACGCGGCGCGGGCGCGCGGTGCGAGTTGCGACTCGCGGCTCGCCGGCTTACCATGCCATCGCGCCGCGCACACACCAGCTACTTGGACTTGTGTCTGTGTGTCCACACAAGTAAGTACAAGTACCATGTCGGTGCACTGCAGTCTGCACTACAGCTCTACCCTACTCTATGCATTGGTGTAGAACTCTAGGTTGTTTTCTACTTACAATTTAAACCGAATCATACCTAATACAATAAACAACAAGATTACATGATTATCCTCTAGCATATTTATGCACACTATGTACTAAACTGGCCATTTAAAAACTATATGTAAATGTTATAAATTTTTGAGTCCATAGCTATACTAGATTTTATTTTACTTGTATAGATTAATCAATAAACAAAAGACTTCAGTGTTCACATACGTACATAGTTAAGATAATAATTGATGTTTCATGTTCAAGTTAATAACACGTAATCGCATGTACGTTGTACATCTCCAAACGATTTTAATTTGCATGCAAAGCTACCGGTTCTGTAATAAAATTTGTCACACATCAATATCTAAAATCACGCGAAAACCGCTTAGGTTGAGAGGTCAACAGAAAATAATATTTTGTACATCCATTCTCAAAATATTGATACTGAAATAAACTTATAAAGTTAACTTTCATGCTCTGTTTAGCAATGAGATTTTTCCTTAAATACTTAGTTATTTTTATGTTAGAATAAACAATAAGCATACCTCAACAAGTTAATAATTATCCTCGAAGAATTTACATGCCATTTCTATTTTCCCACTGTAATCATTATATAATTATGTTTATTTATAGTGAGTATATTGCTTGCAGTTACCAACTGCAGCAATCTATAACTTAAAATATTTTGTAAAGTTGTCTATATTCACTGCATATACAAATATGTTTGAACATGAGGTATTATTTTGAGGAATGTAGGTTGTTTTATAGCGTGAGTAGGTACTGAGCATGCGCAAGCGCGTGCATGACGATAAGACTCATAGGACTTAATGTTTTGATGGTGGGCATGATTGGCACATGGTGGTGTCAACTAGTATCTGCACATGAGCTAAATGTGGCATGGAATATTAGCGGGGCGTGAAGATCGGAGAGGGGAGGTGGTCGAGGTTCTCTCGGCATGATTTATCGCAAACTTAGATCCGGTTCGCGCGGCACCGTAGCCGTAGTTTCGCCCACACCTTATTTCGCTCTATTATCGCGCCAAAATGATCATTTGACACACTGTGCTGGAGTGACTATTATTCGATTGCTTTTGTTCCGCATCGAGAGCTATTGTTGAAAAAAGTGTTTTCAATTTTCAGACTAATAAAACCTCTGTTAAGTCTGCAAACTTAATCTCTTTTGTATGTGAATATTGCGGTATTGAGTGATATTTTTTTCCAATTTCTTTCACAGGCAATAAAACTAAGCCCGTACAGTTTAGTTTGAGATTTGATACAGTAGGTGTTGTGTTGGACATAAATAGATAATAATTATGATGGTATGATTATATAACATTGTTCTTACGAATATGTCTATTAAGTTTTTAGGTGTTATGTATTTTGACATTTGTACAAAATAATTGTATATTTTGATAGAATTTCTTATTAAAGCGAGAATTTGATAGACATATCATAGGATTGCGAAACGGTACAAAAACACATGTATGTTGGTCAAGTATCTCTTGAGATGCTTTCTTCAAATAAAATGAACAGTTGATATATAAATAAAATCGACAAGTGTACCTCTATTAAATATTCTGAAAATGTATGTGGTCTCCTCTAAAGTCAGTAAATATCTACGTGGTTCGTGCAATGTCTCGATTTCAAAACGTGAGGAAAGCGGGGAGGGAGCGTTGTCGACTGTTTGATAGTAAGAAGAATGTTTATATTTCAAATGGTTGTACTGAAGGCAGAGTGACGACTCATCTGGTGGTAAGGAGTTACCATCGCCAGACATGCGCAACATCAACATAGAAATGATAATAGAGAGTAAAGGAATCGGGATTGGGGAGGGAAGGAGTGTATTTGGACCTTCTACAATCTGACTCACCGTCAGAAAAGACAGTTGTCAGTTCGTTTGTCATCATCATCATCATCAGCCATAGGAGGTCCACTGCTGAACATAGGCCTCCCCCAAAGATTTCCAGATCGACCTGCTGGAAGCAGCATAAAAGAAAATATAGAATAGAGGCAGTTATTACTAGAAAATTATTAAGTGGAAATATTACGATACTTTCCCAGTCTATTACAGAAGATTTGTTTTTATAATCAATGATCTCGTCACTCGTCATTTTTTGTCGTTTAAATAGATTTTGTAATTTAGTCGAAGCTCGAAGGGTCTCGCTAATCACCAGCTTGCTACGGTCTATTAGTGTGTGTTGAAACTATCGATCGTATCGTTCATTACATCGCGTCGGCCGAGTCTTGTTACGTTTACGCAAATATTTATTTTGTTATGGTCTACCGTGAGAAGCGGCGAATGCGATTAAACATGAAATGTGTATGCACAAATTGCTTTATCTTGTGGAATTATTAATTTGTTGGGTTTTTGGGAATACATTGCGATTTTTTTAGACAAATCGAAATTTAGGTATATGCATGTGTGTTTCCACACAATGTTTTGTAAGCAAAGCCACGAAAGGTGTAATCTTACTTGTTTTATTGCATTGAATAACCGAGCTACCGTCCATAAATTGTTCGTAGATTTTTGTCAAAGCCATGTCACGGTGAGATTGAAAAAAAAGTGCATCGTCACTAATGTCTTTATCGTTGTATTTTCGTGGTTTAGAAACTCAGTTAAGACGGCGGAAAAATAACCATTTCATTTGAAGACGAGAGTTATTAGTGCCCATTACGTATATACTTAAGAGGCTCGGTGTTATTATCATCCGCAGACTGAAAAAGAAAGTCTGAAATAACATCAAATCAACATGATTGCTCGTAGTTGTTTTAAATAAAAACAGAACTCGTGCCATTATCTAGACACATCACGATTCGTTTGATGTTGCTCTCACGCCACCGAGATAGGAATTTCGAGTAATCGCTCACTGGGGGGGATGTAGCCGGTGCAGTGGCGTGCGTGTGGGGGGAGGGGTGCGCCAAGGCTGGTGGGGATGGCGGGGTGGCTAGCTTTGTGCAGACATCATGTTACGGATAATGTCGCTTGCATCACACGCAGTCCTCGGACGATGACGCTGAAAGAGACAACGAAAGAAAGTCATTACGAAAGGCTCACGTTGCGAAGTGCAACTCTATATTATTGCAATTAAATTGGGGCTACAGATATTGTGTAAATCTGAAGCATAATGTCGAACGTCGATTCTAATCTGTTACTGTTATATTGCTTGCGTTCAACAAAATCGATATTAAAGATCTACGCGAGCGTATTGGATACGTTAACATTCTCGTTCTGAGGTTAGGGTTCAGATTCTGATTGATATGTCGATGCGTACATCGATTATTGTGTATCCACGTGTTTATGTATGTAATGTATTATGTTTTAACCATAGATAATTGTCTGTCTGTCAAATATAATCTAAAGTGAGAATTTGAAGTCAATTTTATATTTTGCATTTCATTTCAATCATCGTCCTCGTCATCATCAACATTATACAACTTCTTTAGTTACAACAAATGTCCAACGATACAAGAAAAAATTGACTATTTGTATTTTTGTACAGGAAAAAAATACACAGAATACTCAAAACCTATGATCTAATTTATATTTTGCATGATAAAAACAATTTGCTAAGCTTGATTACATAAAGTCGTTATTGAATTTAGCGTTAACTTTACCTCTCGACTGTGCCTACAAGAAAGCAGGAGTTTTATGGGAACGAATACGAATAATATCCCGTGTCTGTCCATATTCACATTACGGTCCGTTAAGTCGTTAAGTTATGATTTATTAATAAACACTCAAACTCATAAACGTAAAAACTTTCACCATTATGAATAGAATCGGATGCCATTCGGCGACATAAAGGGTTCCTTGTATAATGCACAGATCTCACTTATACATTAGAATCTACAGTAATATCAAAGTATTCAATAACACCGTCTACTTTCTTCGCGCACAACATTGTCCTCAGTATAAAATGGCGAGGCACCAGACAGAACCAGTTCGCTAAGCATCATTATCATCATTGATTGACAAGTGACCACTTCGACCCGAGCCTCACTTAACTCCTATTTATTAAAGCAATCCGTTGCAAAGGTTAAACATATTCTAAATTAATATTATAACATCTTTTAAAACGTGGCTCGGTGTGTTGCTTTAATTTTATCCTAGTTAATAATTTAACTAAGCTGTAATTATTGTTTTGTCAGTTTATTGTTTATACAACAAAGTAATCGTTAATTATTTTTAAAAAAGATTTTGTAATCGAATTTAAATAATGATTAGCTTGTAATAGCATATTATCTGTCAGTAACTAAATAATTTGCTCCATCTTTACAACAACGAGAGCTTCAAACGAGCTTCGAGCCTCCTATTTCGAAACTTCTAATGTCGGTAGTTTGTTAAATCATTAGTTGTCTAAACTCTATATACGATTTGTGAGTTATATAAACACATGTGTTAAGTATGCGTAAGTTTCATGTCAAAATAAAGTTGTGGAATATCATAAATAATGTTGATATTACTATAACGAACGACGTTACTTGATGTATCTACGTGTTTCTGCCTAAAGGTCATTGACACGTGTTACTGTCAGCTAGCTGCCACCGATGCACATGATGGTGTGTACTAGCGTACGGAGTACTCACTGCGGCTCCGCCTTTACGTAGGTACAAATGATTGGTAATGCGGGAATGTGCGGAGAAAACGCAAATGCCACCGACACAACCTAGTCTCTCTCTGAACGTTTCTGTTGATGCATTTATGGCTCATCTTGTATGCAACCATCAAACAAACGATTTAAGTCCATATGCCATACATTGCTCCCGTGTGTTGGAATTATTTTACAAAGTTTACATGAAGATAAATGTTCAAACCGCATTTTATGGTCAAATAACGATCTAAGAAGGCATTGTGTGGATAGAATCAGTAGACATTGAATGCTATGAATCCATGCACATGAGTGAGAGCATAATAATGAAATAGAGGAACTTGAATTCAATAGCTTTATCTAGACGGCAAACAATGAACGACTGCAAACTTTAACCGATCAGAGGGACACAATCCACTGATATCGTAATAATCGAGCGCGTTGAAATCTTTTGTATTTCACTATTGAATTTAACAATTATGTACGGGAACTCTAAATATATTTTTATTAATTAATTATAATGTTGAAGTACATTATTTATAATGTATAAAAAATACTACAAAACTTATTTGTCTCTAAACACGTAATTAATAAGTTAAGACTTTGCTTTATTTATGAAACCTAAAATCTAATTTATATATCTATGTTTATAAAATGTAGTTTATTTTAAACTTTCTAACTTAATATTAAATATTAGGTTTCCTTAACGACCGGTGATCGTGCGATCCACGTATACCTGTAATTATGTCCGAAAATTTCCGATAAATTATAGCTGCAATAGATTATTAGCTTGTAGCTAATTAGGCGGAGCATTTGGAAGTGGGTGCCAACTTGTGCAGCGTGTTGTCACAACTGCGGGCGGAAGGAGGTCGGATCAACTAACGTAAACTAAATTACCTCGAACAAAAAGAAAAAGTGTACCAATTGAGCTGTATAAGAACCAGACGTAAATCAAATTGAAGATGCCCGATAAAGTGGATAATAATTAGTGGAAGACGTGAAAGCGTTGGGAGAAAAATTCGTGAGAGTTTGTGTTAGTGTGATTGTGCATTTGGCGAGTTGTGAGGAACATCCGGTTGCGGTTGCTCCTCGCGCTCGAGGCGCTCTCCGACGCGCCGCGCCGCCGACCGCACCGCGCTGCGCCGCGCAGACCGGTGCCTCCACACCGCACACTCAACACTGCCTATTGTTGCTCTTCTCTCGTGCTCTTCTGAACAAATATTACCGTCAATATTTGACATGCCGTCTGAGAACTCACCTGTGACTAAACATTGAGGATGATTAAAATAAATATTTGTTTATGTAAGTATTCTACTTGCCTAACACCGTGTAAGAGTATTGCTCGGCAAATTCGTATAACATAATCATGTAAAAATCCACCTTCACTTCTGATAAAATATCAAATAATTATCACATAACATAACACATGTTATCATAATCACTTAACTCTTTTCTTTCTACCTGCCCTTATCCCACCTTAATGTGGGGTCGGCGCAACACACTTTTTTAAGCATGTTGCAGAAATGATTTGGCTTAGTTTTTACGACCGGCTGCCTACCTGACGTCAACCCCCTCTGGGGGATATCAACTTAACGACTACATATTATTAAGTTCAATACTGAAGGCAATATCTAATATATCCTAAAGTATTTTTACTAGATTTCAAATCAGTGATTCATCAATTATGGATTTAGTCTAATAGGTTGGTCAGTGGATGAGTTAACGAAAATTCCAAAACCGGTGTTATATTTACCTATTAAGGACATATCTACATTACTGCAAACGAGCTTTTATAAATCACAAGTAGCGTACAAGGAGGTAGCCGCGTAATTGGACCCGATTTACCATATCTGAAAACTTCTCAAACATAAAAGATGCGTGTACATTTCTTTGAGAGCGCGTTAAAATGTATTTGAAAATGTTATTCATTGAGGAATTAGGAGCATAAGTGGGTGACTAGAGTTCAACGCGATGTTATCAAGTGAATCTTTTGTTGAAATTTACAGTAATAAAATAAACATGTAATAAGAGGTATTATTACTTGACGCAATGATGACGCCTCCCGTTATTGATCGATAAAAAAATTAATATGGGTATGCATCAAGGCAAACGTTTCCATTACTGACAACTGCCTAGATGAGGTTGTGTATGAATTAACATTATAATCGCTTGTATGATGATAATGTTCCCATGTGTTCTAACGTTATACAGAACTTTATGCTTGCTGAACGAAAAATATAACTTTAAACTTGCGTTATTAACAAAAAAATTAATATTACAAGTATATACATATAATGAAATCAAAATGAAAACGGAAATTTTGGTATTTAAGTCCGGAAGAGGGTCGAGAGTGGTGCCAGGGGTACGTCTGGGTGGCGTGAACATTAAATCTGTTAGTCAGTTTAGGTATCTTGGACACATATTAACTGAGTCTTTACAAGACGATAATGATATTGAAAGAGAGAGGAGAACTTCACGCAAAAATAAATCAACATCATAAAGGTCCAGTACAATAATGCTTACCGGGCCCTTATGAGGTGGCCGTGACATTGCAGTGCGTCGGGCATGTTTGCGTCGGCGGGGGTTCCCGACTTCTATGGAATAATAAGATTAAGAATAACTTCTATTTGGGATTGGATGAGTCGCTCAAGAAATACAATCCTGAGGGCTGTCTCGGATTATTTCAGGAAACCAATATTTAGATATTGGATTTCTGTATATATATATGTACAGAGGTCAAATGGCTAAATAAATAAACAGGTGAATGTATAAATACCTCTTTATTATATACCTCTAGTATCTTTTTAACTTGTTTTTAATTTGTTACAATATTTTATGGTGACATGATTGTATGGTTTTTTTTTGCCTGAAATAAAGAATAAATAAATAAATAAAAAATTAATATATTACTGGAACATGCTTAAAAAGTATGTTTCTGTGATCCCACGCTAGATTAGAATAAGGGCAGGTGGAAGACATAAACTATTACCAGACATAACAATAAGAATATGAATAGTTATGTAGTGATAATTTATATTTTAGAACATTACTTTATTACCTAAAATATTACGATAATGACATCGAATCATTAATAACAAGTAATGCATTGTGTACTAATAATAGTACTGAATATTGACTGCTTGACCATCACTAATGGTGTTACAAGGGTAGGTACTTGATCCGTATTTGTAACTAACCGGACCGCACTCTCTGTCCATACAGTGAAAAAAAAATGTTTGCGAGGCGATTCTTCAGGCCAGCAAAATTCAGAAGGTAATATAGGGTTTATAGCCCTATAAGAATTACATACATAGATACATACCTCTACATAAGCTCACGCCTGTATCCCCGACGGGGTAGGCAGAGGCGCACTAGCGAACTAGAACACCTATATTTCGCCAAGTTTAGTTACGTCCCAGATGTGATAGGGGGCGAGCCTATCGCCATATCGGACACAAATTCCAGACACCGGGCTGATACGGAAAAATCCAATATCACTTTGCCCGACCCGGGGATCGAACCCGAGACCTCAGGATGGTAGTCGTACGGAAATACAACCACGCCACAGTCTAAGAATTAGAATTAATAGGGAAGAAATAGGTAAAAAATTTGTTCAGTAGTGGACGTCCTATGGCTGATGTTGATGATGATTATGAAATAAAAATATGGTTTTAGAATGTTTTAATATCAAAAACGATAATATACACAGTTATTAAAAGTTATCTAAATGAAACTCAAAATACCCGTGAAATGCCTAATACGTATACCTATGTTGTTGTAGTAGGTACATATATTATTATTGAAGATGATAAGTACGGGAAAATGTGTTTAAATATTAAGTAACATTATTTAGTAGTCGCCTCCTTGATCTAGTGGCAGCATATGTGGGCTGAGGTCCTGGGTTCGATTCCCAAGCAGGGAAAAGCGAATTTATATAATTTAATTTGCCCGCGACTGGAATCCTCAGAGGCTTGACGTCAAACAGGTAGCCGGTCGTAAAAACTAAGCCAAATCCTTTCTGTAACATGCTTGAAAGAGAGTGCTGCGCCGAATGCACATAATGGTGGCATAAGAGCACATAGAAAGAAAAGATCAAGTTACATTATTTAATTACTTTTTTGTATTCTAACGTAGCAGCCGTACTGGCGTAGCTTGGGTTAAACGCAAGAGGTTATGGGGGTGACTTGTTACCGTAAGACGCCGATGAGACTTAAAGGTTTCAATATACATGACTATCACTCGGCTTATACGTCTCTATGGATGTCAAACGTCCTCAAGCGTCGTATTGGAGAAATCCAAGTCAAGGAAATTAATATGCTGCTGTGGATTTGTAACGTTACACGATTAGATAGAATACATGACATGTACATCCGCGGTAGTCTTGGTGTCCGCATCGTAGCAAATGAACTAGAGGAATGTTTTGAGGAAACCACAGGAGTATGTCGGTCGCAAGTGTCTGGACTAGATGGTACCAGAGGAAGAAGTCTTGGAGGAATATATGAACAACATTTGCCCCATTGTGGAGGATATTGAGATTAATCCGACTGCGTAAACTAGGTGTTTTAAAATAATAAAAATATAAGGCCTCTCAGGCACGGTTTTAATAAATTGTTATTTAAACCTTATGGAGTAGACTTTACAAGTAAGTCAAACAATTCAAACTTACACACAATTAAATGCTTGTACTTTATTAGGTACTTCTTTATTTCGTTACTTTCATTGTTTACCCTAAATAAGAGATATTATTTTCGTATATTTAAGTTTGATTTCAATTTAAACTATCAACAATTTATACAACTTAAGTATAGGTTATTATTTTTGTAGCTGATACTTAACGTCTCGCTTTGGTTATTTATTACCGAGTCCAACCACAATGAAAGGCGTACTTTTACATTAATATTACCAAATATCACATACATCATAATTTGTTGATGGTTGGAAATTAAAGGTTAATTTGAATCAGTTCTTCTAAGACTATTTATAAACTGACTTTTCCTTATGGCAGAAGACCGGCACACGCATATGGTCATTTGACGTATGTAAGTGATTTTCACCGAGCTGAACATCCATTAAACTAGAACTATATACCTAAGTACGTTGACTCACTTAAAGGAAAAATATTGCGAATTTGGATAGTATTAGGCTTGTGAGGTATTAGCACGAATAATTTCGCCAATTAAGTTCGAATACATTTCGTTGCCTACTGGTTTCATTTGCTTCTGTCATCAAGCTTTATTCTTTATTTAATTTCAGTAGTTGAAATAATTCACGTTTGGATTGTCTTAGATTAATTTATTATTTATGTATTATTCGTAAGTTTAATATAGTAACTGATGTTGCATGCGTTCAGTGACAATAAATATTTTCTTTCTTTATTTATTTCTATATATCACTAATCATGATATGACCTAACTAAGAGCAATCAGCAGTTCACTTCGCTGCGCTGAACTAGTACGCCGCTCGTCACTGGCGTCAAAATATCATTCATAATTGATCTAGAATAATCAATCATTTCTTATCCCTCTTCTCAAGCTATTTGATATAAAGTATATAAGTCAAATATAAATAATTGTTCCTAAAAATAAGCTCAATAATTAAATTTAACAAAAATACATAAAAATAGTTAATAAATATGAACAATTAGAAAACATCACATTTAACGATTAAGCTATAACGATAAAAGTTTATAAATTGCTATTTAACGATACAATTTTGCAATTTTTGGGTTGTACTCGTGTGGTGATCGCATATCGTTACAAAATATAACTGGAATGCTTTTGAATTATTAACACATAATATTACGAAACTCAACCCGTACTGCAGATATTTTTGTACTAAGTTAAAAACAGGTTGTTTCTAAGAATATAAACATTTGCGAGACTCAACTTTGCCCTTCCTTTCAATGAAGGAAGCTGTAATATTTATTTTGTATTAATACTTTTGCAAAAAGGTATTTAATTAAAAATATAAAGTTCAGTCACATCCTACTATATGGTGTCAAGGACGAAATAGTACACGCCTTACAGCACAGGTTGAGTAGGCGATCTGCTTTGACCTTATGATGACGGTAATTATTGTTTAATCTATGACAGTAGCCGCTGCGCCTGCGCATAACAGCCGCGTTGTTGCGGCAGGTAGCACTTACCCGGTGATATTATGCAACAAGCCGGACTCTGAACAATGTTAGTGCATATTTATATAGAACAGAGTGCCGCGCGGGTTCGTGACCAGTTCGATCCTGATCGTTAGTAATGTGATGGCGGATGTGTTTGTAATGTCATGATATACCAGGACGCGTATATCATTGTTTAATCATTTACTTCTATTTAAAACTCGATTATATTGCTGCCGTAGATCATTGTTGTTCATCTTTTTTTTGGACTCCACTGCGCTTACCATCAGCGGTCCGGGCAGAAAAGTTTCTGACAATTGTAAATGTATTCGAGTTTGATGCGCGTCTATAAAATATGTATGAAATATTAATCAAATGTCAACAGTGCGCAGCGAGCTCAAATACATTAACGATTATTAGAATTTTTACTGTTCGGGCCGCAGATATAGTATAGTTATATTGCAATGCTCGGATAAAACAATTTATACTTGTCTATGCTATATAATACTAGAAAAACCGCACTGCACTATCCCACCACCCAATCGGGTTTCGAACTCAAGACCTCCTGTTCCACGACTTATATACGTCGCCAGTAGACAAAAATCTTAATACTAGTAATGTTATAAATATGTAAAAGTAAGTTTATAAATTTTAGGAGGTAATTTCGGGCTCTAGGTACTGAACTGATTTATAAAAGTTACCATATAATGGTCTTTATCACATATTGTTTGATATTATTAAATAGTGCACAAACAAATTAATTCATTATACTATACCTTGCTTATACCACTCCTTTCTTCGTTTTCTGATGTTTTTAATATTAAATATCCTTATATATTTCAAAAACTTATGAATGCGACCTAATACATATTTTGAAGATATGAAAATACTACGAAGTTATATAACACACGGCTAACACACAGCTAGCTATATAATAAATAGCTTTGCAAGTCTGGTAGGATCTTTTACACATAATTTTGGTAGGATTTATTAACTATCAATAAAATCTAATATTTTGTTCATCGACCAGTTTATTTATTTATTTACACTTTTTATACATTGTGTATAAAGTCGAACTTAATGCTGTTTATGTTTTTTTTACTTAAAACGATGTTATTTATTTCAGAACGTTTATCATCCATGTAAAAAAGTAGAATATTTATTGAAAAAAATAATTTTAAAGTTAACAACGGCTTAAAATTAAATCATCGAAAGGTCAATAAATGGGTCGTCATCAAGTTTCTGTTGTATGTTACACTACAGTAGGTAGTAGGTACTACAACAGTATGAAGTAATAATATTGAATTACACGAGATTCAAGTTTTCATGTATGTTATATTTAACTCGTTTTCACAGTTTCTTTTTGTCGATCATAAATAAATATTCAATGTTATGGACGCATTATTTTTCAACAATTGGAATAGGTATTTGATTACGATCCCGTTTTATTATCTGAATTTTAAATTAAATCACATTTATCGCACACAAAATAAGTTAACAATAGTAGTAAATAAGAGATGTCTTCTTGGGCCAGATTTAAAACTACTCTTCCCAGATATTAGACATAGACATAAGTATTGGAGGTGTATTAGGTGTGGGGCAAACATGATGACAAGGTATAGGGCGGGTGAGATTCATGCTGCTCATCTGCTGCTACGTCTATCGTAGAGGACGCTGGTAGTAACTAATATATCAGACCAATTAAGTTTCCTTGCACGTATTGTATTTGTTATTTATGAACCAAAAGCACGGCGAAGCGAACCAAATGTAATCTTTGGTGTTTTCTACGAGCTTCAAAAGGCTCCATAAATTATAAAACAAAATCGCCATATTACATCTTCTCTTCGTGCTTGTTTAATATAAGTACATAAATAATTAAGAAATATAAGTCAAGTCATAAAAAAATTGGAAATTACTTTAAAAATTCAATCATACGACTGAAATTATCTTGTGTGAAAAATAAAATAAATGATAATAGAATTACTTTCGGAACGTGTGCCGTTGCCGGTAAAATGAAATTGAAATTTTTACCTTCTAGAGGAGCTCTAAAAAATTAAAATTTTATCTAAAATGTTATGATGTTTTTAGTGTTAAGTACAGCTATTGCTTTGAATTTAATAACCCAATTGCATTATACTATGTGGTGATGGTATACGTTGAGGAGGTTGATATTTTATGCCGTTCTTCGTCAATAGAATTTAGCATTATATGGCACCGACTTGTCATGCACCTTTTAACACTTCTGACACGCTCTAGGTTGCTTACGCCCCATATGATAATAGTCAGTAAGAGAACATGCTACTCTAACTTTGTGAAAACCATGTAGATACTCATTGTGAAAATCGTCCTGAGGAATCCTGCGTTCTTGAAATTTCTATACAAGAATTCCGAAATACATAGAAGTTACCAACCCGCTTCAGGATTTCACGGTAGAAGGATTTTACCGTTTGGTCTAGCGGAAGAGTTATGGGCTGAGAACCGGGAGATCCTGAGGTTAGATCCCAGGTTGGGGTGGGTGATTTTTTAACATGGTTTGATTGGCAGTAGGGAGCAATGATTGCACATTTAGAAGAATTAGAAAAAAAATGTAACTTAAAGAAAATGTCAAATTCGAAACTTACGCGAGAATTGACCACCTAAATGTAAATAAAACAACGACAAATTATGAATAAAAATATCGGTCCATATTCTGCGGTGAAATCGAAGTACCTACATAAAAAGCAAAAAATAAAAATAAACATTCAGTGAGTTCCTCTTTCGGGTTGAAGTTGTTTAAAAATGTTGTTTAAAAAAAAATTGACTTTTTAAATTTCGAAATTAAAAAAGTATATTAATCAACGCAACAGTCCTCTAAATGGCACTTATTTTCCCATTACACTGTTAACTGACTGGTAAGAGCACCATTTAGCATCTCCTATGCAGCACATGTATCCAATTAATCCCTTAAGAATGATTGGTAAGTAGGTAGGTAATATTTGGGTAAGAACTGAGTGAATATAAAAAGTAAGTGGAGCTTGGGTGGGTTTCTCTGCGTGATTGACGTGACATGTTGATCTGGTGGCGTGTTCCTTCGACGAGCGACTGTCGCTACTCGCGCCATCCAGTTTACTCATATTGTGCTCTACCCGCTACGTACCTGCTACACCTACATGATTTACCTTTAATTAAGGCTGTACAATATGCACGTATAACTTTAAGTCGACCATGTTTTTTGACATTTTTCATTAGTGACAACGTAAAATATATGCATGACAAATACTATAACGGCTCTAACGGTTACGTAGGAAATTGATGTTTTATATATGTATATGTAAATGTTTTAAAAACGAGTAAACAAAATAAGCTCATACTGCTTCAAAGGGGGATGAAGAAGTTAAGCCGCGTCACCTGCACGTATTTTTCTCGAAACAAAACACAAAACAATGTTTATTGCTGTCTCTTTCTCACGAGACAAAGAACCATAAACAAAAACGTGTAATGAAACCAAGTTTTGTATAGGTGTTTTGTATAATATAATGTTTAGTGCAGAAGACCCAGCTTAAGACTCTAAAACAAATAAAAATAAATTAATTGAATTCATGTAGGGAGCGCAACAGCCAAGAAAAATATTAATGAGCTTTGTTTGCCATGAATAATCAAAATTTTAAAAACTTAAGACTGATTTCAAAGTTCATGCGATCTTGATAAAATCTTATACGGGAACATCCTTGCAGAAAACTCTATCCTACACAAAAGTAATCTTTAAATCGGTTCTCTTTTGCTAAAGATATTTGGTGACGTACACGAAAAAATCGAGGGCCTTCCCCTTTATGAAGTTAGTTGAAAATACTAAATCAGCCTAAACAAAGTTAAAATTTTCATATTTGGTTGTAGAGATGTTTTTAAACATCTATATTTTCATGTATATGAAATATACTTAAGAAACGAAATCAAGTTTAGCTATGAAATTAAAATAACACATTTTGTTGTCAGTTGTCACAAAATGATGTTTGTTTGAAGAAACATTGTTGTTATTTGCAATATTGACATTTTAATTATTGAGGAGTAAGATATTATAATGTTTTACACATCATGAGAGCTCATTCGAGTTACAAACACTCATGCCAATAGCTTCAACGAGCAGTAATGTAAATGAGAACTTTTATTGGCATTTAACATTGCTAGTACTAATTAACATTAACACATAGAAAATGCAGGAAGTTTCATTTAATTACTAAATAGTTATCTTGTTACCCCGCAGTGATAAAATAAATTACTATGTATGAACTAATAAGTATTTGCGCTAGGTTAGTGTATGTATTGACTAGTAAAATGTTGAAATGATAAATATAGTTGCACATTCCACATGACTCACATTAACCATTATTATATTTTATTTATATGTTAGACCATTGGTTATTAACATTTAAATTACATATATGTGTATCTATTTTTGTGCAATGACAAATGATTTATTTTTAATTATTAAAATTCCTTGTAAACCTGTTTATACTATATTAGATAACATGGTTTTTACATAGTTATACTGGTCATTTAGGTAAGTCACGTAATTTAGAGTCACTAACTTTATTGCCTAGGTGTCCAATTTAATTGAGTTTTTTTTTTTTGTCAGTGACCAGTACCACATATGAGAAATTCTATAAAAAGAATAATTAAATGTAAAGTTCACTCATTGATGCAGGCAGTTACTACGTAATATAAATTCCATAGATAATAGTGTTACAGTAATTCTATGACCATAATAAATAGTTATGTATTTAGGTCATAAGAATAACCAGTAGTGTACCACAACCGTTAACTCAGGTCATTTTATTGCTATAGGTAATTAAAAAAATGAAATTTTATCAAATTAACGACATTTATAATTTATTGTCGAATGAGATCACAATTTGAAATCATTTTATAGTCCATAATCGTATTTACGAGACGAAAATAAATTATGTTCGCTGCTAAATAAACGCTATAAAATAAAGGACTCGGTTATGAAAGCGTAGTATGATCTTCACCAACGTCGTCTGCTGCTGATCGCCTAAGCTGGGCTTCCCCAATGGGTTCCACCTGGCTGGGTTTGATATCGCGTAGACGGCAAGAAGAGGAGATCACGAGTGCCCCTCAGCGCACACCATCCATCATGACACCATCGCGCTTCACGCGACCTCCCGTGACCGATCCGTATTTGCGGATCGCGAGGAAAACTACAACCAGAGGGCTACGCCCTGATGTTGTAACCACCGGCTGCCCCATCCCAGGGGTGTCCGTGTGATGACCACGTTGTTGAAAGCGTAGTCGTGTTTTCATCCATGCCGTGCAATGGACATGCAATTTATTTGCACTTCACTGAAAATATCAGTCAATCAACTCGACATAACTGGCTGTTAATAAACAGTAATACTGAAGGGAATTTCTTCAATAATGACAGAAATCGTCGATACGGCTTCCTTCACTCTCAACTCGGAATGTAAACCGGAGTACTTCTCCAAACAAAATGAATGTTCAGTTTTTGCGGTGGTCATTTTATTTTGAGTAATAAACATGAAATCAGTCGATGGATGGATGTGATTTTATTTGATTTTATTATAGGAATTACATATGTATATTTTGTTGTATGTCGGAATGTCATACAGGGTGTTATTTATATAGCAAATGCGCGTGCGACTGCGGATAACGTGACTCGTGATTATAGAGGTGCATTATATCGTGCGCTT
The DNA here is from genome assembly GCA_036417725.1 of Clanis bilineata. NCBI lineage: Eukaryota > Metazoa > Arthropoda > Insecta > Lepidoptera > Sphingidae > Clanis > Clanis bilineata. The sequence goes on along the minus strand of CM071151.1, from coordinate 9,885,961 downwards.
AATGCAACGCTAAGCTGCATAATGTTCACACAATGGCTCGGTTCTCCGAGTGAAAACAATCGCATAAATGCGGAAAAGAAAAATCTGTCCGTGAACAAAAAGCACTTCAATTTTCCGTAATTCCACTGACCAATCTGTTAATGATGAGCTTTGTACTATGTTTTTATTGATTGACTATGTAAATTGAAAGTAAGTATGGGACTGAGCGGCACGGCGAGGTGCTGCCTTAGAGTCTCGGTAAGTATCGGCGGAGTGTTGGCGGTGCAGCGCTTTGAGGCTGTGCGTGCATGTTGGAGGCTATTGCGGTCGGTTTCACCTCGCACTTGTATCTGGCGATCTCGTTGCAGAGGCGTTTCAAGCGCCTTTTTTGGAATAACTCGAGCAAATTTCGTCGGAAACTTTTATTTCATTGCGCTCGAGTTGCGCTCGAAAATCGGATTTTTATTTTAATGATCCAGTTTCGCGACAGTGCAGCGTCTCGCTCGCACACCGACCACTGTACTGAATAAATAAATGAGTTGTTCTACTTTCTATGAGATCGTTTCTTTGAGACGACGAGACGGGGCCGCCGCGCCGCGCCACCGTAGCGTGGACGGTGCGCTTGGCTGTGGGGCGCGGAGCCCGCTTTGTGTACGTTGGTGACGATCGTGTGGTGCTTCGAGTCGCGCGCCGACCGCGACTGGCAACACGCACGTGCTATAGGTACAATCGAACACCATTGTTTTATTTCCTAGCACTCGAGTTCTCGACACAATTATCATTCTGCTTAAGGTCCAATTGTAGAAACATTTCAGTCACGATTTCAATAAGATCTGACTTCTTTGTCCAAAAACAGCTATCTGTAGACACGGTAACTATTTAGTTGTTTGTGTATTGGTGGAATTTTTATTTAGTCACAGTGTTCAGTGCGCACTTTCATCACAGATTGCTCAAGATGTTTTGAATACATCCGAATGATTCTATTATGACTCAGTAGTCGTGCATTTACGCGCACTCGCCTAGGTGCGTCAGAGAAAATTCGGCAACATGAATACAGTACCGGCCATAAAACGTAAAATAATAATAACAATGGTTTGCTTTTAGAGCCAATGACGTAAATGTTTGATTAACTAAAATGTCATGGCTGTAAAATCTCCCCATCAGTCATTCACAACTATTAAATAGACTGTTCAATTCACAAAAAATACGTGTAGAAAAAACGAAATAAAAACTTGGACAATGTATGTATAATAAATGTTAAATGCGTCTGTAAACAACGTAACAATTAATGAACTTGAATACAAAAATTGTGTGGTTACTTGTTACAAATTCACAAGTCTTGTAAAATAGAGTTCGATCTTGCGCTGCGTTACATAGGTAATACATAGGTACTGTATGAGTTCGAAGCGTGTTCGGTCTCGGTGTTACCTGCCGGACATGAAATGGAGTCACTGGTTATTAGTGCAATGCACCGCGTGCGTCACCGCATGAAGGACACGCTTTGTCTGGATCAGGTGGTTGCTTGGCAGGTGAGGGGCCGAGGGTATGGTGATCGCGGGGAGCGGTGGCGGGGTGGAGGCGTACGGGGAGGGGTGCGCGCAGGTCTCGAGGCCGCTTCCTGTCGCAGGACTGGTTCTGCGTTTTGCACCACTTTGTTTTGCACCAGTTTCCAAGCATGCAAAGCAAACTACATTTTAGTAATTAACGTATGCGTTTACATACGTACATATACGCACGTATACTTATATTAAACTACAGAATCGTTTTAAATACCTACCATGTAAAGTGAGGTGTATTGGTGTATAATGACTTTAGACGTACCTACTAGCATTACATGAATACACATCACATAATAAAACACATAATCCTTTTTTAATGGAACGATTTCTTAATTCATAATGTAAAAACGACTAATACATTTAATTATCATAAAATGTTTCACTCACACTTCGGCCGTTATTATATTTCACAATCTAAATTGTTCTTCGCTTCCCATACTCATAATAATTTACCATTCTATAAAACGGATCGGTCAATATGTACCGGTATAACGACCTGCAAATATGAACAAGAAAGCAGAGCCTATTTTAAAGTTATAACACTGATGTTTTCAATAATGAAATGGAGAAGTATGACGCAACATACATACCTCTATAATATATATTTTCCTAAAGTCATTGCGTATAATCAGTTGAACTGCATTTTAACTATAAAATAGTTCCGGATATATTTTCATTTCAACCCATGTCATAATAATTTACTGATTGTAACAATGACTAATAATGGTATTTGGATTTTTCAAGATGTCTGACTAGCTATTTTTTTGATTATTGTGGGTGTTCTAGTTCGCTAGTGCGCCTCTGCCTACCCCTTCGGGGATACAGGCGTGAGCTTATATTATATATATATATTATATCTATTTTTTTTGAGTAATGGATTTATTAAACACTGTCGTTGGCAAAATCATCAACCTTTGATGGAGGCCATATTTTTTAAATAAAGAAGAAGAAGAATGACTAATAATACGTAGGTAATAAAAAATGTCACTGATGTAACGCAACGAGGTTTTTAAGGATCATGGAGTGCCTTTAAACGGTGACATGTTACAGTAAGGGCGTGTTAAAGGGATTCATGAGTGGACAGCGACGTGAATAGCAGTACCGCGCATACCGCGCGTTCGAGACACATTCGCCAATCTGGACGCGCCCTAAAGTTAACTAAATTAACTAATATTGTGGTTCACCATTCTTCTGATGCAGTTGTTCATTGTTTCGCAAACAAACCGGAATAATGGTAATATTGGAGAGAAATGCAACTGTTTATTGTATTATGGTCAGACAACATCCGTCATTCAATACCTCTTGATTATATCATGAACTCTGCACATAGTTTACTTCTTTGCATTACACTTTCATTCAATACAAATATGTTTCCGTTTTTGAAAACGAAAATAAAATCAGCTTCTAATGTAACCAGTAACCAGTATAACTTAATTTTATTAACTACTGAATGTGAGTAAATGTTTTGTTTAGATTTGAAATGGAATTAATTTTATAGTTTTTTATAAGATAGTTAAAATCAGTCGATTAGATTATGATCACACTTTCGTTCTTTGTTTTGCTTTGTCTGCTCAATAATGTAAAGGTAATATATTACAAGTATTATTTATTAACTATATTTTTATTCGTTGCAGATATAAAGACGCTATTTATCAGCTAAAGCGAGAATAATAAAGGTAAGAAAAAATTACATACTCAATATTCTTTTTGTGTAAAATAATCATGTGCCAACGTATTATGTTGTCATTTTATTGATTATTGATGGTTTCACCTTATCTATAAAGTATTGTTTTGTTTTCGTGAATCGATTTCCATCGACGTTTACGACTACTTAACTTTTTTTAGACTGTATTACCGTGACAAACTTTTGTATACATGCAGCGAAATTCGGAAACAACATTTTATTATTCGTCTTAATTATGAGATATGTATACATTGAGAATTAATGCCATGCCTTTGCAAAAAATAAAACAAAAATACTCCAAAAACCTCAAAACTTTTGTGTCAAAAACCACAAAAGTTTATGATTTATTACACCGCCTCAGTTTGTTAGATAAGGCGTTACTTTTATATTGTCCTTTTGTTTTTTTTTTCGTTTTAATCGGAGTGTTTTTTAAGGTTTTGTAGGTCATAAATTTATAAAAAATAAAATTATTCGCAGACAACATACTCGTAATATTATTATGTCGATAAAAATTCCACGTTATTAACGCGACGGCGCGGCATGGCATTAGGATTAGTTCAGAGTTTACTTGTTCATACGTGAACTTGATGGCTTCTGTATTCCCCCACAGCCACACCACACAGACGTGCAAACTGCATAGCACAAGTGTGACGTGAATGTTGCATGATTTTACGACGAAGGTGAAAGTCACTTGCGGCAAATTGTCTCGTCTAAATGCACCTTTGCTTCCGTCGCGCGTCGGTACTCGAGGAGTCGAGACTCGAGAGTCGAGACTGAAACCATTTGAATTAATGAATGGAATAATGAATAATGTTCACATTAACTATCACCTACTTGTGATCAATGCAGGTTCGCTTTGTCACAAGTCACAACTTACATCATGTAATTTTAGATTATGTTATCTCATCGGCACGCGGATTACAATTCATTACACACGCATATTATTTAATAAGCGACAAAATAATGCAATCGGGGAGTCATGACACGTCTTTATGCTTTAAATCGTTATAATTATTGCACTAGAAGTGAATCGTACATACATAAAAACGTATTGATATTTTCACTCTTTATGTTGGGTGACGGCACCGAGAGATAACCCGCACGCCGTTGGAATATAAATTCTGAATGGTAACTTATGCTCTACAAGGAATTCGCTAACTCATATACGTTCAACAAGGAGATAAAAATAAAAATAAATGCCTTATAATTATTTGAAAAACAAATATGAAGTTTGCAAGCGATTCAGTCTTTATAATAAAAATTACTGATGCTGGAAATAACTTACCTAACTGCCTAAGTCATCTGACTGGTTAGTTTTCGACGCGCTGTCGACCGCAGGTACCTATAACTCTCAACAGATTCATTACTAAGGTTTCGCGGTTTTCGATCCGATGCATTTTTTTTTACATATTTGCACAAAAAATACTCGGGTTCGGTTGAGGTGAATTACCTGCTTGAGGAAAAGTTGTTGTACAGGTTTTTATGACGCAAATTCATTTCATTGTAAACAAATAGAACAAATATTACAGTAAATCCCAGATAATAATGTATCAGTTCTTTTTCCCACATCCCTATATTATTCAAGGCGGTGCTGTCGCAACACGCATTACGCGTATTGTAGAAAAAAAGTGGGTTTAGTTTTTACAATCGGTAGCAATCTATAGGGGGGATCCTGTTCTGGGAAAATGTCAGAACAATACGTATTGCCCAGCCTGCAAATTAATCCCAGGAGTTTCTTATACATTGCAATTCCCTTGAACAGGAAACCGTAGTAATGTAGGTATTCGTTATGTAGCTATAAACCTTGTGTCACATAATGCTAAATTATTTAACAACAGCAAAATGGTAAAACAAGCTCCAGCTACAACAAATTCAACGTCATACGAAACAAATATATCGCTTATCTCTACGTGTATCGGTGTTAAGACAATTTTTTGTATGAATTGCAAGTAATTGTTATTATACCAAATATAATTCGGTTGTGAGCTTTACAATTTTGTAAAAGCCCATCGTACATACAACATAGACGTTTACATTATATCTTTGTGATTATTGTAGATTATAGGAGACGGGGATCATTGGACCAAAATGTAATGACTTGAGATATGGCTAAAAAAAATTCATTTTTTTCTAATTTAAAATATAAAAAATCAGCCTAATTCGCAATCTACAAAAAAGGTGATATCTGAAAGGAAAAGACAAAGGAAAAAATAAGTAAAGGACACTATTAAAATACAGCATTGGCAGTACATTCAGCACATATTCAACGAATCGAAAAGGGACCCAAATAAAATTGGGAGGACAAAGGGTTACAAGTTGATGACATGTGCAGAGGCGCTAATTTAGTGTGGGGAAAATAAACGACAAGTGCAGCGCTGGACATCCGGCGACAATATAAGCCGATGACCTTTGTAAAAATGAAGTTGAGTTCAATAAGAGCAAAGTTAAGACAACCCTTACTGTGATTATCGTAGAAAAACATACCATTGTGAAATATGGCTTTATTGCCGAACGTAATTAGTATTCTCCAATATTCCTTATCTGGTAATGTTTGAAGCTATTCACTTGCGTCTCGTGTAGGGCATTTGATCCCCTATTCCCGCACTAAACGAGTCAGAGATATATGCAAAATCACTACTGGTATATTTTCAAACTTTCATATAAATAAAAAAATAAAAATCTCTACATTGTAAATTTTCCTCAGAAAAATATATATATGGTGTGAGTAAATAGTCTTATGGCGCGTACACACTAACCGAACGAAGGCAAAAGAACGTTCGCGAAGGGCCATCAGCGATGGGGATCGAACATTCCCGTTTATTCGCGAATCTTCGCAGTTGCGTTCACACAACAGCGAAGGTTTGTTTGCGAGGATTGAAAAAGTGGGTTATGCCGACCCCACATTTGAATGGGATAAGGCCAAATGGAAGATTCCTTCCTCAATTTATATTAAAAGTCAGAACTCGATATGCGTGCATGCATATGTAAATCGTCATATTGACTCTAGTTTTTTCTCAGATATATCTACATTGAGATAAGGAATTATTTCAAAAACATTACAAACATAAAATAGTGACCCTGATTTCATGCCGGTAACGTTGGGCAAAAGTCAAGGGCAGGACGTCGGACCGTCCCGCTTCTGCTCAATTACACTGACTTCGACGTGCCGACTCACCGGCCAATCATTGGTAGACAACTCAAAACTAGTCTAACCTTTGGATATGAAAAATGTATTACGACTATTTGGATATTGTTATTACTTAATGTAAGTAACCTTAGTAATAGCCCGCGATAAATCTCTATTCATCCTCAAATCTTGATTCAATGACAGGACTGAGCTGTTATCTTAGTAATAGCACTGCAAGTCGCCCTTAGTGGAAAGAAACTTAAAAATCGACTTTAAAGATCCAATCGCGACGTCTGTGCTGTTGTTTGTTAGCTATATATTCCTTCATTAGATCTTGACCCAAATTATATGTGACCACCTTTAAAGTAATCTCTATTGAACACAAGAATCTAGAGAATCGGTCCACATCTACCGAAAAACCACATTATCGCGTAACATAACATAAAAAAACGAATTCAGAACCATCTCCATAATTAAAGCCTGTTAACAATAAATTATATTTTCTTTTAGTATGTTTTATGTATGTGTATCACACACTAATGCATAGATTTCGTCAATCACACATGTTATCATAGCCCATTGATATTTAAAACAGTTAACAATGTTTGAATGGCTCTCGACAGAAACACTTTGTCATTCAATGCGACACAATATGAACAGTATACATTGTGCATAACGCATTTGATATGAATATTAAATGTAGACATTATGAAGTCTTGATCACTTTTTAGGTTAGTTCGTAAGATACGGCGGGACCTCAGGATTAGCCAAAGTTAAAGCGTCTCATTGGGAAAGTGAACCAAGCGATGGTTAAAACAACGCTAAGCACTTATAGTAAGCACTTCTAATAATTACTCTTACAGAAAGCAGTAATCCTGAAGACCTGCCGGCTAACGCGAAAATTTTTGAATTCTGACGATTCTTAATTTTCTTTTCCTTTTAGTTTTCTTAACGCACTTTGGACAAATTAGTGAATCAAAAATAATAATAATAATAATAACCTGTCTCATCCCATACTGGATTAAACTTATCTTGGGCCTCTACGTGTTGTCTCGTCCCCACACACGCCTACCAAAGGTCCGGGACTTAAATAGTTCCGAGATGTGATATGAAAGACATACATTATAATAATAATACTTGATATAGTTTTATGACTGCCTCGGTAGCGTGGTGGTATTTCGGTACGACTACGGTTCTGAGGTCTCGGGTTCGATCCCCGGGTCGGGCAAAGTGATATTGGATTTTTCCATATCAGCCCGGAGTCTGGAATTTGTGCCCGATATGGCGATAGGCTCGCCCCCTATCACGTCTGGGACGGAACTAAGCTCGGCAAAATGTGGGTGTTCTAGTTGGCTAATGCGCCTCTGCCTACCCCTTCGGGGATACAGGCGTGAGCTTATGTTATGTTATGTTATGTAGTTTTATTACAGCATTATAATTTAAAATTTACGTTTCTTCATCTTTGTACGTATATAATAAATAAACAAATTATAATTACAGAATGTCATGTTGGTTCATTCGAAATAAAATATAATATGCATCTATTTCGGTATAAATATAATTCAGATTTAGAATGTAGGTGAGTGTTTGCTGTCAGGTTGCATTAAAATGACAATTTTTGTCATATGCACTTACAGGTGCCCGTTAGACAGTTTATAGTCAAATTAAAATATCTCTAATCGAGAGCGGATATTAGCAGTTTTTAAGTGAGGAGGAAATGAAACTAGTTTTTTATATGTCTAAAATGATATTTCTTGATGCTCTGTTTTGAATCTTGATGTAATGAAGTATATACATGTGCCAAATTAAATCAATATTTAAAATATGCAATTAACTCAGTCTAATGTAATGAAACAATAAAATTTAGTTATTTGTGGCAATATATTATTATTCAAGTATATTTGTACAATAGCAATTAATCACACTGTATCAAGTGTTCATTAATAAGCTAAACTATTTACTTATCTATAAAAATTCTAATGATTTAGGAGAAAAGGGATGTTTGAATAGGGATAAATTAATTAATTAAAAAAAAATCTTTCACTGTTGGAAATCTACACTATCTTTCAGTGACGTAACGTTTTATCCTATGAAAAAACTTTTATCACATACATGGGGCCGAGTGCATCAGTTAGTGTCTTAATATTTCCGTATGTGACAGAGATGTGTAATTAGCTTGTTTTGAATGAAGTGTATCCGAGACACTTTCCCCACTGTGACGTCGGAAACGCGAATTAAAATAAACGTCCAAACTTAATCAGTCATCTGTTTATTACATTCATCATAAATTATATACTTGTTATACCTACATCAATAATTACATATTCCGAGAAAACCTTAACGGTGTACGCATCCTGCTTACATTAAAGGACACAAGTGGAACTAGCAATATGTGGATTTATTTGTGTTTTACAAATGGTATTACAAAAGTAAAATCAGTAGAATTTGAACCAACATTTGCAACCGAATTCCTATATTTTTATTTTAACGTGACAATAATTCTATAGTTTATCTACCACAATGCGGACACCAAGACTGCCGCGCCGTAACATATGTAATACAATAAACTATAATTACATAGCTCTAGTAAAAAAAATACGTCATTTAAACTTTTTATATTTTTTTTACATTACACGCGTAATATTCAAGAACAATCTAGAACGAATTAATGTTGTGTTGCACGTGAAAGTGAAGTGTCCAGAGATATTTTGTTTGTTATAGTTAGAACAAACATAGGTAACTGAATTAGCGTTTTAACGTATTTTGTGAGCCGGTAAAGTTTTCATCGTATTTATATGTATTATATACCTTTAGATCCAATGCACGGAAGTACCGATAAAATGTTGCCACTTTCAAGTAATTATAATTCTCACAATTCAATGGTCAATTAAGTTTTTGTCATAACAGAGCTTCCAAGCCCTGAGGTATTGTATGAGTCATGAGTGTTTACGACTAATATTTTCGTATCCGCCAACGCTGAATACGTCCATTGTGTGATGCCTTATTCTGTAAGGTATACATTATTGATATCTCGCAGCTTCACATACATACATAACATAAGATCTCAGATCAAACGTCAAACGCATTCCTTTGGAAATCAGATTCAGACTTGAATTGCAAAACATAATGTATGCAACACATAAAAAAGCCTTATTTTTTATCTAATTTCGGCCTCGCTGACGTGATGCGTGTAGATGCGTGAATTTTAATGCTATCCAATATTATTGGATGTATTTATTTAAATATCAGTTTTTTTTTTAATTCTATTGCTCTGAAATTTATTAAATTATTATAATTTAAACGTATACAGTGAAAGTTTTGCATCATTGACCTTGATTGTGTTTGACCTTGAAGTTTTGCATTCTAGAAATTCTTTTTTTTAGGTTTAGATTAAGTTAAAAACAAGGTTAAAACCTGTTTTCGGAGAATAAAAAGTAATTTTTATTTGCTTTGCGTTTTTTCAAATGGAAAATATCCTTGCATATCGAATAATGTTTTGTTTTTATTTATATAATGATAATTTGTGTCTAAATTGGCCATAAGGTAACCTATTTACCATATCATATCAGCTTCTTCTACCTGTCCGTATTCCACTCTGAAGTCCACCGCCTATGGGGGATTCAGTCTCGGGCGAATCGTGTTAGAAAAACCGTTTCGGCCGACCTGGGATTCGAACCTATGATCCCGATGCACCATCATCATCATCAGCTACAGGACGTCCACTTCTGAACATAGGCCTCCCCCAAAGATTTCCAGATCGACCTGTTGGAAGCGGCCTGCATCCAGCGACTTCTTGCGACCTTTATCAGGTCGTCGGTCCACCTTGTAGGTGGACGTCCTACGCTGCGCTTGCCGGTACGTGATCTCCACTCGAGAACATTTCTGCCACATCGACTATCAGTTCTACGAGCTATGTGCCCTGCCCACTGCCACTTCAACTTGCTAATCCTCTGGGCTATGTTAGTGACTTTCGTTCTTCTACGGATCTTCTCATTCCTGATTTGATTACGTAGAGAAATAGCCCTCTCATAGCGCGCTGTATGACTGCGAGCTTTCTTATGCGGCCCATAGTCAGAGGCCTGATGCATAGTCCATACATACTACCACAACTCGTGATAGAAAAAAGCTCACGGAATTGTGCTTCCAATAAAAATGTACCTCAACTAACCCTCCTGAGACACAGGCGAAATACAATGGAATACAATTTTTCTAGCATGTCGCAGTAAGCATGCGGCTTAGTTTTTTCACGACCGGTTGCCTGCCTCATGTCACATCTCCTCTAAGGGATATAAACCCGGTTACAAAAACTGATCGGAATCGATCGCAGGATCTTTTTTGACAGCCCCCTAGCACAGCGGGCGAGTAGCCGGCTGTGAAACGAGAGGCTGCGGGTTCGATTCCTGCGGCGAGACAAATGTTTGTATGACCCACAGATAATTATTTCAGGTCGGGGCGAGACAGCTTTCTGCCTCACCCAAAATCCTCACGACACAGGTGAGCTAGCGTGGGGACTACGTATGTGACAGTTGGGTGAATTTATTTATTTATATTTATCTCCCAGGGATTTGTGCCTGATATGGCGATGGGACCGTGCTCTATTACATTTAGGACGGAACTAAGCTCGGTGAAATGTTGGTGTTCTCCTCTTCCTACCCCTTCGGGGATACAGGCGTGAACTTAAGTATAGATGTTATCTCCCAGTTCGCAGCCCATATACCATAAGTAGTTTGACTACTAAACGAGTATGATGTATTATAACATCCGTCGTCGTCCCAAACACGTTTTGGCAGTCCCTAATGATCCCATAACAGTTGCTGTCGAAGTAGCCCTTTCCCTTCACAAACCCCGACATCGGACCCGCCCGAAAGTCTGGAGATCTCTCACAGCAGACCCTCGGTATACTAGTACAATGTAGTAGTAAGTCAATTGAATATATATTTCTGGCTAGAGCGCCATAAGCGCCAGCTACAAATTCAGGTGAAGCTGTAAAAGCAATTTTGCTAACAGCACAAGTCCATTCGAACAAAAATAACATAACGCAAATAGCCTGATTCTGTCCCACGGCCCACCTGTTCGCCTGTTCGCCTATCAATGTAGGAAGTGAAGAATGAAAGCTGTGAAGTTAAAGCAAGGTCTACTATGAGTGCTACATATATTTATCATTGTATTGTGTTGATAAATAACATACAAATGAATTGTGTCACGTGTTGTCACATTGTTATAGATAGAGTACATTTTCATTTATTATTCGTGACAAGTGCGTTTCCTTTTTAGTGTTCTTTAATGTATTTGTACGATGAATAGATGTAGTATTTAAGAAAATGTTAAACTTTACATTATTATCCTTTTTTATATTCTTGTCCGACTGGTGTTTCGTATTACACAAAGTGCAGAAGAATATAATAAGTAACCAGGAAATCCTCATCTATGATAATTTGTTTTAATTAAATAACATTGAAATTGACAATGCTGAATTTATATATATATCCAAAAATTCATTATCATGTAGGCCGACGAAATTTATTTTAACAATATGAACTACACAAAGATTTTGTATCTAGTTATAAATGTATAAGATAAAAATATCAGTCTGTCCACTTAAAAAACTCAGTTGGCATGTCGCAAAACGAGTTTATAAAATTTTATGAGGTAGTGTTGCACATAGTCCGCCGCCATTTATATTAGTTTGTAAAATATTGTGCACACCACCAAGTTGGCACACACACCGTATTATGTTACTGTACAATTGTCAAAATCCGTTTTGCGTTATTTAAATATATTTATTAATTTATTTTAATATTTTTATTTGTCGCCTGCTTGGTTTGACGGCGTATATGGGTTGTGAACTGGAAAATTCTGGATTCGATTCCTATGTCAGGCAGGAATTTTTTGGACGCGATTTCTATGGGACCTGATCTGCTAGAGAGAGGTTGACGTCGGGCATGCAGCTATTCGTAAAAACTGAGCTGAATCTTTTTCTGACCTCACATTGAAGTGGGATAAGAGCAGGTTGAAAGAAAGTTATAGATGACGGTGCAATGAACACCATTTATCACGCCCGTAATATTAGAAAAATACGAATAATTTATAAACCTTGTAAAACAAATTCTAATAAACTAGTAAAATCTGTAATATTTATACAGTTTTATATAAAAAAAACATAAAATTTATTCCGTATCAGACACATAAAATTATTATACTTTACGGCTATTAAAACCATGACGCCCGTAGAGCCAATAACTTCCTTATAAAAATTTCCAATATTAAAACCAGACAATTTAACTCAAGTGGATGACGTAGTCAAATTTCCATAAGGCTCTACAATGGTTGTAAATTATTATATTTTAAACTTCGCATGATCTCATTACTACATGTCATAATTTCTTGCGTAAAACCTATTAGTACGGAGAGCACCTATCGCACAAAATGTACACGGAGTGGCGCGCGTTGATGTCTTTTGTACAGCACAGGAGTTTAATACCGGTCACTTCATAAATCGACGGATTTGACATTAACTGCGGTTGCCGTAGTTATCCTTTGTGCCTTGTTAACTGACATTTATTTTAATAACAAAATATAATGATTGGGGTATACTGACGGATCGGTTTTATGACTACGCGGCGGAGAGTTATTACGCTAAGCTAACTCAAGGTACGAAACTACGCACTTGTAATTGGTTACATGGTTCTATGTTTCAAAATTGAGCATGAAATTCAGATTTTATAATATTAACAAGGGTGAGAACAAGGCCCTCGCCGTGTCGTGTTGTTTCGCTGTCAGCTTAAGCGTAAATAATGTTTCTTAGAACCTTTAATAATGGTCAAACGGATCTGTATAAGGAAATGATAGCAATGTTTTTTCTCGAGTGTCTTAAAGGGAATATAAGCGTAAAAAATAAACAAGCTTTTTATAATACCGACTTATTTATAGTGTTGTATGTACTTGTTTAGTATAGTTGATATAATGCTAAGAATAAGGTCATTTTTTTACAAAAAATGTTATACTCGCGTCGGAAACTCCAATGGAACAATAATAACGTAGTGTCAGTGGTAAAGTGGAACAAGGAACTCGCGTAGTGCGATTGGTACGTTGAACCTCCCGCGGACACGCACACACCCGCAGTGGTGTCCGCACACGATCACATACATATACACGCACGCACGCGCACACACACAGCGCGGCGCGGCGGTTGGTGTGTGTGCGTCTAATAACAGTGTGTACGTGCATTAATCTGATTCATGGCGCGATATGTAGGCAAGGCGTGATGTTTTAGCAACGCGTATAAGTTCTATCACGTTTTGGACTTTAAAACATTATGTATAAGGTGAATAATTGATCATTGTCGATTAACATTTAGAGAAACGCTTAGATTTAAAAATGAGGTCTACGCCATTATACATTTTAAAGTTCAGCTAAAATTATTATAATATACGTGCATTTTCCTTTAAAACAGAATTAATTTCACTTTGATAATTTTAGTTAATTTAAAGTGTGTAAATCACAACGAGAATTCACTGGCGTCGATGACTGAATTGGAACAACATACTGGGGACAATTTGAGTTGTGTCTTGTGAGTGAGATATGAGATTCGTGGCAGTTCAGCCACGGTGTGGTGTTAAAGCTCTGTAGTAGCACACGTGTATTGCGGCAACACTGTGCCGTGCCGCGCACGAAACGCGATGGAGGTGACGCGCGGTACGGTGCGGCGCGGTGTGGCGTGGCGTGGTGAGGTGCGGTGGTGGTGGCTGCAGCGGAGGCAACGTCCTTGCTCGCTTGCTCAATGCATAAGTGCACTGTTATATTAGCCTCATCGTATTAAAAGCTTTCGAACAAATAAAAACGATAATAAACTCAAAAGGTAGTTAAAGACGAGTGTGATTGTGTCGGCAGAGCACGCTCGGCGCCATGTTCTCTGGCGACGCACAACCCTAAGTCTGATCGACCTTTGTCGGTTTCGAAATTAGTTGTACAGTCATCGCCAAACATGAATATCTAATAACCAAAATAAATTGAGAAAACAGTCATGTGAAAGTGTAAAGAGCAATTTTTGTTCGACCACGACTTGTCAATTTTAACGTGACCCGTAAATAGAATGACAGCCACATTATTTACGGACCTTCTCTGAATTGACACGCCAGTCGCCACACAACGCGCATCTTCGAGTGAGAGGCCTTTGCCCTGCATTGGTACATTAATGGGATGTTACTTCACTTTTACTTTTATTAAAAATATGAAATCATCATGTGCGGGATGAATAATCAGATATATTTGGACTTTCAAACTTCACTTGCCTCGTGGCTTGTATTGTAAATTGTCTATGATTCCTCATTTGATCGGCATTTATGTAACACGAGTGCAGTTGTATAATGGATAAGTTGCTCTTATATTACCTTCTAATATAAGGAAATCATCTGCTGTTGTTTGGTGTTTACTATCACGAGCCTTCGTCTTTATTAGCTGACAGAAGTTTATTGTTGCCTATTGACCTATCTCATAACATAATGAAGCATAATCCGACAACATTACGTTATATTGCCCGCACCGACCTCTCTTCACGTCACCGGAATGAATTTGAGCAATAATGCAATGCAATTTATGGACGGATTTTTGAAACAAATATCCAAGTACCTATGATGACATAATGGTATGTGAGTATGCATAGGATTTAATGTTTTAGGCGATTATCTATAAACCAGAATAATTATTATTACTCATTCAAATCTCAGCAATATTATAAAGGCGAAAATTTATTTGCGAGTTTATATGTGCGTTACTCATTCACGCAAAACATTCTGGATGGCTGTTGATGAAACTTTACACTTATATAGATTTGGTGTATAATCTATATAAGTGTAAAGTTTTATCAACAGCCATCCAGAATGTTTTGCGTGAATGAGTAACGCCTAGATTATACACCACCGTAGATTATACACCAGAATAACACATAAGCTACTTTTATTTCGGAAAATAAATTTTATCGCTGAAAATAAATTTCCACGGGAATGTAGTAGCGGGAAATGGAAATCGACCGACCGACTTCCAAAAAGGAGAAGGTCCTTAATTCGTCTGTATTTTTTATGTATGTTACGCGATATCTCCGCCGAATGTGGACCGATCTTCAAAATTATTTTTGTGTTCGATAGAGCTTATTTCAAGGGTGGTTCCATATAAATTTGGTCACGATCGGATTTGAAGTCGGTCCGCTAAGTTTTTAAACTTTTGATTATATAAATATGAACTATACTCAAAGTCGATGGCTAAAGGTCCGCATACGTCGGTACTGTAAAGGCCGTCTAAGGTCCGGTTCCGCCCCCTGCCGTTTCAAATGCTTGATGAGTCGATCCAAGCAGAACCAGTCGGTGAAATCCAAAACCTTGCTCACATTATCATATTAGAATAGCGAAATAAACACAGTAATGAGAAACAGTATTGGAATATGATTTCTAATGTAATTGATGGCCGCCGAGGTGGGTTAGTCTGTACCCATCTATCACAACTACGATCGAAGTAGAACGAGTCGAAAAGTGGGTGGTCTCAATTGAAACTCAATTCTGTTCAAATTATGACATAAATGTGTAGATGCATATACTAAATTATATTGTGTGATTTATGCTTTAATGCAATATAGAGGTACAAGTCGCTTGTCATAGAGCAATTGGGTACAATAATCGACTGTGAAATAAAGTTCTTGGACGTATCTTTCAATATGGATTTTGTTGTTCATTGTCAACTTTAGAAGTTTTAAAGTTCAATGTACGCAACATTGAACATTAAAACTTCAAAGTTAGTACTAAAATTTCAATGACCTGTATGATGATGATTTCTTACAGAAAATGCAATTATAGTGCATATATCTCCTTGGTCTAGTGGCAGCGTATATGGACCGGGAAGTCCTGGGTACGATTCCTAGGTCGAGCAAAGTTATTTTTTTAATTGAATTTGCCTAAGACTGAATACCTCAGAGGGGGTTGACGTCAGGCAGGCAGGTTGTCGTAAAAACTAAGCCGAATCCTTTCTGCAACTTGCTACAAAAAGTGTGCTGCGCCGACCCCACATTAGGATGGGATAAGGGCAGGTAGAAAGAAATATTAAATGGTAATAGAAATTTCTTCAAACTCAAAATAATCCTTTCCTTGAAGTCCTATATATTTTTCATGAATTTTATCGCACTACGATTCTTCAGGCTTCCGCTGTAATCTACATTTTGGTACATAAAATATGCTAAATTAGTTTTGGTGTTGATCGGTTATGAGTAACCCACGTCGAATTAACGTTTTAATTGAAATCGTGTCATAAATTATTAAAATATTTTACTTAAATAAGAACACATAATCTTATTTACAAGGCAATTCAATTAATATATTGTCACTAATTGTGTCGCCGATTGTACACAATCGAATACTCAATGTAATGTTATTGTTCACGAACTCACATTGCGTAAGGTCACAGTGCAATTTATCGACAAATGTCATTAGTAAACAAGTGGAGCTGGCGGTAGAGACAATAAGTCTACTGAATAGAGGGTCTGCATTATATATCTATATATTGAAAGTAATTCAATTAACATTATATTTAATTGAAGGTGATGATTTTTGCATTGTTTTAATATATTAAAAGTTACTTATACAAAGAACATTGCCGATTTTTTTTATATATTCGTAAAAAAAAATAACAAATAACGTTGGACAAAATAGAAATAAAATATTATTTTTCACACAAAAATAAAAAAAATATTAAAAAAATAGTAAATAATAATTACAATAATTTTCAATCACTCATTACTGTACCTACTGCTTGTATATACATAATATATCTGTAAATGTGGGATGCGGGGTGCCCTTAGCATCTAAGAGCGTCCACGTATTAAGAGTGGTTTTTGGTAATAAAACAAGGATTCTTGTGGTGACCTTGATGTGCGACCTACGTCAACCACTGTTCTATAATAGGTGAGGAGATTGATAACGGATTTATGACTTGAATAACTAGATGTAGCCAGTTTGAAATGTACCTACAACATAAAGCATTGTATAACAAAGAGGTTATTAAATACTGATTTCTTAAGTTTACGCGAATATTATACATTAGGGAATAATAATTAAAACCTAATCGTGATAGAATCCGTAAAAATAGTTTTATTTCAAGGTTGTTAAATATTATACAATATTTTTTTAACATTGTAGTATCTTATTTAAATTTAATTTTGGAAACAATAAAATCTCATTATCATAATTATAAATGTACATACATACCTAGACTCAGGCTTGTATCCCCGAAGGTGTAGGCAGAAGCGATCTAGAGAACTAGATCATCCACATTTCGCCGCGCTCATTTACGACTCAGATGTGATAGGGAGCGAGCCTATCGCCATATCGGGCACAAATTCCAGACCCCAGGCTGATACTGAAAAATTCAATATCAAATTGCCCGACCCGGGGATCGAACCCGAGACCTCAGGATGGTAGTCATATCGTAATTACTACGCCACCGACGCAGTCAAAAAGAGTACTAAGTCAAATTATATTTTTGATAATAAATTAAAAATAACAAAATATTTAAAAAAACAAGCTTTTATCTGGGTCAATGAACTTAAAAGTTAAAGTGCTCTTCAAGACGAATCAATTGAGCTCAAACTCAATGGGTTTATCTTTGTTTAGTCCAGAAGTTCCTATATTCCGTTTTTATTATCAGACCAGCTCCATGGTACCATACAATTGTTTTGTCACCAAAGATGCATAAGTACACCAAATGTGAATCCAATCGGACATCGGGAAGTGGGTCTAATTCAGCTTGCAAGATTTGATTACAGACAGGCAGACAACGGATCAGGTGGTACTAAATAAAAAAAATGAAAATAAAAACGTCCTATTATCCGACATTGAGAGGACAGTCAGCGTAGCAGGCTTTAAAATACAACGATACAAACTTGTTGCATGTTAAATGTTTAGTAATGAACGTCATTAAGATTTCTAAAAGTGTGCACTTTCGCAAGTAATTTATTATTAACAATAATTTTACACGTTTTACCACATCTTTGTAAAACATGTAATCATAAAGCCGCGTCTTCTGCACATGTTTTTTTTAAACAAAACACAAAAGACACCTACACAAAACAAGGTTTTTCATTGTCTCTTACTAATATAACAATGGACCTCCTCCAAATTGACAGCCTCCGTGGCGCAGCGGGCGAGTAGCCGGTTGTGATGCGAGAGGCCGCGGGTTCAATTCCCGCATTGAGACAAATGTTTGTATGGCCCAAAGATATTTGTTTCAAGTCTGGGTGTTATGAGACCGAAAGTCTCTCATAGTCTCTGACACCCACGATACAGGTTATACCTAGTGTAATATTATTATTACCTGGGGTCATGACTTGGTGTGTGACTGTTGGGTGTATTTATTTATTTACCATAGACAAAAAAACCGGCCAAGTGCGAATAGGACTTGCGCACTGAGGGTTCCGTACAAACTTATAGACATATAATGATTTTCGCAATTTTATTTTTATCTTTATAATACGTTGCTTCGTACCAAATTTCAAGATTATGAGTTCACGCGAAGTACCCTGTAGGTTTTGATTCCCTTGCGAGTGTCAAAAATTTGCGGCATAAACGGCTGTATCTTTTGATTGCGTTGGCTTAGAAGTTTGGTTTTTTCACAGCTCCAAGGGACAGTAGACTGAGTATTTGATATGAATTTCAGCTTGATACCTCCTCGCGTTCCTGAGAAAAAGGGTTTTGACAGACAGACAGACGGACAACAAAGTGATCCTATAAGGTTCCGTTTTTCCGTAAGGTTTCTGTGTAATGTTTTAGTACAGACGCGGCTTTATGGCCGTCTTGTCGCCACGTGGTTATTATAATAACTCATAAGATGACTGAGTTATGTTACTTTGAATTCACACGATCCGGTTTTTGGTGACGAATTATATTACTACTTTATATCAGTTCCGCAAAGTTTTTATGATATGAACATAACCCATTAGGCAGCAAGCTATTTTTATACTCACTAAAACCTTTGAATTATTTATTATACTATGTCGTGGTACCTACAAGGGAATGTCTTTACCACATGAGATGGAATTTCTAATCTAACATTGGTACATATAAACGTGAATTTAAACCAAAAACATTTCAAATTCATACGTAATGTACAGAAAATTATTAAAATTTGATATGGATAACAGAAACGTTTGTGTTGTGTAGCGCAAAAATAATAACCGCATCGAGATACTGATCGCGTAATGTTGCTCCTTTAAATTTGTGGTATTTTATCTAACAAATTCCGTAATATCCGTTAGGACTAATCCGATGCACTCATACACGTGCGAGTACAGCGCGGCGGCACACAGGCGCACACGGACGCACACAGGCGCGCGGCACACGTGCGCACTCGCGCCGACAGCGCGGAACGAGTTCACACCGACCTGCTGCGCCCGCGCAAGAAAGAACTCAGCCAAGGACGCCGGCGTAACGGTCTCTACGGGCGAGAGCAGCGCGGGGAGCCTGCGACACCGGCACCGCTGGGTCCCGCTACGTCTGCGTCACAGCGCTGCAGGATTCACGGGGAGCGTGTGACCCCGCGCCCCTCTGCCCCGCACACCCGTGTTACTCCTCTTTTTAACCTATTTCTTAATTGTAAGAGTTACTATAACCATTTGACAAGAACAGCCAACACATTCAACGGGTTTTTAAAATAAATATTACCCATAATGATCTAAATGAGCTTTACTGTTAGTTAATAATACACGACTGTAGCCGGAGGTTATTGATTTTGCTGATTAAGCGATCAATAGATTCGTTTTCGTCGAGTTGTCTGGAGGAATGGTCCTATGGTCTATCACGTTATAATTGAGATCAAGATATACATGTTTATTGACGAAGAAATATCCACATTTCTGTTTATGATCAAATATTTTCAAAGACATCATAATGAAAGCTGAATGAGAATGATCTTTTCAGATTTGGAAATCATAAATCATTCCTGTAGACCATTCTACGCACAGCTTTCATTATGATGTCTTTGAAAATATTTGATCATAAACTGAAATGTGGATATTTCTTCGTCAATAAACATGTATATCTTGATCTCAAATATAACGTGATAGACGTTTCCTAAATGAAGCATAATTCTAAAGAAAATCCAATTTTAAGTTCCTTCGCCCGGCCAACGACCCTATAAACCTTATTTTCCTATCTGCTCTTGCTGCTCGGACGCTATATTTCTGTCTCTCAGTCACGAAAACCGCTGTGCTGTCTTTATTTTGTTCCATTACGGCCAAGAACAATGAGTATTGGTGGATAGCGGCGACTGTTGTATCTATTCCAGTCGCGTGGGGCATTGATGCTCGTGGAGCGAGCAAGATGGATATACTTCCGTCGAGCACCACTCATGCTAAATGTTTCGAATTCCTATTGGGCCGTAGAGAGCTTAAATATGGCCACTCGAGCACCGTTTTCTCGCTACGATGACCTAATTTTATTCCATTACATCGGTAGAAGTTATGCTTAAATTTCAATAAGTTAATTCCATAAAGATCGAATGTCAGGAGGTAATGCGAGTAAAAAGACACCGACCTCGCGGGCGTGTGTTCGCACGCTGTGACCCCCCCCCCCCCGCACGCCCCCTATGCGATACACCAGCGCGACACAGCAGACTCCCCCGTTGCCCGCGCAACGCCCCCCTGACTGGTGATTCAACTGTGTTTGTTCGGAAACGTCGAAGGTTTGCCGGACGTCAACCGACACGGAACTACCTTCAGCTCATGCGTGTTTCCAGGTATTATTTCAATTTATCGTACGAATGCAAGTCACCAATAGATACACATTAATTTATGTAAATCAAGCGTTCGCTTAAAATATTATTTAAATGAAGATTTTGCTAACAATATTTCATTAATATAAGAAAATTACAAAACACATAGAGATGTCTATACGACGCGACACGACGCCTGCTACGCAATTGTCTAACATAACGTAGGCGTAGCACTTTGTTGCTTGAAAAAGACTTCAACGGGGTACGGGACGGCGCGGTATGGCTTTCCACCCATTATTTTACGTTACATCTAGAGGTTTGAAAATTTAATTATTTGTAGGTACGGTAAAGAGATTTGTAGGAGTCTAAGGCTCAATTCGCCTATAACAAGTTAAAACAAAACGTTTTGCACGTGTTCGTGGTCGTTTTTCAAAGGCAGCTTGTTTTTTATAAACATTTTTCCGTGACTATTTAGACACGGATTATGCTAGAAATCCTGTTCAGGTTTTTGTCTATTATTAGCGGTCGTATCTGTCCGGTACCAGTTTGACCGCTATATAGCCACGACACGTTACAAATACAATTGGAAACGAAGCTAACAAGAACAACGTGTACCAATCTTGTAAAAAAATATTCCACACAGGCCAGATCAAATGGTATTATTTTCGAGCTTATGTTAGAAGCCACTGAAAGGGTACAACAATTATGTAAATTTTTGGAACTTATTGAAATATCTAATCATTAAGGAAACTACAAGCCAAGATATTTGATTCGAACCATTTGTTTGTTAGAACTCTAAAAAGGGGAATCTTAACATTGCAAAATTGAAACGAAGTACGAAACTGTAACAGAGTGTATCAAACATAATAATAATATTTTTTGTATAATTGACTATCAATAAGATGATGCTGCTAGAAAAAGCGTGAGAAACTATTTGTAGAATTATTACATTAATGTTTTTATTTTTGTTTCTAATTGAATGATATAACGTCAAAATTGTAAAAAGTGTTTTTTTTAATATCACAGCAAATAACATAAGATACAAAAAAGAAACTGGGTTAAGTTTTATTTTCGTTATAGTCGTAATCTTGGATTTTTTATGTGAAAGTAGGAATATTTAAGAAAAAATGTGCGTAAGAATTTTGATATTAGTTAGATACACATTGTAACAATACAATTCTGCCGCTTTATATTAGTATAATCATATCACTAATGTAGTAATGAGTATTTTAAAATCAGAATGCACCTACATATGTTTTTTATCTCGTGGCTTAATTTTGACTTTTTACCCAATTGCCTCGGAAGAAGGGTAATGTATTATGTAGTAATGTACATAAAATAAGCCATATATAAAGTTCTATCATATTATGCCTTATTAGGTAGCTTCACTGACTAAGCTTCTGCCTAAGCAGACTGATATTTGGACGAAAATTTAATACATAGACCAAAAGGCAACGAATACGGATTATCAAAAGATCCACTGGTTCAAGAAGACAACCATGGAATTTTAGTGGTTAGTGTCTGCCTACCTATGAGTCCAGTGTCACTATCCGCTTTCTCCAGGCTGCACATCCCCCTTTTAATTTTCCCAATGAGTGGGTTTTCCCCGTAGGGAAAACGAACAGACGATTCACCTGACTGTAAATGGTTGCACCAATGATGATTGATGGATGTGGTAGTCAATACCATGAAGTAAGGTCACAGCTAAAACGCAGCCCATCGTAAAAAAGAAAAGAATGATTATGGGAATGCGATTGTTAAGGAAATAAAGTCATCTTGCATTACATCTTTAATACAACTTTTCAAGTCACCGTAGGGCTCATTAATTAATCTAAGTACTGGAGTATCATTCAAGAATAAATTAATTCAGTTAAATGTCATTTAATAATAAATTTATCACATATATTTTACAATGCTTATATCCAATTAAAAGGACACATATAATATTAAATGAAGACTAGAATGCGATTTATGTATATGTACATTTAGATTATTGTTCGTTTATATACAATTAATTTCAATAATCATGTTCAACGTTTAATCGTTTAATGCGGATGTTATTCATAAGAATTAATTCATTTCCATTTTCTATTATTCACCGATAGTATACGTGTACATTCCTGGGGAACGTTGTTATTTATAACTAAAATCTCTATTTTCAGTTTCAGTGTTATTAATATAACATAAATGATAACAACTATGTGATTTGAAATGTGGTATTATTACTAGTATTACTATTATTTTACATGGACTGCATAATATAATACGGCCTGCATATGACATGATGACAGTTTTCAAGTAAAATAAACTAAATAAAGGCCTGTATAAAATAGGGTGCACCCATTTTTCTTTAAAAAATATTTCCTTCCCTTGATAATATTACAGGAGTGGGTTTCGAGGTATCGGGTACAAACCCATGCTCTGGGCTAAGTATTCAGGTAGGTACCAAATTAGATGAAGAAAATATTTATTAAAGATGACATTACTTACGGTACAATGACATTATTTTTATATGAAAATGAGTTGAGCAATAACATAATTTTTTTATACATACTATAATACCGTATATGACTGTGTCTATTAAATTTTTTGATGGACATCTTATTTTATAAATACTTTATTTACCTTTTCGCAAGAATTGAACCGTTAGCACAAGGCGACGCGACGCAGAGTTTAAAGCCATTAAGATCGATTTTCCAGTTAAATAGTCGGCTTACGAATTCCTCACTGTATTGCATGCCTCGGAACGTCGTGATGAGAAACATCTATTCATTTCAAATGTTCAATCAATCGCGTGTCGTGGGACAAAACATTTCCTACATTTTTTCTGCGCTAAGAAAAAATAGTTTTAGTAGGTCGTTCGACTATTTGTTTATTTTAGCTGTAACTTATTAACAGCCATTTTTTTACGTATAGATGAACTATATCACAACCATGAGTTTCTAGTATGTTTTTCGGTAGCGACTACTTAAACTACTTTACTGAAGACGTTTGGTACAAATTTCATAAGCTCGCATCGAGCTCGATTCTAATTCAATTGTCAAAATTATACCTGTTATTTCAGGCCTATGTCCAGCAGTAGACGTCATGTAGCTGATGATGATGATGATGATAGTTTATTCACACTTAGTCTCTTAATAATATATCTGTACGTATTAATATTTAAACATATAAGAACTCTTCCTGAATCATCCCACTATGCATGAATAACTTTAATACATAGTAGAGGTAGATCTTATAAAAGAAATAAGAAAATGCGAAGAGTAGATGGGTTTTGAAACATTTTTTAAACATCATATACCTACCATACAAATCGTAAGCTTACTAGCGCGGGATAACCTACGAAGCACTTACGTTTACTTAACTATATATAACTACTAACTATAAGTGATTCTAAAAATATTGTTATTAATAAAATACATTACTTCTTATCTATGATTTTAGAATTGTCGCCTCCTTGGTCTAGTGGCAGCATATATGCGCTGTGGACCGGAGGTCGTGGGATCGATTCCCAGGTCGCGCAAAGCGAATTTTCTAATTTAATTTGCGTGGGACTGGATCTGGATGGCAGGCAGCCGGTAACCGTAAAAACGTACCCAAATCCTTTCTTACCCCACATTAAGGTGGGATAAGGGCAGGTAGAAAGAAAAAATAAAGTACATTATTCATTACTCAATCAGTTTTTATATGTACATTATTTGAGAAAATAATATAAATGACTTTTAATAGAACATTTGGTTTAGAAAGTATATTGCACCCATCACTCACAACAAATTAAAGTGAATTATTATCATTGACCATTGTATTGCTTTTATGAGGTCTGACAACAGCAGGTGTTATGTTGCATTAGACCTTTTGTTTCTTTCGCGTCTTACTTTCTTATTATTTATTATGAATCAATTGCAGAAAAGGCCAATTCGATATATCTTTTATGTAGGTATAGACGTTTCAATGTTCTTCCTAATGTCAGGTCAACAGAACGCCATGTTTCTATAATATTGTGCATAGTTATAATTTGGTTTTGATTTATTGCAAAACTTTGTATTTTCAGCAAATTCCTAGCATAGATGTTAGCATAGAATATTTGGTAAATAGATTATCAATTAGCTCCATTTCGTTCTATTACATTAAACATGAACAGTACATATAACATTTAAATACACATGCCAGAAGCTCAGTTAAAACATGTTTTCACATATAAAGACATTAGGAATGAATTCTTAATGTTTGTTGTGCGTAAATATGTGTAACATTGCAACAGTCGAAGCGCCTCTGTGAGTCACGATCTATCGTTTTTAAATGTTTATCATATGCAGTGGATACGTGGAAACTAGAATTTTATGGGCTTATGAAGACAGGAATGTATCGTTGAATTTACATTTCTTGCTACATCTATCTAATAAATCGCGAATACATTATATGGAGATGTCAACCATATTATACTCACTAATGAATTATTCTGCGTGCAGTAAAATTTGCAAGTCAGTGTGTTCGTCTATTAGTTATATATAATGCCAAAAATATATTAAATGATTAGCATTTTTAATAAGCCTTATATTAAGTGTCACTATGTTCGCACATCATCTTTTATGTATGAGACATAATAATTTAATTTTTAAGATAATATTATTAACAACAGCATTTATTTTAATAAAAATATATATAATAAATAATAAATCGTACTCAATATTGCCTAAACTTAGCATTCAATTTATCTTTATCAACATCAGCCACATAACGTCCACTGTTTATACCTGAATTTCATACCATCTCTACATATAAATATATGGAGAGCCTTTTTTCTATACATAACATATGTAACATGCCCATAACCTGTATTCAATAAATAAATGAATGTGTGTTTGGATAAATTGAAATTCAAAGTTAGAACCTAGCTGGGACATGCGGCATCTTTAACTACACTGGGGATATTCCAGTATAAGCAATATTCTAACGAGTTATACCAAATTGGGACGCCATAACATTTTCACTTGTGTTTCATACTCATGGCGGTGCGTTCACGCAATATATCTCTCAACTTGGTAAGATGAATGTTCAGGAAACTTCTGCATTGGACAAGTGTGACATAGAGATTATTGCTGTTGTCTGTCCTGTAATATGAATATCAACAGTTTTTGAACTTTAACATACGACCGCATATTAAGATAGAAAACAACTTAATTTGAAATTTGTCTTTATGTTGACATGACCTAAATGACATGGCGTGAGGTTTGCAAATATTTCTTGGTTTAATTGGTTATATATAATAGTCCAAACTGCTGTTACGAATAAATACTAGACATTTGAACATGTATAAGGGTGTAGAAAGCGGGCGAGAGCCGGAGGAACCGATAAGACTGCGCGTGTTTTACGTTTGACGGTGGCTATGCGACTAACTGAGCGCGAGGGGGCGCGAGCCGCGTATGCGCCGCGCAACCCCGCGCCGCGCGAGACCTTGGACCCCTCAAAACGTGTGTCGCGGCACGTCCGCCACTAAACGGTGGCTGTGCGCGCCACAGTCTCCCCCTCTAACCCGAACGAACGTCCTCGCGATCGGGTTAGCACTTACGAGGCCTTCCCCTCTTACGTTTCTCCTGGACTGGAGGTTGGATGCGACCGACAAAGGGAGTCAATACCGAAACATGATGTTTACCTAGCACCGTACCGTCGCTTAAACGCTCCAATATATATGTGGTAGGACCGACCACCGACTGGATCCTATATGGTCCGTCACGACGAGGAATAAACTTGGGCGTCTGCCCCCTGGCGGTATCGTTAGCCCCTTGGGTCTTTAATAACACCAGATCACCAACCTTATAATCCGGAGCTGGCCGACGGTGTTCATCGGCGTACTTCTTGTGCCTCTTCTGAGCACTCTCATGGACATCGCGTGCATCTACTAGCACCGACGAAATCTTCTTCAGGTAAGTAGTAATATCACCTACATAACTATCGTTGTCTATAATTGTGCGCATTTCAGACATAACATCTGCTGGTGCGCGCATCTCCCGTGCAAAATTCAAGAAAGCGGGAGAGTATCCTGTACCTGATGTGACTGCAGAATTCATGGCGAAACGGATTGCAGGTAAGTGAACATCCCATGTACTATGGTCTTTACCTACCAGGATCGCCAGCTGAGGCTTCAGATCGCGGTTTTTGCGTTCCACCGGATTTGCTTCAGGGTGATAAAACGAAGTAAACGACTGCGCGATACCCATCGCATGACAGGTCTGCTGCATCACGCCGCTCACGAACTGGACCCCGTTATCGCTGACGAGGCGTCTGGGGACTCCATACCGCAGGAATACCTCCGAGACAAGTGTTCTAGCGCACTCCTCGCTAGTCGCTACAGTAAGAGGGAACAGCTCCACCCACCGGGTGAAGGTGTCCTCGACTATGAAAATCCACTTATGTCCCTTACCGGTTTCAGGTAGGGGACCGAAAAGATCCACGGACAGAACTTCGAATCGACGCGCAGCGGCAGGCGTCTGCAGCAACCCAGCCGGTTTCCTGGTGTCCGCCTTGTAACGTTGGCAAGGCACGCAATTTCTGACATACTCTGTGACGTAGGAGCGCATCCCTGGCCAGTAGTACTTACCAATCAAACGAAGTAGTGTACGTTCAGCACCCATGTGACCAGCAGTGGGTGCATCATGGTGTTCGCCCAATACCTTGGCGCGCTCTTGTTCCGGAACCACCAGGCTAGCGTCATCATTCTCCTCATTTTCGGGGCAGTACCTATAAAGTACACCTTCAGTAAGTACGTACCCTTTATCAGCCCACACCCTCCCCCTGGAGGGATCGTCGGACTCCAAGCCCTCGACGATTTTACTCACCTCCGGGTCCTTTAATTGGTTCTCGCGCAGGTCCTTCAGACTGCGTGAGGGCATGTCGGCTACGGCACTGCATAGATCGCAGTCGGCGTCTTCAGAGCAAGGCGGGCGCGACAGAGTGTCGGCCAAAACGTTCGCCTTACCTGGTGTATATTCTATTTTTATATTGTATTCTTGAAGACTGAGGGCCCACCTGGCTAGGCGGCCGCTCGGAGACTTCATGCTCATTAACCACCTAAGCGGTTGGTGGTCGGACTTGACCACAACATCAGCTCCATCTATATACCCTCTGAATCTAGAGACCGCCCATACGACGGCTAGGGCCTCCCTCTCCGTGGTGCTGTAGTTGCGCTCAGCCGCTGTCAAGAGTCGGCTGGCGTACTCTATGGGACGCTCATCGGTGCCCTCCCCCTGGAGGAGAGCCGCCCCGAGTGCGTACCCACTACTGTCGGTTCTGAGGACGAAGGGCAAGGTCGCGTCGGCCTGGCGCAAGACCGGCGCCGACACGAGAAGCTGCTTGATTTTGTCAAA